>VZTD01002621.1:664080-858165 GCA_013397725.1 Rhagologus leucostigma
AAAAAAAAAAGTAGAAGATGGTTTCTCTTCCACCTGAGGTGGTGAAAAAAATCACAGAATCACAGAATATTCTATGTTGAAGGGGACCCATCAGGATCATTGAGTCCAACTTCTGGTCCTGAACAGGACACCCTGTTGCCCTGAGGTTTGCAGTCTTTTGATGTTTTCATTTCTGTGATGGAGTTCTCACGCACTTTCTGTAAACAGTTATGTTTGGCTAAACATTCCTTTTTGTTTTCATTCTTTCTCCTGAGGCAGAGAAGTTTGATGGTCTTTTTGTTTGACCAGTGTGGTTGGAGAGGTGGTAACCTCATCCTCCAATCCATGGTCATTCCTAGAAACAGATATATATGAAGTAAAATAAACAGCTGGGGGCTTTTCCTGGCTTCTTTTCTGTCTTGAACTAAGCTGGGTCTGCGTGGTTCTTTCGTGTCCACGCATGACATCACCCCAAGAACCACACCATGTGTATTTTTCCAAAGGCTAAAGTTATGTAATTTGGTCTGTTTGAAAATAACTTGTCTACCACAATGTTGTGTGGGATGGCTGTACACCTTCCAGGAAGTGTTTCTCATTTGTCACTTTTTTCTTCTCTCACTAACAGTGATTAGGAATTGAATAAACTGAGCAGAGAAGAAAAGGCACACAGGAGAGTGGAGATAAAGGCAGGGAGGGAAAAAGCTAATTTCCAAAGGAAAAGAGAAAAGAGGGGCATTTGAAAAAAATAATCAGATTTCACTTTATGTCTGCTCACTGCCCAGCTCTCTGTGCAACCCTGGGGCAAAGGCAGAACTAAAGAAAGACAGGAACCCTTAGTGCCTTAAGCCCTTCCAGTGCTGCTGCTGGGCTGGGTCTCTGCCACCACGCTGCCTGCAGTGGGCTCAGCACCAGTGGGAGCAGTGCCACTGTGATGCCTCACACCAGGCAAAAATGGGACTGTGATGCTGAGGGAAGGAGAATTCGTTCTGGGGAAACGGAACTGTTCTGGTGAAACTGGGCTACATTTTAGTGAGGGGTCTTGTGTTCAGCAGACTGCTCTGTTAATCTGTCTCTGTTCCCAGCCAGCTCGGGGCACTGTACGTGTTTGCTGTACCTGTTGCTTGTTTTAATGGGCACTGGTACAGACATGCAGACTGTTACACAAGGGGGGCAAATTCCTGACTGTTAAAAAATACGAGTTGCTTGAGTTTCTGGTGTCAAGACAGAAAAGTGAATAAAACAATCAGGGTATGCACAAGGCTGACCCAGCCTTCCCTGGAGAAGGTCTTCACCAAGGTGTTGCCTGGCTCTTCCCTGAGACTCTTCTGGTTCATGAGAGGCAACAACATCCCATGCATGGTGCTGCTGGCTGAGCTCTGGACACAGGGACCAATTGTTTGGTTCCGGTGATCCTTGGATTTGAGCTTAATCTAAAGCAGACTACCCTCATCTTTGCCTTTCCCTCCTTTTCATCTCCTGCTAGACCTTTTTCCTCCCATCCCCTAACCTCCGTCTAGCCTCCTCTCTCCTTTCCGGGCAAGCCCTCTTCTCCACCCCTCTGCATCCCATTTCTGGAATCCCCTAATTCTCCACACGCCCCTGTGCAACAACTGCTGCAGTAGCTGTCAGTACCTCAGTCCTTAATGCTTTCTCCTCATCCTCTGCCTTCTGCCGTGTCTTTCCATGCTCGCCTGACTTCAGCCATACTCCTCTCTGCTGTGGGGCCACATTCTGAAGTGTGTTTCAGTGTGTGCTGCAAACACACCTTGCATGACCAAGAAACAGTTCCAGTAGCAGTTTCCCATTTGAAAAGCTTTCACTTTGATAATGGGAATGCTGTAACAGCAGTGGCCAAGCAAAGCTAACCTGACAGCAGTTTCAGGTGTCCCTTTTGGGAGTAAAGCACAATTTTATAGCAGTAGTCCAAAACAGAGCTGCGAGGTAAGACTGGGGCACATACTCAAGTGTTTTGTAAAATGTGGGATATGGAAATACTTTTTATTTTTCTCTTCCATGTCAGGATAAAACTCCAGCATGGAAACATCTGAATTGCTTTACTTGAAGTACTTGTTATTACAAGTTTATAATTTATTATATTTATTTATTTCAAGTAATTTAGTTATTATCAGTAAAGTTGGGTGACTTGTAGACTCTTTGGATCAAAACCATCCAGTGTGGACAATAATACTTTGGAGATGTGCTGAAATTGGATCTTTGAGGTTTGAGATTGATTTGCCAAATACCACAATGACCTTGTATGCAGGGTTTTGTCAAACCCCATCCCTTCTGTCCCTGCTTGTCTTGGTGACCCCCATTTCTTGCTCCTGCATTTACATTTGATTTTTAATTTGACAAAAAAAAAAAAAAAAAGCTGGGGAGTATGTTCTATTCTACCCCAAAGGCACCCATCCACCTGGAAAAAGATCTTTCACCAACCACCACATATATATAAATAAGAGAAGTGGGAGACTTACATTCCTGCAAATGCTGCCGTAACACTGTGCTTTGAACCTACGTGGCTGAGCATTTGATTGCTGTGTCCCCCTCTTCTTCCAAAGGGAAGCTTTCTCCCTGACTAGGTAGCATGCATTCCTCATCCTTCTCCCCAGGCACTGAGTGAGGAGGAAACAGCATCCCTCCTTTGGCAGTGGATCTGAGATAATGTTCTTTTTTTGGTGAGCGTGGCACATAAAAAGTCATCCTTTTATGACCAATGGCTTTGGTGGATGGAGCTGACACTCATGAGCTGCAGCATCCATGGCATCTGGCCTGGCGCTGTTGATTTGCGCTGTAGGATTCCTACACCAAAGAGATGTTTTCCGTGAGGCGCATTTGTACGCCGCGTGCTTAGCTGAAGTGAACCCCTCTCCATCAAAAGCACTTCCCCAGCGTGAGTCAAAGATTACACTTTTTGATGGGGAACTCTAGCTTGATTTAATTAGCTCGATAATTGTATGACTTTTAGATACCACGAGACTTAAATGCATTTTAAAAAATTACTCCCTGCCCAAATGGCAGATGACCAAATTCTTTATAGCAACCAGATAGCTGAATTATTACAGAACAGATGGAAAAATACTTCTGAATTTTTAGGAAACTAGGAATTTACAGCCTAGATTTAAATTTATTTTGACCAAGATGTGAATAACAGACATTTTCAATCACATGCTCTTTACAGACAGGTGACCCACTGCCTGTTTTCATTGGTATTAAAGCAAATATCTGTGTCTTCCTGAAATGACATTTCATCACACTTCATCACCAAGAAAAGTCTTTTTCCTGATATCCTGTTTATTTTTTCACAGCTTTGGCTATAAAATTTCATCAGCTGTTTTTCCAAAAACTGTTTCGTACCTTATGTGGAGCTATTTGCCATAAAATGTTACATTTCCCCAAAATACAATATTCTTTCTGATTGTCTAAATCTCTGGGAAAAAGCCTATTCTGGCAGCCGGGGGGGAGGTTAGTAGATGGATGGGTTTTATTTCCTTGGCTGTGAGTGAGAGCAGCCCTGAAGAGCTGCCTAGAAAGCCTGAGCAAGGGAAGGGTTTGTTGGCATCTTGCAGGGGTTCACTGGGTTAGAGGACATCAGAGGGACACGCGCATGGGGCAGCGCTGCAGCACAGACCACCACATCTCTCCCAGGGGGCAACAAAGTGATGGCCCACTTTGAGCAGCTAGAGGGCTTTGTCCTTCTGTGCAACCAAAGCAGCTCCCACACGGGGAGGTGGCCCCAGCCCAGACCAGCCAGGACCTTGCAAGCTCCTGCCAGGTGGGGTGGGCAGTGAGAGTCACGTGTGGAGTGACAATTTCCATTACGAGGCATAGGTCCCATTGCTGCCCTGGAAGTCAATACTAATGATGACAAATAAGCAGTCAGGATTTGGACACACTGAGAATGAGATTGCACAGACAACCTTGAAGTGTCCTGTTTATTCACCTGTCCTATGCTACAGCCTTGGATTGCAAGGTTGTATACACTCCTGTCAAGGTTCCCTGCCTCATTCACTGTGAAACACTGACGGGATGTAGGAGGCCGTGTGCAGACTTGCTTGCATCATTTGCTGTGCAGAAGAAAGTTGTTGCATGACACAAGAAGAAAAAGTGGGAAAGACCTTGGACTATGTTTTCCCTTTGCCAGCTGACCCCCATCTTACCCCTGGTTACTGGGCTTGTGTTACGCTGAGTCTCCTCACTCACTGCCAAATGCACAGAGCCACGGACCCCAAAACATGTGCTCAGAAGCTCTGTGCTTCTCTGGTGTAGGTTTAATGGCAACGTTCTGTCCAGCCATCAGAAGTGCACACGGCAGGACCAGGCTGGCTCAGACAATCACCTAACTGCACATTTGCAGAGGCTGGAGATTGTTCTCTCTCTGGCAGCAAAAGCTCTCATTGCCAAGAGGTGCCTCTGGCCTCCTGTCTGGAAGAACAAAGACCCATGGGCATGAGGTGAATCCCAGCCTTTTCTAGCAATTGTTTTTCAGGACAAGGGACAACTGGTACAGGGGAACAGGGAGCCGTAAAAATGATAACCTAAGTGGTTTAAGAAAACTGCAGGGAAAGATTGTATTGTGGTTCATTGTGTTTCTTTCCCATGTATTTTACTATACCAGCTGGCAGAGATCTTCTTCAAAAATTAAAAAAAAATTGCCTGGCAAATGTTCTTCACCCTCTTTCATTTTTTTTTGTGTGGGATGACAGAAATACCAGTTAGATGAATCCTGGCTTCTCTGAAGAGGTGTGCAGGTCGTAATAAAACCTCCAGGACTCAGCAGAGTCCTCCCCATCCACAGCCACTGCATACTTAAACAAACTTGTAGCCAGCACTGATGGCACAAAAGCCCACTCTGTCTGCATCTAATGCATGCTGACTTTGACAAAGTAGACATCCTTATTTCCTACCCAAAATCCCTGATCAGCTTTCTCTGATCTCTTTTCCATGGCAGAAAGTCCATAAGAGTGGGGGGGTTGGTTGTAGATCTTGTTTTAAAGCAACCACTTTTACATCTCATGCTGTGCATATTAAAACTTAAGACATTTGATAGTCAAAAGCTGATTCAAATGCCTTACCACAAGGATTTCCCAATGTGCTCTGACAGATTTCCTCTGTCTCCTTTTCTCTTTCTCTTTCTCTCTTCTTCACGGCTTTTTTTGACTCTCACGCATATGTGCTTTCTAAACTGGCAAGCTCTCAGTCAGTCAGCGGGTTGGTTGGGTTGGCTTTTCGATAGAGAAGACTCAGTCCAAGAAAAGACATCTTTACATGGAATACTTTGAGATTTACACTTCATGATATTCAGAGACTACTCAGGGTTTCAGTGGCCAGGAGGTCGTTAAGCTGTGTTTGCTTAGTGTACTGTCTCTTGCGCTAATCGGGCATTGTTTTATTTTGATCTAACAAAGGCCAGTTCTCTACTACCGCTAATAAAATGACATTTATCTTTACCCAGAGGCTGTAGAGCACATTTTGTTGCAATTAATTTTGCAGTAAATTGTCCACTAAAACAGGAAACTGACAAGAAGGTGCTTCCACACTACAGAGTTTACACAAGCCTTGCCCTCTGTTTATTTGCTCTTGAACATAAAACTGCCTGGGCCTCCAAGATCTAGGTGGAGAAAGAGGTCTAATGGTGCTGGTGAGGCAGTGCACAGTGTTGTTGAGGCAGGACACACTCACAAGGCTCAAGGGCTGAAGAGGGGACTTCTGAGCCTCTGTTTGGGACCACAGGAATGTGAGCCAGTAAGGATATTAAGGAGCCAACACACAAGCGAAGCAGAATTTGTCAGGTGTACTGTCTCAAAAATAGTGTCTGTATAGAGAAATATATGTGTGAGAGCATACATGAGTTGCTAAAGCCTGTCCAGAGAAGGACAACAAAGCTGGTGAAGGGTCTGGAGCATCAGTTCTGTGAGGAGCAGCTGAGGGAGCTGGAGCTGTTTAGCCTGGAGAAAAGGAGGCTCGAGGAGACCGCATTGCTCTCTACAATTCCCTGAAAGGAGAGTGTGGCCAGGTGGGGGTTGGTCTCTTCTCCCAGGCAACCAGTGGCAGGAAAAAGGGAAATGGCCTCAAGTTGTGCTAGGAGAGATTTAGATTGTGTGTTTGGAAAAATTTCTTCACTAAAAGGGTGTTCAAGCACTGGAACAAGGGAAGAGGTGGAATCACCGTCCCTGGGAGCGTTCGGTGTTTAGGGACATGGTTTAGTAGTGGTCTTGGCAATGTTAGGGAATGATTGGACTCGATGATCTTAAAGGTCTTTTCCAACTTGAATGATTCTGTGATTCTATACATACAAGTATATATGCACATCTCTCTATAGATCTATATGTTTTAAATAAATATAGACTGTGTACAAGTGCACATATGCATATATGCATTCATTGTATATACATATATGTACATGTGATCAAAAACAAGCCCGGAAGCCTGACGTAGGGGCTACCCAAAGTTTCACTTTGCCAGCCCACTTTGCCCTAGAAAAGTGGATAATCAACGTGTTGCTATAGAACAGGCAAGTGATAGATGGCACAAGCCAGGGGCCAGCTCAGGGTCCCTCATACTCTACAACTGCCATACGGCAGGAGGTCAAATGCATAGCTTGTCTCAGATGCACTTACTGAATATTTTTTCCCTCTTTCAGACTGAAAACAAAGGAATTTAGCCTGCCCCAGGGGAGGTGGTGGTGAAAACTCACTTAGATGTCCCAAGTCCTGCATACTTCCCTCTCCTTTCCCCAGCTTTCTGGTTTTACCATTATACTGAAACCATGACCATTATTTTAGACATTTGTAATTCATGGTCATGGACAAAAAAATTCTTCATCCAAAACAACTTCTACTCTCCTCCAGGGATTTGGTTGGTAGGCAGTGGTCTGACTTCATTTCTACTTAAAATATACTTTGTACCTTGTCTACGGAAAAGCAACAATAGAAAAAAATATGTCAGAAGAACACCTTGGTGTAGTACATGTAAATATATAAACCAGCAAGCTGTGCGCTTGGCTCTCTGCTTTCCCCCTACTTCCCTTCTAAGCAAAAGGAAAAGCAAGAGTGGTACCTACAGGTCACATCCATCACATCAGTCCTTTTTAAAGGACTCAAATGAGCATCAAATGAGGACCTCAAATGAGGATCATCATTTGACTGGTGAGATGTCACCAGGTACTGGTAACATAAAGACACAGTGATATTGCACCATAAATTCCCATCATGTTTCCCTTCTCCAAGCTGGGCTGCAGGTCACAAAGATCACTGGGCGCAACAGTGCAGCAGTTTGTATTTACTAGCTGGTAATAACACACGATGGACCAAAATGTGAGCTTATTTACATGGGTGTCAGTCCGGAGTAGCCTCTTGGTGCCGCTGGATTTACACACGATTTACACCACTGCAACCAAGAGCAGAATTTGGCCCTAAATTATGATGCAGTTAAAGACCCCACGTTTCTGAGTTGTGGAGCATTGTTTACACCCACATGAAATGGGTCGTAAAATGCCATTGCGCTGATTTGTTGGAGCGTTAGACTCAATTTGCTCAGGTGTAAATAACTACCCGGTGGGTGGCATAATATTTGCATCCTGTAGCTTAAGGCGTTGCTGCCTGCTGCAAATCAGTCAGGCTTCAGGCTCCAGTATCCTCCTGGGAGCAGGATGGATCTTCTGGCTTGGAGAAAGTGATGCAATAGCAGATTGCTAATGAGTGGGAGTTCATGGGGCGTGACATACATAGAATAAAATTGGAATATCTTGTGTATACTTTCATTATTTTTTGCAGCTGAAATCTCGTGTCCTGATGACTCCTTTAGCAATCTCTCCACCGAGAAGCACGCCAGAGCCGGATATTAGTTCAATCCCCCAGGATGCAGCTACGGTACCCAACTCGGACACCCCACAGGCTCTCACAGGTACTCAGGCTCAAGTGCTCCTTCACCAAGGGGTGAGCAGGAGCCACGGGCTGCCAGCCAGATGTCACAGCCAGATGCTGTGCTTTCCAGAGCAGGGGGAGGTCATGAAAATGGGGTGTTTGCAGATTAGTCTGGCAACCAGTGAGAAGGAGCAGAGGTATCCTGCAAGACTATATTTTGACTGCCATGTGTCGAGTTTAGTAGAGTTGTCAGTTCCATTCCTCTTGAAATGTGAACATCAAAAACTCATGAACGCTCCATTTTATAGCTAATATTTTCACCCCATCTAATATGTTGCAATGACCAAACTAAATCCCTGTGTGAACATGAAGCATCTATTACAGCTGTGGGGAGAAGAATGGAGGAGCCGTGGTCTGACTGTAGGCAGGGCTACCCGCACAAAAACCCCCAAGCCTTATCACAGCAGCAGGCGTGGTCATTTCTAAATGTAGTCGGAAAACACAGCCTTACTCTTTCTTTTTGTTTATATTACCAGAAGTAACATAGGTCAAGGCTTTTAAACTGATGTAAATGAGAAGAAAATCAACAAGACAGCTGATTTACCCTGAGATTTCAGCAGAGAAATGGATTAGATAACATTAGACTCTAAACACAACACATAAATCCCATTATTTCTTAGCTGGGATGCACAGAGGAGAAGTTTTCCATCTGCTCTGGTGGCAGAATGATACTAAACCTAGCAACAATGACAATAATATGTTTTATTCTCGTTTATCCCTTCACACACAAAGTCTGCAAAGCACTTGGCAACCACGAGGTGAGTAGATGGAAGTGCCCTGAGAGGTTGCCCAGGGCTGCTTTTGGAACGGGACAGGGAGGCACAGTCCACCAGCCCTGCCAGATGCACCGGGGTGCCTGCAAAGGCAGAGGCTCCGTGGGTCATTTCAGGCTCAGTGGATGCAGTGCCCCACACCTCTGTCTGCCCATCCTCATGCCACTGGCACCTTTCCTCCCAGCATATTCCCAAGAGTGTGTGCAGGTTCCTACCAGAGCAGGGTTGGCAGGAGGTGAAGGGAAGCTCAAGCCAGCTTTTACCTCCCTCTCTGCTTCGAAAGGACTGTAGGGACCCTGGCTCCGCAGTGGGAGATTCAGCACATTGCCTGTAAGCTGCAGAGTCCCTCCCACAGCTGAGTCCCGACAAAACCAGTGGATTGTCACGCAGAAGCCACACTCTGCAGATTTGTCGAGGTGTGGCACTCTGGGAAAGCTGCACTCTGACATCCCCCTGCAATTCCTGCATGCTGCTGCTGTATTTTCAGTGCACTACCTCTTTGTTTGTTTGGCACTTGGAAGGTGTAAAGTGGTATCATGATAAGTATGATTGCTATTATCCTCCTGTTTACCGAGGATGGACTGCTTGAGCCCCTTCTGCTGGTCCCTGCGAGATGGGGGAGCAGAGTGCACTGCGACAGTTGCACTAGATTTTCATTATGGTGATGCAAACTGTAAATTATTTCCAGCTTTACACAGCTGTCATCATGTCCTCCACTCTGCTTGATGGGGTTTTTTTGTCACATATCTGATTTCTGTCAGAAGATAATGTTATATTGTTTGAGAGATGACAGCTCGAGCACACTCAGCCAGCTATTATAATATGTCTCACTTTAGCCTGACTTTAGGCTGTGTCTTAGTTGCCCTTAGTTATGGCAGAGCTATCCCTGCTTCCCCTGAGATGTAGCTGGCCTCAGCCAAGCTTAAAATAAGTTCATGGTAGTGAGGAGAACACCCGGGGTTTTTTGCTATTGCTGGCGGGCCTGATGGCATGTAGAAAAACTGCCTTTGCAGCTTATGAGAGGAGGCAGGGCTTGGCTGTGGAGAGGCTGGGGCAGACCCCCTCGCAGACCCCTGTGCAGCACAGTCATGTTGTTGTGGTCCCAAAATATATCACTGCACACCATGTACAGTTTCTCTCAACTTGATGCAGTTTGTAGAGTGTTAGGTTGGACGTGGAGGGTTAGGAAGCTCCCAAAGACCAGAGTCTCTGCCGTGGAGCTGTGCAGCTCAGTGCAGCATAGCCCTCCAGAAATTACTCCTCCTCCCAGCTGCATTAAGGTCAGAAGAATCAAGGATCCAAAGTCTTTCCAAAACTCATCTCAGAGCAGTGCTTCTCAGAGTGGCTCCCAATGAACCGGTCTAAAAACACATAGATGAAAAAAAATAACCCGAAAACACACCTCAGGCTGGCATTCCGTCCTTGCTGTGAAATCACCACTGGTAGTCACTGTTTTGCACTCCCAAGGCATTTTTCTGGTCACAAGTTGCATGGACAAGGTAGACTCAAGAGAGCAGACCCCAGGCATACACAGGAGCTTTTTTAGATGCATGTAGCTTATCCTAGCCTGTGACACTGAGCTAGACCTAAACTCAGCTTGCTTTGCTTTGGCAAAGGGTCATCAGCACAAGGAAGTTTGGCTCTGCCATAGCAAATGGCAACAATTCACCAGTGAAGGAAGAACTGGGAAATGAATAGAAATGTAGAATGCTGGAATTTGCTAGGATGCTGTCAGGACTGTTTTGTAATAACCTTGTTGGGATTTTATGTCTACAGTCTGCATTTATGTCAACAAACAAGCGAACCTGGGGCCGTACCTTGACAGAAAAAAGGTGCAGCAGCTGCCAGAGCACTTTGGCCCAGAGCGGCCGTCGGCAGCCCTGCAGCAAGCAGTGCAAGCCTGCATTGACTGTGCACTCCAGCAAAAGGTGGTCTTCTCCCTCATCAGGCAGGGCTATGGAGGCGAGATGGTGTCAGGTAAAGCATCTTTGTAAGGGGTTTGCGGCCAGTTGGGAAGTGCTTGAAGTCTTAACGTGTTCCCCAATCCTGACTGTCCTGGACGTCCTGTTCCCATCAGTGGGATGGCAACCAGCTTTGAATATCACTTATGCCTTTGTAAAATGAGCTGCTGCAAGAATCACCTTGGTGTCAGATGAAAGATTGTTGGTAAGGGGTATTGCAGTGGTGATTCAGGGGAGGAACACGCACTCCACAGTCTGCCTCTTACTGCTCTTTGGAACAGTGCTGAGGCCAGGGCTGAGAGCTGTTTTCATGCAGCCATTCAAGGATGAGCAGCAATGCCAGCCCACTTCATGACACACATTGCCACCACAAGTACACATGCATGCCTCATGTGATGAGGGTGGCAAAACTCTGGAACAGGTTGCCCAGAGAGGTGGTGGATGCCCCATCCTCAGATATATTCAAGGTCAGATTGGATGGGCCTTGGAGCAACCTGAGCCAGCTGAAGATGTCTCTGGTCATTGCAGGAGGGTTGGACTAAGAGACCTGTAAAGTTCCCTTCCAGCCAAAATCTTTCTATGACTCTACGATTCTATGTTTCTTGAAAGGGCAATTTTCATGGAGTTTAGATGCTGGTGTGTTCCCCGGCCTGCAGTTCATGAGCCAAACCTGCTCTACGCTGCAGGAATTGTAAAAGTCCCACAGCAATTCCTCATGCAGCAGAACTGCACACAGTCTACACAAATATATCAGAGAGAATCAAAGACCAAGAGGAACTTGCCAGGAGCTCCTCATCTTCCCGCAGTGGCACTTCTTGCTGTGTCCTGATGAGCCTCCCATGTCCCATGATGAATCCCCTGGTCTGGTTCTCAGCGTGAACGTGAACTTTTCTTCTATCGCAGCAAGAGTTTTGTGTCACAACATTGTTTTGGCATATGGGGATGCAGTGAGAATGAAACAATTATGGGAATATGGGAACAGCACTCTCCAATGAGCTGCTGCGGATGAGTCAGGCACGAACACAAAGCCAAGGATTGCAAGTCCAGTCAGTTTCACAGGGACTGCAGATGCTCAGCTGTGCCACTGGGACCTTCTTGTGTGGGAGCCCAAGCTCTGGCCCTCTGTGCAGCGTATAAATTGTGCTCCTTCCCTCTCCTCAAGTTCTCTGTGATCACAGGTGTGCCTTCCCTAAGGCACATCAGAAATACTCTGAGCAGGATCCAGACTTGTTCACAGAAACACAAGACTGAAGCAATCCAGTGCAAAGCTTCATTTTTGCTTAGTTCTGTGCTGCATATATGATTTTCATTACAATCAGGAGAGCCATATTATGCACCAAGCCTGCCAAGTTCCTTGGTCTCAGTTCCTCTGAGCTGGCTCAGCTTCAGCTTCACCTGAACTAAAAGCACCTGGTCAACATTTCTCCCAATTTCATGCTTCTTCTAGTCATCAAAGAGAGGTGAATGGCCTCCTAGTCATGGCATGGCTCAGCAATTGCACCTCACTCCCAGCAGCGCAGATGGATTTTGTCAGGGGCTTTCCAATCTTCCCATGGCTTGGCTCACAGATGCTCAACCAGCTGTGGAGCATGATCCCTCGCAGCAGCTCAGGCCAACAGGAAATCTCTGAAGCTATCCCCAAAATTATAAGTCTAATGTTGCAATTTTTACTTGTTAGTAGTGATGGGAGACTGTAGGATTGGGAAAAAACCTTCCAGGTGGAAGAGTTCAGGCAGCCATGTCATGTAGTCCTTCCTGCAAACCTGTTGAAACTGAATGTGTCCTGCTACAGCTGATCCTGGTGGGTCCGTTTTGACCCCTCCACCTCTCCCATGGCTGGGACCTTATGCCCCTTTTGATTCCTGGCTAAATATGTCCCCTGACAGTTTTACCCAGGAATTTTAATTGCTCTATTCTTACCCTTAGATGTATTTCTAAGACAGCCACCCTCATCCTGCTAGGCTGAAATACATACAGAGTTTCTTTCATGTGGTGAAGATCACTGGATGAGTGAAAGGAGCTCAGGTGTCTTGCCACAGTCCCACATAGCAGGATGGTGATGGCTGCAAAGCCACAGGGAAAATTTCTGTTCCCCAAACATCCCTGTGGTCTGCCTGTGCACTTCTGCAAGTGTGAATTCACCCTTCTTCAGCCTGGATGACCAGAATGATGCCCGTCAATCCATCTCAAGTTTCTCCAGAACTTTGTATAGTGGTTTTAACACTCCATTTTCTCTCCTGGAAATGTTTTGTTCCACACTTTCTGGAAATATATCTAAGTTTTTCATGACTGTGTCACCTTGCTGTCTTATGGGCATCTAGTAAGCTTGTATTATCATTTCTTCTACCGTAAGGTTGTTTTGAGCCTCCTCAAAGAATTATGGATTTCTGTTTACTTTCCAGATTTTTTTTCACTTATTTTTACTATCACAGAAGTCAAAATCAGTCAATCCTTTCTGTGCAATCTCCCTGTCCTCTTCTCCATTGATGATGTCTGCCAGCTTACAGCATCCACAAAATCTTTTCGTGCCAGCACAGAACGCTGCTGGTTTCTCTCTGGGACTTGCAGTCTCCTGCCAGCAGACCCTGTTGTCGTTTCTTGACCCACCTCTCGTATGCAATCATTTCCAGTTTAATGAAAGATTTCTCATACTTTACTGAATTCTGGATAGACCACAACTGCCAACATTCCCTTGCCTATAAATGCAATTAACTCAGTAAATAAAGATCAACGATGAAGCTGTAACCCCTCTATTCAATACAACACTGGTACCTTTCATTCATTCACAACCATGCCTTTAATTCTTGTCTCCCCATTATCTTTTAAAACCTTGGTTACTGCTGAAGTCAGCCTAATAGCCCATCACTATTGGTGATCACTGCAGATCACTTTTTTCCCCCTTCCTTAGACCACAGTGTCATAATTGCCTCCTTCTAACCACACAATACAGTTTTCAGATGGATGCATATATTAGAAAACCTTGCACTGCTGGCCATGCCAGTCAGCATCTTTCAGCTCTCCAGGGGGAAGGTGATCTGGGTCATACAACTCAGCTCCTTAAGCTCCTCCAGTTTGTCGTGTGCCTCAGGTAGGGTAATTTTGCAAAATATTTTAAGACATACAAATACTTGAGTAAAATTATTTCCCCTGCTCTCATTCTTCCTCCTGCCATGCATGCACAGGTATTGAATTGCTCCTGTTTTGCTTTCCAGTTTCAGCCTCTTTTGAGGGGAAGCAGCATCTCCAGAGCCTGCTGGTAGTGAACAGCATTGGGTATGTCCTGCGCTTCCTGAAGAAGCTCTGTCGCAGCCTCCTGTGTGACAATCTCTTCAGCAACCAGCCTTTCCAGCAGTACAGTGCCGTGACGGAGAGCCCAGAGGTGTACGAGAACAGACGGATGGAGGCAGGTAGGCTCCTTGATCACCTTGGGCTCAAGATTTAATACAGCTGAAGAAATAGCTGTCTTTTTTTTTTTGTGCTGTGCTGTGTATGGTAGGGAACTGCAGGCCTCTGTGAGGCCTTTCCAGAAGGAGGCAGTGAGCTTACTTGTGTATTTTCCCAGTGGCTATAGAGGAGGTGTTCAGGTGAGAACCATTGTGCTGAGGTGCCCCAGCAGAGAAATTTTGGGCCAGCATGTTATGTTAGCATAAACCTAAGGTACATATTATTAGCTGTAGCATAGTCAGCCTGGATCCTGATCTGCCACCTCCATCCATGAGTATAAATGAGTTGTGACGGCTAAGTGGTTTGCTTTGCTACTTGCAGGAATGTTTCTTCTCGCTTAAAACCCTCTGGGACCAGCAAGGTCCCTGTCTCAGTGCTTGACCGTGTGGGGCAAAGCCTGGAGGGGCTGTGGCATGGGGCAGATGCATCCAAGGATGCTGGTGGTCCTGAGGGGCAGCTGCCCTGAGCAGCACTGGGCTCCCAGATGTATGGCACCCCTGAGCTTCCTTCTTGCTCACACTCTGGGACAGGGTGCTGGCCCCACACAGCCCCCATGGAGCTGGGATACGCCTGCAGCCCCATCTGCAATCAGCGGCTGGAAAGCTGCCCCGGGGTCTTACTATGGCATTGCAAAAGCTAGTTTAGAAAAAAAGAAAGATGTAAATTATGGGCATGAGCCTTCATTTCACCTGCAGGCTTCCTCCTGACTTAAATTATTTTTCCTTTTCTTTTATTAACAACACTGTGGGTGTTTGGGGAGCACACTGTCTCTCATGCATTCAGTTTAACAGCAGACACATGCTGGCACATGACAGAAAGGTGTTTTAGTGTCCACAATTATGATTTTTGAATCACTTGTTCACCAAGAATACCGTAAGTGTGCGCTTTGCACACCAAAGCTGGGAGAGGGCTGTGCACACAGTGCAGAAATCATCTTTCTGTACAAAGAAATCCAGCTGCCACTCTTACACACAGGGGAGCAAAGGCAGGAGCCCAGACTGGAAAGCAGTATTTTTCTTTCCTCTCCACTAGGACATTTGCAGCAAGCTGAACATTTCTGAGAGGTCAAGGGATTTCTGTAGCACTGAGCGAGTGCAGCCCAGGAGGCCTGGCATTTGTGTTTGCATTTGCATTTTAATTTGCATGTACATATGCATTTACTTTTGCACGACAGGGCTGTGTGTGAGAGAAGGCAATTCCACCACCGGAATTTTTACAGTTGCTGTTACACTCTGAGAGTCTCCCTCCCCACAAAATTCCGATGGAGCTGTCCCTGACACCATCCTCACTGGATCGCCCCAGACACTGAGGAGGGGCAAAACGTTATTTTTCCTCAGGCTAGACAGGAGATGTGGGTGTAGGCAAGACTTCTCTTTCCTGGGTCTCCCACTGTGGGGTGGGGTGGGGTGGGTGTGGGTGTGGGTGTAGATGCAATTAATAGCTCCCAGAAGCAGCATGGGCTGGGCAGCCTGGACTAGGCAGGTAGGTTTAGATTAGATATGAGAAAGAAATTCTTTACTGTCAGAGTGGTGAGGGACTGAAAGAGGTTGCCCAGAGAAGCTGTGGATGCTCCATCCCTGGAAGTGTTCAAGGCCGGGTTGGATTGAGGCCCTGAGTCTATGTTTAATGCTGCATTGCCTAAATCTCCTTCCGTCTCACCCGGAGCCAGCATTTCTCTGCAGCAAGGTCAGCACAGGGGTTCCTCTGCTACACAGAGCAGAGACAGGGCTTCCCACAGTGCAGTGATAAGGAGGACCGTAGGAGCTCTGCTGCAGATGGGTCTGTGAGGGCACCTGTCGGGATAAAGCCGGCATGGAAGGAGCAGGGCCATAATAAAGCACCATGGGAAGCCATGCAAAGCAGCCACATTTTTCATTGTTTCTCTTCTCCATCTTGTAATCGAGATGTCCTTTCTTTTAAAACCATGTGCTTTTCAGCCCATTTGCACCAATGAATCTAATCCATGTATCGACTTTGCTGCAGCAACTCTTGATTTACACCATCAGAAGTGAGAGGAGAAACCGGCATTGTGTCCAGTCATGTTAATCCACTTACACCATGCAGAAGTCACCTTTTAACCTTGCCCCAAAGCACATGCCCCTAAGCCATAATTCACCTGTGCTCACAGCAAGCTGCCAGATGCTAATGGCTGTGTACAGGCCAGGTGGGATTTGTTGACATATGCACATATCACTTACAACTATGTTTTACATGCCTTGGAAGTGCACACTCATCAGGCTGTGCCTAGAGCTGGCCTCTGCAATGAGCCTTGCTGGCTGTGCATTACCCTCCCTGCACCTGGGCCCCAGGCTCTGCCTGCCTTGCCAATGCCCCTCACATGTCTCATGTCTCTCATGGGACATTCTCCATGGCTCTTTCTCAGCTGTGAAGGGACTTTCTGGCTCATGACAGTGACTTGCGGGGAGCAGTTGTGGGGTGACTCCCAGGCCTTCATCTGGGAAATGCCCAGCTTCGGGTCTACATTACAGCAAATCCTGAGATGTTACCTGTCCCCGCAGCACCTGGGTTCAAAGCACCTCTGGACCTGCACCCCAGAACTTTCCGTGGGACCGGTAGAGCAGTTTGAGCTAAAATGATGGCAAGACCTGGGTGACCTGTGCCGAAAACTCCGTGAAGTGTGGCAGGGGCTACGTGATGGGAAGCCAGCAGAGATCCTGTAAAGTGCCTCTGCTCTGTGTTCAGATTCCATCATTTGCCTCATGCTCAGCTAATGGAGCCTTGGATGGGAGCATGCAAAAGGGACATTTCTAGTACACCTACATACTGTTGACATGCACCTATCAGATATTAGATTATTTTTCAGAGGAAAGCATGTTTGCTAAAAAATTTCTGGCTAACCTGATGGTGGGCACAGAAATGGAAGAAGTTTCTCTTATGTAGGAAGCATGAACTTTGATAAACATCTCCTTTCCCTTTCAGTCAATCCTTTCCTTGCTCCTTCTGTCCCAAACCTTGGATTTTGGCTGTTTTGTGCTATTAGACAGTTAATGTCTCCACATAGAGCATGGCTGCATGTGGCTGCAGCAAAACTTTCTTTATGCAAGAACTTCTGTGGCCACCCCGTATCATTCTTATCATGGAAGAAGGTGGGAAAGTCTGTGAATAAAGTCCCGAGCCTTGCTGTTGTCCCCAGGGCCAAGTCAAATTTGGATACGTAGATACCATATGGAGTTCCCTACCGCCGTCCATGGGAGAACAGCATCTCTTCTTGTGGTACTGGCTGGAAGTAGGGATCTATATGGAGCAGAAGCATAGCAGGACACTAGTGCCTCTGTCTTTAGGAAGGCGGGCTCTTCCTATCCACAAGCCCTTGAAAAGCTGGTATGACAAGCACAATAGCAATGCACAATAGGAGCGTGACTAAGTAGGCAAGACGCTGGCCTGGGAACTGGATTTTTGTAAGAGACTTTCCCATTGACAATGTGGGCAAGCCACTCTTCCCTGCTGTGCCTTTATTTGAGTATTTGTCGAACAAGGGCAATGATTCTTGCCAACATGTGCAAAGCCCTTCTAAAACAGCTAGGAAAAAAAGAATAATATGATAGAAAACCACATATTATTACAATCAATATTTTCTGTTGCAAGCACCAAATAAACAGCAGCTCAGAAGTTTCAAGCCCTGAGAGGGTAAGAAAAATGTTGTCTTTCCCTTTTCCAGTACCATGGCTTGTTTAATCTTGTCTTGTTGCATGCTATAAGGAACAGTGCTCCTGGCTTCTCAGCACACTTGGAATAAATGGCTTTTATGGCTATCAATAGCTTCAGCGCTCCTCAGCATTTAATTACCTGCAAAGGCCATTTATTGCTTCATATATTCCTCTACCATGATCATTATCCTTTAAACAATAAATAAAACATTAAGGTCACTCTTAAATAGGGAGCAGAGCCATCCAGCCACAACAAAGTATAATATAAAAAGTTTATATGGTCTTTGGGGCTTTTGGATTGATGGCAGAGCCTGCAGTACAGCTGAGAAAGGCTGGGATGCCTTCCTTCCTTCCTTCCTTCCTTCCTTCCTTCCTTCCTTCCTTCCTTCCTTGCATCCATCAGCAGGCTGGGTGCCTTCTCCCTCCCCACCAGGCAC
Organism: Rhagologus leucostigma; assembly: GCA_013397725.1. Classification (NCBI taxonomy): domain Eukaryota; kingdom Metazoa; phylum Chordata; class Aves; order Passeriformes; genus Rhagologus; species Rhagologus leucostigma. The sequence goes on from VZTD01002621.1 coordinate 682,265, forward strand.
AACTGGCCACAGGGCAAGGCATCCCACTGAGGACCCTCGTGCTGAGGTCCTGCTTGCAGCTGGAGCACCATCCTGAGGACTGGCTTCCTGAAACAAGGTGTCCAGGGTGGTAACTCTGTGGAAGAGCTGAAGAAGAGGCAACTGCAGCTGGAGCTGCATGTTGTAGCCCAGAAACCTGGGGAGGGACAGGAACAGTTCAGGATGGTCCAAGGGATAGGAAGTAAAGGCAGGGGGTGGAAAGAAAAGAGAGAGTCGGTGCTCCTGTGGAGGGGTTTCATGAGCATGGTAGCAAAGGCTTTAGCATTCAGATCCTTTAAACCTAGATCAGAAGAAACTAATAAAATGTACACTAAGGAGCAGATCCTGGCAGGAAGAAAAATAAGAGATGAATGGAAGAGAGAAAATTCAGCTGTGATGTATTTTGCCTGGACTCTATGGAATTGGCAGAATTGGCTAAATTGAACTTTCTGACCTTTAAGTTGTGAGATTACTGTTTGCTAACTCACAAATGAAGAAAGACTCCCTTTCTGTTCCTTTAAGTTTATGAAACTGTGTGTCCTTGTGGGTGCTAAGCAATGAAGCTGTAAGCAGACATCCGTCCAGCAGCCAGCCCAAGGCAACTCCTCCTTCCCACATTCTGCTGGGCTGTTTTACCTTCACTGACTTGAGGGGGTGCAAGAAAGTTCATCCCTTTTGAAAAGTTACCCCTGGGGGTGTAGGCACCCTGCTCTCAGCAGTGAATAAGGAAGAGCCCAAAGGCCCTTTCAGACTTCATCCCAAGATGTGCTCAGTGCCATGGCACAGACACTGCCAGTGCTGGATATTGCCTAGGCTGCAGCCATGGAGGGTAGAAAAGAGAGCCAAGGTATGAAATAGAATTTAAGGATGCTTTATTTCTCCATATCAAAGGGTATGCATAAGGAAAGTGGATTAAATTATGGGCATAAATGCATGAAGCGTGATGGATGAGATCATATCCACTACAGAAAAGAATACCCCTGGGTATAAGCATTTAATTCAAGCTTTACAAGCAGAGTCATGTGGAGGAAGCATGGACACTTTCAGAGCCCCAGTCAGGTAAATCATGTGATTGTTACTCTGTTTTAGCTCCAGGTTTAGCTTTAACTTTGTTTTAGCTGGTTAAGACTTTTCCCGAGGGCTATATGATTCCTTTAGGAGATATTTGAAATTATTGGTCCAGGCTTTTATTTTAAATAGCTTAAATTAAAGTTGAACCAGGAATTTCCATTCTTAAACTTCTAAAATATTGATCCAAATACCTGTGATCCAATATACCAGTACTTCAAGGAGTCAGATGAGCAGGCCACAAGCCAGAACTGGTGATGAGAAACCTAGGCAAGTGCTGCAAGCATAAGCCAACATGACACCTGGTTTTTCAACCTCAGGATCCAATGCTTATTAAGTAAAATATAAAACAAGAAAGGTTTTGGAAGAGAGTGGAACTTTTGCTTGTGAATCTGGATGAGAGGGCCCTTGCTTCTGGGATTGCCTGGTACATGGTGCCTGTGGCAGGGCCTGGGCTTACACCTCCAGGGCAGGAAGCAGATACAGCTGAGAGTGGGGAAAGGGAGTCTGGTACTTAGGCTGTTTCAATTTGACAGGTTTCAGACAAGACTCAGATTTTTTTTTCATGGGACATTGCTGATTTTTGCTTGGATGTTCTTCAGTTTTTCACCTTCCTCATGTTGCTCACTTTTTCAACCTTTCATCATCATCTCTCCCTTATCTGTCTTTATCTGCCTTCTGTTTCTCTCTATCCTTTTCCAGTTCACTACAAAACAAGCGGAAACCCACACACAGTGGCATTTCCATTTCCATGGAAATAAAACATTCACTATTTGTTCTTGAAAAGTCTTGGCCGCTGTTTAATCAACAGTGCTCCCCAATTCCTTAGGATTTATTTGTTTGCAGTAATTACACAGAGTACATCAAAATGCCTTTCGGAAAGTAGTAGCACACAGCATCTGCCTGAAGAACATTAATCTGCTGGCAAAATGAGTGCAAAGCAGGGGATTAAAGCAATTAAGAGAGTACCAGAAGCAAATTGTTGGTGGTGACGTGCAGTTTGGTGTTTGTGCTGGGACGGTGCTGGCCGTGGGCAGCAGTGAGCAAGGTAAGGGTGCAAGGCAAGGAGTTGCCCCACCAGCAGCTGGGCAAGAGAAGTACATTCTCTGACTGAAAATAAGCTGCAAATGGTGGCTTGGGGAATCAGGTGCTTTATGGTGGGTTTCTTCATGGAAGAGATAAGGTTACAGAAGTGACCTAAACAAAAAGGTGGCAGTGGCTTGATGGTCTTCATCAGAGAAGCCAGATTTAAGGAAAACGCAGTGAGGCTGGGGATGAGTCCTAGGATGGAGTCCCAGGGTAAGCCCAGCTCCCCAGCAGCATGGCACAGTGCAGCACAGTGATGTGGAGGGAAACTGGCTCTGTGGGATCATGGAAAGAGGAGGGGTTAGAAAGGCTTGACAAATGGGAATTGCTGAGATCCTAGCTGCTGGGATTGAGGTCTACCAGGGATGTCAGGAGCAGCAGCAGAGAAGATAGGAAAAGAAAGGTTTTGTGAAGGGGAACTAAGACTTCAGGGCCCATATATGTTGTACTTATATGACAGAAGAAATGTCAGAAAGTTCAGCAGAGCAGCAGCACTGGGCTGGGAGAAATGAAGCAAAGACTTTATAAAAGATCTTATACCTACATACAAACACATACAAACACATACAAACACATACAAACACAGGCTCACGCTTTTTATGTACTATTCTACCTAATTTCTGGATGAGATTATTATATTTATTAATGAGCAAACTCAGAGGTGCTCAGAGTTTTGCATTTTGCTGTAGACATCTCACTTCTTGTATCTCAAATGATTTGTTTTCCAAACAATAAAAAAATTACTGTTAAATATTTTAAGCCAGTGCTAAGCAATATGATTCAGGGACATTCATCATGGTGGTAGCAAAACAGAAATGCACTAAGTACTTCATCTGCAGAGAATCCCAGTATATAATGCCTTGAAATTTTCAAATAACACAGTCATTTTCATCTAGTCTATTCTATATACAGCCTTTTGTGACTTCTATCAATGCTGATTTATAGGGATATGGAGTGCATTATAAACTACCTTGATAGAAAAACCCCTCTAGCTACTGCTAGAAGCTGGAAACTGAAAAGATCGATCGCAGCCTCTCCCATCTCCCTCTGCTGTTGCAGATCCATTGCTGTGCTAAGACACAAAACTATACAGCCCTGATAAATCTTCTTTTCATGATGTACACTTTGGTATAACATAAAGGGAAGGGAGAAGGGAAGAGAAAGGAGAAGCAGGTCTGAAATCAGGTGGAAGAGACCAAAGGAAGACTTTTTCTACAGCCTAGATCTCTGTGTTATTGAAATCCCTTTGCCTTCACTCGTGGGTGTGCCTGAACAATCTGCTTGTGCTGTAACATAGGGCTAAAACCTCTCCATTGTAACAAAATACATTTACTCAATTCTCCCCAAGCACTTTAAAAATGGAAAAAATTCCTCAATGGGTTATTTATTCACACGAGCACCTTTTATTATTAAATCTAATATATTTGTCAGCAGCTAGCTTTTGAATTTACTCTACCTTTTTATTCAGTTTGGACAATAAAACCATGTTGATCTGTTCCCAGCTGGTTTCATTCCCTGGTTCTACTGCATTAAACACATAAATGTAGCTGTTGTCTGGGCTGCAAACACTCAAGGGAAATTGTTTAAATAATGAAAAAAAAATTGCTTATGCTGAGGAACTAATCAGGACAACATTGGATTTTGGAAAATTCTCTAAAAAATTTAGATTCTTGATGTTAACTGACTGGCAGCTTCTCCCTGGGGGAGTCAGCATTTCAGTTACTGCAAAATATTTTTTAGCAGCTAGGACACAGCTAAATGATACACAGTGCAGTAAAGCCTCAGACTAAACCCTGGAGAATTCTTTGCAGGTTTTATCTCCACAGTGTGACCATAGTTTCGGTGTTCATAATTTCTGCATTCACAAGTGAATGAGGCATATTTACATTTTCCTGTTCTGACTGACTACTAAGGCCCCCTTTTTTTTCCCCTGTGGATGCAACTGTATGTTCCTATAACCTATGCAAAAGTTCTCCCATAAACTGAAAACCACAGGCGTGACAGCCCTGACCCACTGCTGGCGGATGCCCTGGGCTGCCTGCTCACTCGCTGCCTCTCTGCAGCAGCCTCAGGGATGCTGTGACTCCTTGGGGAGGTGTCTCCATGCCACTCCGCCTTGGCAGGCAGCGAGCAGCTCGGCTCTGCTGCCACAAACCAGATGTCACTCCCTGTAATGTTTTCCTTGTCCAGGCAAACCGTGGCAGCCACGGGTTGGTGTGGAAAAGGTCTGGTCCTTACCCAGCTGTGTAAGGTGCAGATGCATGCACCAGAGAGTGGTGTTGACACGGTACAGAAACATCTGCTAAGGGGTGACATCATATTTTCATTGTGCTGCATGCCTGGATGGGCAGTGGAACCAAAAGGAATGGGCTGGTGCTGTAATCCCAGAGTAAATCACAGCAGGCAGAGCTGGAAAGTCTTAATCTATCACAGGAGACTCTTATCTTTAGATAGATGCATGCAAGCTCAAACTACAGGGAGGATAAGGGCCGTGGTACATTCCTGACTGGACAGAAATGTGTGAGGCTCTTTGGAAGGCACAGAAAAATGTCTTTTAAAATCTTCTAAGACTTGATGTTTAAAACAGAAGATAGCAGTTTAGAGCCAAGGCATATCTTTCCCAGTCTTAAATACTGTTTATATCTTTCTGCTCTCTCCCTCTCTGGCTTACACTAAGATTGAACTGATGGTTAAACTCATCTGAAGGATTTCCTTCTGCATTTCAGCATTTGCTTTTTGTGCTTCCCCACTTCTATTTTTCCTCCCATGAAGGTTGAGATACAGGGTTTCTAAGCTGCTGCTTAAAACTGTGCCCTCCTCTTCCCCCCCTACACACCCCTCCCCCCTCCCAGATAGGACAAACGCCATCCCTGTGCAGGGAGCTGGAGCCAGGCTCAGGAGCTATAAAATACAGGCAAAGATAAAACCCTACAAAGAAGGAGTCTCTCAATAGGATTTTGACACTGTGGCTGGCTCATCTCAAAATGACTGGGAGATGAAAAAAGGCTGTCCCTGGCTGGGAGAAAGGAGAGGTCTGAGGAAGCTATGATATCATGCTGCTTAAAATATGGAGTTCACATCTGGTCAACCCATTATAGACAATATATGGTAGCACTTTAAAAGGTACAGGGAAGGGTCAGAGGGCAAAGCCCATCACTAAATGATATGAGGAATAGGAGACGACACAAAAAAGGAATAGTGGGGGCAGAGAAAAGAAAGACAGAAATAAATCTGTATTGACTGCGAGGAAAAGAAGTTAATGGGGAATTTAATTAAAGCAAATACAAATGATTGAGCATTGCAGGTGGTAAAGTAAAATGTTATGAAATGACATTAAAGTATTGTCCTATAAGGAAGGGCAGTTGTCCTGGGAAGCTACTGGTGTGTAAAAGAGGACCTTCCTGGCTTGGGGATCAGTGTCCAGCATGCTCAGAGCAGGGGGTGTGGGTTTCCAGCAGTGCCCCATGAAGCCTTCACCCAGATGCAGCCACTTCACGGCTGTGCAGGATATGGCCTGTTAACTGGGAAAAGGGACTCTGCTCCCAGTTCGCTGCCCTGACCTTGGGCTCTGCTGTCCAAGCAGCAATCCGAGGATGAACCCAGGAAAAGGCATGGTAATATTAGGAGAGGGAAAGCTGGATCAATGAGAGTGTGAGATGGGTGGAAGGGGAACAGCCTGGGGAGAAAATGGCTGTGAAAATCATATGTGTGGGAGGAGGAAAAGTAGAAAAGAGAGACAGGGAAATAACTGGCAAAATGGGAAAAGGGTGGTGCTGTAGGTGCAGGAAAGCAGTGTTAGAACAAAGTCGAGATAGTGGTAATATGACAGAAAGAAGAAGTAGGAAGAGGTGACGGGGAAGAACAGAGGGAGGAGCAGGTGGGAGGTATAAGGGAATGGAGCCTGAGAGAGGTAAAGGGAGAGAAAGATGTAACATGAGCAGTGATGTGGGAACAGCAGCAGGTGAGGGAAGTGGCTCAAGACATGTTTGGCCTGGGAGGAGAGAAAGCAGAATAGAGTGTCTCTGCAGTGTAGAAGGAGCTTTTGCTTATAGGAGAGATTCTAACAAACTAAGTTTGGGCTTTTTTTAAGATGTAGAAGAAAAAGTAAGAGATTAGATCTGCTCAGGAGAAGGTCAGCTAGGGATCGTCTTTCCTGTGTATATACTCTTCTTCATTTCCTGCTTGACTTGAAATTGATTTTCATTTGCTTTCCTGATGTACAGTGAGAGTCAATTATTTTGTCTTTCTGGAGTGTCCCTATTCCCAGATGCTACCAAAGGCCCAGTGTTTGTGTTCTGCATTCACACGGGCAGTATGCATTCATGTGGCACTCCGCAGTGGCAAATAGATACTGCTGGGGCAAAGAACTCAATGTGTTACAGAAGTGAGAGACAAAACAAGTATTTTCCTTCATCCTAATGGAGAACTGAGTTCCAGAGATGACAGATAACCTGACCAACGTCACTCCAGAGGTTTGTGGCAGAGCTGGGATGTTAGCTGCAGATTCTCAGTCTCTTTTAACTCTCAGCTGACCCATCTTCAGGACTTTTGGCTAGGAATCTTACAGACTGCTACTTTTAAGAAGCTCAGCTAAAGAAATGCACATTTTTAAACCGAGAAGGCAACTGGCTTTTTTCTCTCCTTCTTTGTTTCATTTTAAGGTGTGCTGGATGTAACAGCCTTGGGCTTTTCAGTCCGGCTTCCTGTGGACCATTCATGGAAAGGAAAACTACGCCAAAATGGCTTAAGCATCTCAGGGTGGTGAGCAGTTGTAACAGAGACTACTGTGCTAAGAGCAAAAGCTCAAAGCAGATTTCTCATAAATCCTGTTTTAAAGCATTTTGTACTAGTTTCTCACTAATATGTGGAACTCACTACCTACAAAATAAAATATGAGAGTGCGACAGAATACAGAAGTGCTAAGCTAAAGATTTATGAACTGTTGCATTTTCAACCCCAATAGAGACTTATATTTTCTTCTATTGTCTTAGAAAAGATGTTTTTTTCCTAATTGGCCAAAGTGGGATTAGAAACTGTGATGGCCATGCACTTTGCAAAGCCTTCTGGGAGCTTACAAAATGCAGATATTTTCATGCACATCAACAGTGGAACCTCAACTCGTGCAGCTTTTCTGTGGTACAAACTAACAAAGAGCTGGAAAAATAGGAACACAAAGAGCTTCCACAGGGGTTTTTAGTTTTTGGGCAGTGGGCCACTTGAGATGGTCCCTGCTCTCTCTTGGTCCAATGAAGACATTAATATGACTTCTCAAATTCCCAGAGCACTTTCCACTGGAGAATGTTCCATACAGTAGTGAGCAGAGGCTCTGGCTTGTTCCACGGCAATAGGCATCATTACTCCAATTTTGGAGCCCAGAGCAGAGATGTGGAATAAACTGATCTAGATCAAGAAAAGAGTCTTAGGCGAGGTTAGGAACAGAACTGACAGAGATTGGCTCCTTGTTGTAGTCTTGTACACAATTCATGGGTGTCCTTCCACAAGGAGATTATATCTGCACATCTTACTTCACACAGACTGTTGAGACAGTCTGACATCCATCAAAAAATCCCTGGTGTCTGCTCAAAAATTTTGGAGTAATTTACATCCATAGCAATAAAAGCTGTATGCTGTTTATTTAGCAGGGCTCTTTTAATGTGCTGTTTGTTGTTTTGATAGTCTATGTCTTCTTCATATTGTAATCATATTAAAAGAGCATTCTTTTCCTGGAATAAAGAGGTAATGATTCACAAGAGGCATAATTATTCCTTGCAGTGCAGGCAGGATGCTGCAGAAAGAGCCATCTTCTTTATGCATAAGAGGCTTTTACTGCAAGTGTTCTACACAGTAATTAAATTCCTTTGAATGAGGAGGCTTGATTGGATTTTCTTTGGTTTATTGGGAGGAGTTTGAAAAGCAAGGTATTTAGCTCAATCGCTATATAATTTTGGCGTCTGTCGGAGGTTAGGGAGAAAGGTTCAGAGTGTCTGATTCCCATTTCTCTTACGGGTTATGTTATCTGAACTCCCTTGATTTCAATTGAATTACACCCTATCTGTATTTGTATGAGAATCAAGCTCAGAAACCCCTGGCAGAAAGCAGCAGGACACCTGAAGGCATGCTGTAAGAATCCAAATCATCTAAGGGAAAAAAGCCTTGCTAAAGGAAAGTTACTTGCAGTTGCAAAGGCAGGTGCCCAAAAGCGAGGAAAATTCACGTTTGCAGCTTTCCTTCAAATCTGATGTTTGCCTTATGGCGAGTCCAGCCTTGGCCCAGAAGGGGACAAAATTTTGAAAGACAAAAGCAATAAAAGAGAACAATGTAACAAAAATCTGTGCTGTGGCCTGACACACAAGCCAAGATGCTGGCATGGCACAACTCTTGAGTATTTGAGTTGTCGAACTAAATCATGTTCATTTAACATCAACTACTGTACACAGCTGCCAAGTCATGGTTCACTTTTTTTTTAAGGAAAAGAGTGAAAATGTAAATTAAAAGGAAAACTCTGTAATACACAGCCTCAACATCTATTAGCAATGGAGTTTGTGTCTTATGGCATAAATTACAGCATAAATTCTTCTTGTTACTCAATAAGGCTGCATAATACATCAGGAGGAGAGCCTTTCTCAAGCTGGGAAGTTGATGTGCGGCACCATGGGGGAAATTTCACCCTGCTCAGGTGTCTCAGGTGCTCAGGTGGAGGGAGAGTACACATGATGAGGAAAAGTGGCCTTTTCAATTCAAGGGAGAAATGTCATGGGGCAATGGAAGGCACTAGGGGCTCCCTGCCTGCCAGGTGTTAACACCCAGTGGGAGTGGGAATCTCTAAAGCCCAGGTTGTCAGTAGGGATCTGTGAAGGTTGGGATCTCATAGAGGTTTCCAAGGGCTCTGCTTGTATCCCAGTAGTGATACTGGGGCTGGGTGACAGGAGGGCTGGTTTTGCAGGGAGAATGGCAGTGCGAAAGAGGAGGAGGAAGACCTGTGGCCCTCTTTCGTGAGGACAAAAATAGGCAAATAGGAAAGACTTGGATATGAGGAGACTGGAGGAGGAGGACAGTGACACAGGCATGGAAGTGTCAGCCCAGACAGCAACAGACCTAAGCCTAAGTCTGAGGGGAAATGGCAGAAAAAATCTGCATACTGCAAAACCGGGGGCTAGACCTGCCTCATGCCTGTGTGTTAGACCCCCAAGCAAAGGCGAGTATAAGTCTCTAAAACAGGTCTTAAAGTGCAAAATTTGGTTTATTGTGGGGGATCTGAGAAGCAAGGTATTTAACTCCTAAATAGCATGAAAAGTGCAATGCAGAGGAGAGGAACCATAGCAATGGTTTGCAGTTTTCTGTGATGTTGGCACTTTGGTCTGAACCTGAGTCAGGTCCAAGTGAGTCACACATAACACATGACTATCCATGATAAACCTTGGGTGTGCTCATCAGTCATCAAGCCGATATCCTTGCGGGATACCGGGCCTGATGGATGTCTGCAGCTGAGGATGCTTCTGATTAATTTTGGTAATTGCAGCCAGAATGCTTTGGTTTATTACCTTCACTCCTTCCTGCTGGCTGCCAGGCATTATGAACCCAACAAACTGCCCATCCCGTTGTCCTCCTCTGCCTCCTTCCTTTCAAACCTCTAGTCTTGGTGTATTTGAAGGGCACCGTGAGGCAAATCGGACCTGCCAGGCAGTGGCCCAGGATTTTACGGAGAATAATGTCGTAAGCTGACACAGAAGACTCATATCAAGCCAAAGTTTCCCTCTTGTGACTCTACTGACTTTGAGTGGTTGTGTTTCCCTTCATTGTTTATTAATTCTCAGCAAGGATCCCTCCTGGCTAGGGCCAGCTATCTGTACAGAAAGTTGAAAATGGAGTTACAATTTTTGACCAAAAAAAGTGTATTCTGGCCAAAGAAAAAAAAAATTCAAGGGTTGATTAAAATAGTTTCTGTTTTACTGATGTTTGTTTTGTGTCTGGGCTTCCTGAGCAGAGACAGTTCTACCTGAGGACTACCTGGCTGATCCTCCGAACAGGAAGCAGCACAGTGTGGATCCTGCCGACGCTGCCTTGGGCTCTGTGTACACCGTGCGTCAGAGTCCTGCAGATGGACACCCTGCTGGAGGCTCCTCTTCCTCTTGTAGCCATCATCCTGCCCAGATGTCTTCAGGGGGGTCCTCATCTACTGGCCTGCGGCATCAGACCTCCAGCCCAACAAGGAACGGGGCCTATCTTGAAGGAAACAGAATTGGTAATGCAACATCTTCCATTTAGCAATGTGTGCTGCTATGCTGGTGCTGTGCTGGAGTCTTAACTCCTTCCCAAATTCCCAAGAAAATTAGTAAGGTGGTTCTGTGATGGAATCCATCCAGACCACTCATGCTTCCATTTAGAAGGGGAAATAATAACCTGTGTAAACACAAAATCAATCTGTTCACCATTAAGGAAAAAGGTGAAGGCTTTCTAATGCTGTTGTTTTGTAAACATATGTATTATGTATAATTGTGTGGCAGTCACAACTGTTATTATCAGCTTAGACGTATAGATATTAATAATAAGGCATTCCTCACAAAGATTGATACTGCCTACAGGCAGCTACCTGTTATTTGTGTGACACCAGCTGTGTACAAGACATGATGCAGAGCAAACCCAAATATTAGTGCCTCCCTCAAAGCATTTTAGCAAAAGGTTTTGTTTCCTAGCTGTGTGGCCCATCCTGCCCCAGTAATCACAAACCAAACCAGATTTTGCTTGAAAAAGACTCCCCAGGAAAATATATGTTTTTTGAAATCATTCAGCTCACTGCTCAAGGCTCTTTTATTCTTCAGGAAGCAAAGTCACTAGAAGTTTATCTGCAAATTCAAGAAATGCCATGGGAACCACTGCATTCAATGATTCTTCTTCCCTTTCTTTGTATTTTTGTCCAGTTACCATACTGGAATTTACATTTGCTGGGATAATTGCACTACACTTCCTATTGCCCACAATTTTTTTTCTCTAGAAATTACCAAAGTTCATCAAATAGGTTAGCTACTTCACTGAATTTCAGTTAACTTTGTTTGCATTTTCCAAATTCTCAGTCAACAGATCTTTGTCAGTAGTGATGCCAACAGTCTTCACCCCTTACTAATTATTCACACTTCATGTATGCATTTTTCATTCTGACGATAGATCTAACAAAGGAGTTGAATGTCTCAGCCATTTTAAAGTCATTAATTTTTTTCCCTTCCTCATTTATTAATGGAATCTAGTGCCACGCTAGTATTATTTTTCTCAAATCTTGAGATATTTGCAGATTACCGGTTCCCCTAGCCCCTTTGTGTAACATTAGCTCATTATACTGTCTTTTTGCCCTTGCATTTCCCTTGGAAACATCAAGTGATTCTGCATATTCTTGCTTGGAAGCCATTCCAGAGCCTCTTTCCAGTATCCTTTGCTTAATCTTTGCTTAATTCCTTCACATCCCTCACCTCCCCAACACCTGTATTATTTCTTGCTCCTGAACTTTCACAATGTAATATTTTAGAACAGTATTCTTCCAAAGTAGGTGTTACAAGTATTTATCTGTGTATTTGTTTATCTAAGTTTGCCTTCTTTAGTATTCGATACCCACCCGAAACCATCGCTGACTTTGCTATTATTTTCACACACTTGTTTCCTTTGTTTAGCCCTGTGTTACTCTATTATAGAGACTGTTCGGTTCTCATAATTATCTCATTCCTCGCTTACAGGGTCAACTTTACTCAAAGCAAAGTGGATAGGATAGAAATACACTGCAAACAACTCGTAAAAGCTTGTCACTAGGAACTGGTGGCCTCAGTTCCAAAGAAAAGGAAATGAAAAGCCATTTTCTTTCAGATCTTGTTCAGTGCCTCTCAGGCTGGCATAATCAGGTGCTGGGAGGACAAGAGGCCCTCTGTGCAGAGGATTCATTTACTCCTCTCCCACCACTTCCTTAGAGCCTCCTAGCAGAACTGGGACCCTTTCGTCAAGCTTTATACTTGGCAGCTGTAAGGAGCCAAGATTTAACAATGCTGTTACTTACTTGCCTTAAAAATCTTTATCATTCTGCTTGGGATCAGTCGTTATCTCTTTGTAGCACGTATGAAGAGCGAGGGCAGTTCAGAGCAAAGGTCTGTCTAGCCACGTGTCTTGTCTCCAGCATGAAACAGCAGCATGCCCCAAGGAAAGGGATAAATGCAGAGCTGGTGGTGCATCCCCACTACCCTCTCTGCCTTCAGAAATTTGTGGTTCAGACTTCCTCAGCCAGAGGTGGTAGATTCATACTTAGTAACCCTTCACAGATTTTTCTTCTCTGAATCACTTGGTAGCTTACTGAATACTTGGTGCATTTTCAGAATACACAAAACTTCTGTGCGTAAGAATGTGTTGTGTGGAGAAAACTCTTGGTATAACGGGACGGAAACTATGTTCAAGGGACTGAAGCTTAAAATCAGATCTTCTTAAGCTTGTTCAGCTGCATTATTTTACTTTTTTTTTTTTTTAGACTTTTGTGCCGGTTTGGCCAAAATCTAGTAATATAGCCCCTGAGAGAAAACCAGGTAACAACCACCCTTCCCCCCACAGGGTTCGGGAAAAAAAGGAAATTTTTCCTCGAAGGAAAGTGAAAGAGATAAAAACTATTTGTTTTAACAAACACACAGGACAAGGATAATGATGCTAAATAATGAATTAAAACCCTCACTATAGAGGGAAACCTGGTGAAGATTTCAGAGTCCTTCTGTAGGTGTGGTCTCTCTCCTCCTCGGAGCTGGTCGGTGAGGGCGTGGGCCCACCCCCGGGCCTCGGGGAGAAAATTCTCCTGATGTGTTCTGATGTTGTTGAAACAGTTCAGAAGAGAAGAAGGGTAAAAAAAACCAAAGTCCCAGGAAACAAAATTCAGCTCTCCGTCTCACGCCAAGAGGGAAAAAAAAACAGCTGGCTGAAGAAAAAGCAAGCAGGGTGCTCCCTCTGTGCCATCCACAGCCAGACAACACTGCGGAGTGTAATCTCTGTGTCCTTGAGAAGCTGCTTTGGAAAGTTCGTCTGTTTTTTTTTTTTTCAAGCTCAGTTTAAAGGCACAGAAAGGGCACAATATTACTTTTTGGGCATAGAGCATGATAGGGGATACACATGATGGAGTCACCCCAAGACAACTTTGAATGTCACTCTTTCCCAGTCTCAGCCAATGTCTTGTGAAACCTCCATGTAGTCCTGAGCAGGAAGCTAAGCTTCAGTAGACACCTCCATCTCTCTTTTCATGATTTTCCACAAAATTTGCAGTCTTTACAAAATGACAGGCTGAAATATGATGGCACATGTTTTTTTCCAGAACTGAATCAACAAAAAAGTCATAAAGTGGTCATGCAATAGGCTTTACAGGTTCCTGTATTTCTCTAGCTTAAAACTTATTAAAGCACTTTGAGTAGCAAAGAGGAAGAAATTGCTTTTGAACCAGGCATCCATGACATGAGTGTCTCTGAAGCAGCCATAAGTGACTTAACACTGCTACGTATAATACTGGGGTTAACAGGACTCATCCCAAAACAGCTTAGTAATTTTTATGTGACAGTCATTTGACACTTGCATAGCCTAGTTCCTCTGGGGTCCTCTGGGGTCCTCTGGGGTCATTTGGCCAGCTCAGTAATAAAGGCTTCCTGAAATGGAAAGGTATGCAGTGAACATGATTAAAATGGCTATGGGTTCATTGATATTGTTGGGGTTTTCCTAATTTTTAGGCATCTATTAGTCCTGGTATCACCCATTGTGGATTAGGGTCTACCACAGAGGCACGCTCAAACCCACACAGGGTTCTCTACCAAGGTCACTACCAATCCCCTGTAGCAATCCCCTGTAGTAATCCTCTGTGCTCCACCAGTGTATGGCAGCACAGACAGCTAACGCATGTTTGTGCCACCACCATCCATCACATTACTTCTAATCCCCTCAGCTGCTTTCTGGAGACTCCAGCAGTGTCCCGCAGTCCATAGCAGAAGCTGGGTCCTTTGAGGCAGAGGAGAGACATTTGCTGTCAGACATGGCCAGGCAGTTTTCTGTGGCTGTGGTGGGCAATACAGTGACATCCATGAAGTCAAGGTGCCCACACATTCATTACGATATCACTTCAAGCATTAAGACACTATAATGTTTCCAGTCACAACCTGGTTTCATCTCTTTCGCTATTTGCCATAGTGTCAGCTCTGTAACACTGGAATTCTCACCAGAGTCCTACAAAGCATTACCCACTCCTCCTTAAAATTAGAGACTGTGTTACTTCACAGACAGAAATCATATTTTCAGCCACCATGTTGCTTCCATCTTTACTGGCAATCCCAGACTTTTAAAATACACCTTTCTGCAGTTGTCTTAGTGCAGCCACACTGGAGTTTGATTACTGTCTTCACAAAGCCTCTCTTGCAGAGGTCTTTGGAATCTGTTTATGTGTTTTTCTTCTTTCTAGGCGTAATTTATATGTTGCTGAATCATAAGTAAGCAAAGATGAGTAAGTGGTGCATGTCAGTCTCTGTTCTTATCCTCTTCAGTTTGTATACTTATGAGGCAGAGATGGGCTCATTAAGAAGAGGAAGAATTTATCTCTGAAACCTCAAACCAATCCTGTTTATTTATGGGTAGTTTTGAAAAATAGCTTGCCTTATTTATCATGGTGGGCAAATATCATGGAAAAAGCCATAATCATAAAACACATCTCAGTGCATAGCAGAACGTGTCTTTCAAGCGGAATGGATGAGATTAAACCTCAAAGCTCTCATTAATGCGATCGGAAGCGTGATGCCTAATTCTCCTTGATTATGCTAAAAAATTCTGAAAAAAAAAAGTAAAAAAAATCTCATTTCAGAAAGCCAGTTGGGGCTGCAAACAGATAAACATGCACTTTCCTGTCATCATTTGCCAAACTGAAGCTTTTAAATTAGGGAAGGAATAGTCAAGGACATCATAAACCTTTCCAAGCCTGCTTACATAACAGACAATGCCTTTATCCTAAGTATGAAGAATTGTGTGCTCAACCACAATATAATAACCTTAACCTTGCCCTGTAGCTTGTTATTTTTATGGAGATTTTATTATCCAGTATTAGCAGTTCATTATTATCACCTGAGGGTCTTTGTTAAAGAGGCAGTCCTGCTTATTAGTACATGTATTTCCTGAAAACATTTAGGGGCATGGGGGTTGAAATTTCTCTTTTTCCAGAATAATGCTGCAAGCGGCTCATGGGGGACAGATCCAGCACCTCCCAAAGGCAAAGGAGCTGCTGATGGCATTGTGAGCCTTAGCACTGTATTCACAGCAAATACCGTGTGCCTACTAATTTCTGAGGACATTTCAGTCTGAAAGTTTCAGTGCTTTCAGTGAGCTGCCTTTTTGTTTCCCCTACAAAAGAGAGGCAAAGCAAGGGAAGCCCAGATAAATATTTAATGTCCATGGCCACGTCTCATGCAGCTGGATGCTGGGCTGCTCTTGCAGCGGGTGGAGGAGCACCTGCGATGTTGCATCCCCGCACAGTGCTTGCCATGCTGTCAGTGGGAGCAGCTGCTACGCTGGTGGGACGGGGACTCTTCCGTAAGGTGTTGCAAGGCAGAGGACACCAGCCAGGTGATGCCCGACATGTCCTGCCAGTGTTGGCCAGTGCAAACAGATGTGCTGAGCCCGATCTTCTTTGCAGAGCTCTCTGCTGATCATGGCCTGTCAACATCCCACCCTGCCCCAAATATCCTGTAATTATGTTCTCTCAGACGCCTGCTTTCCTGATGCCCCTCTTCTTCTCCTGCTCAATGTGCCCTAGACTTTTAGAAAAGTCTCTTAAAGCCTTCCTCCTTTCCTTGTTTATAGTGGGGGGTGGTTTGCTTTTTAAAATAATTCCCATTTCTCTGCACCTTTGAGGGTCTGCTACTTCTGCTTAGTTTCAGTAGATCTGCTGCTCCTTATTATCTGCTCCAGTGCAATCAGAGAGAACCTTTTAAAATTTCATTCCCACCCCCTTCCCCTGAGGCAAAGAAATCATTTAGGCCTGCAGCAATATTAAAGTTCATCTGTCACTCCCTTTCCACTCTTATCTATCAATGACTGTACTCCCTCTGGGCTCTGTTTGTTTGCCAAGAACATATTTAGGGAATCTGTTATTTGTCTTTCCTTCTTTTGCAGGTTTAACTCCATTTTAGCATTTTATTTCCTTGTCATGCCTCTGCAGCCATTTGGCTGTTGGCTATGTCTCCATTCTCCTCCTCAGGAAGGTCCAGAGGTTAGAGATGAGTGGCAGAGAAAAGCCTGTGTTGGGGTGAAAACTCAGACGGAGCCAGGTCACCTCTTTCCCTCAGCTTCACTCAGATTTTGTCACTGACCTGGTAATACCAGCTGTTTCTGTGTGGGCAGTGGTCTTGACTGGGATGCCTGGAGACTTTCCCCTGCAGAGGAACATCTTCACTGTCCTTCCACAATATCGTTTGAGGCAGGAGGGGAAAGTGCTTCCTTCTGATTACCTAAATTTCCATATCCCATTCCATTAATTTGACAAATTTTTGCCACCTGTCAAAAACAGGAAATTGGGTTTGACCTAGATTATGATCTCTAAAAATAATTATTGGTCGCAAGCACTCCCATCTCTTTGTAATCTGAGTATTCATTATCATCTTGATTAATTCTGATGACAGGATGGCATAGGATACCCGGGAGACATGAGACTTCCTCATTTATCTAATTCTTAGGTTAAGTGTGAATACCTTCAGATATGAAAAAAATGTATAGTACTTGCCCTGCTGCCATCAAACACTTTTGTGCTTAATAAAATCTTTCACGAAAGTGATGCTATTGAAAGAAACCCCATGGCTTTGTGTAGACATGAAATGATCTATTTTCTTTCGTAATTCGAGAAATTACACTCAGGTGGGTAAAATACAATGTTAAAAAACCAAATAAATTAATCAACAAAATAAATTAGAAAATATATGGAAAACCAGATTGTTTCCAGACTCATCAGCTAAAACCTGATATTTTCCTGCAAACTGGAGGTATCTCAGTTTTATTAAAAACATTTAAAGGTAGCTCCTTTCACACAAGTAAATTAACACACCTTAATTCATGAAAAAACAGCAGAGAATCCAAAACTTGATACTAGGTAGGTAAATAAAGACAAAAAATGTATTTGAAGAATTAGTATTGACACATAATTCTTGTTTTTATATTATGATATTATACTATACCTCAGGCATGGATTTGAAAGGGTTATCTTCACCTGCTAGGGTCTGGAAGAGTTCTAGCCATGCAGTCTCTTTAGAAAGGTCATTTATATATTTGTCTTTCAGAAATCACATTTATGCTATTGATTGCTAGATTGCAAAGGAGTGAATAGATTCCCCCTGTCATTTCAACCTTTTCTTCTCATCCTCCTTCCTTTTATTACAGATATTTCCAATACTTGTGAAGGCTCCCAGCTGCACTCAGGGCTCTCTGCTCCCCTTTGCCCTTTCCTGGGCAGGTTGCAGGCAGGAGTCACTGGGCTGCAGGCTGCCCTTTCTGTTCCCTGTGCAAATCTCAGGCTAAGTCCTCTGGGCTTTCCTTACATTTATACAAATTTAAGGGAAAAAACATGCTCCTCAGTACTGGCACAACATCTCCCCTGACCATGTTATGGCAGTAGCATAGAAACTTCTGCAATCTTTTGGACACAGCCAAACCTTTCTCTCCTCTCTCTATTTTCTGAGCAGTTTACAAAAGCCTGGTCTTTTTCCTGACCTTTGGTTTGAGGTGGTGTAGTTCCCAATACCTCCACACATCAGCTCTCATCCAAAACACTGACAGATCGTGAAGGGGAGAAATACCTCTCTATCTCCAAGACAAGTCTCAGTTCTCTCACTTGTCCCTGACAAAGTTCCTCAATGTTACTGATGATCCAGGGATTGGCCAAGATTACCCTGTTAGTTTTGCACTCTCTGTCTTCATTGTTTCATGCCAAAGGCTCCAGATGGTGTCTGTACCGTCGTGTATTGCATTTATTCCGTGAGCGGAGCCCAGGGTCGCCTGAGTCCAATATGAACACCAGTCCTCGCTGTCTAATTAAAAGGACCTGCGGCTGTTCCTTGTCCTTTGTATCCAGAACAGTGACTTAGCAAATGAGAGTGCAATTATCATGATATTTACATCTCATCTCATTATGAAAACCATCAACCAGATTTGCACATTCATAGCACTGCTGCTTTCTGGAGTTCACTCTGAGTAACTGCAAATACACCTCGTTACATTATACTGTAAGATGAGCACGGTGGCAGGGAAAAAAGGACCAATATGCACATAAAACCATTACTGGGCATATATGGACAGAGTCTCAGCTAATAAAAATCAGCAGAGCTCTATTGAAGTCAATGGAATGACAATCTACATAAGCCCCAAACCCACCCAGCACATTTACTCATGTGCATTAGGATCCCGTTTTGAGTCATGCATGGGGATTCTCACAAATCTCGTCTGTCTTTATAAGCTCAGTATTTCTCTGAAGAGCTCATCCCTTCCCTCCTCAGCAGTTTTGATTGCCTCTTGGCTACTTGGGGTATTTCCAGGCTCTAGTTCACATGTCTGTGGTCTCCCTCTACACACACTCTTCTGTTTGATTTCCGGTCTTCTGTGGTGTATACTTGCCTGCCATTTGCACATCTCTCGTTAAAAACTGGGCCTTGACAGAAAGAGATGAGCAGATGTGAGCAAGTAATATTTAATACATCTGTGTGCTGCTGCCTGCTAATGCAAAATTTGCTTGGTATGGATATAAACAAATGGAAACAGCTTTCCTGTAACCTAGCATAATATAGTTCTTGTCATAAAGAAGCAGCATAAGTGGGGGTACAAATTATATTCAGGTGGAGATTGAGATTTATAATTCTGCAGAGACTAAGAATAAAAACATAAATGCACTTTCATTCCAATGTGCCTTTATTCACTTGATTTAAAGCTACAGCAAGCTGAAGTCACCTTAAATCATCAAGGGCTTATACCATTAAAAAGTCACATGTGCAATGTTCATCTTCACATGTTTTAGTAACTTTCCAAATTGGCATTCACCGGGGACCATCAGCTTTGTGAGAGACTAAGATTAGGAAGACATGGACTGAAAACCTTCTGCTAAGCTCTAAAACAAGTATGAATATCTGAATGCAAATTAAAAAACCCTATTTGCTAAATCCTTATTTTATTCTCTAGCCTTCGCATTCAATGGCAAACTCCTTTGTTTAATGCTGAAGAACTTTCTCTCCAGGTGTGAGGGTAGTGTCTTCTTGAGCCAAGATCCCTGCTGCTGCAGATCAGACAGCAGGGGCAGCTCAGTTTAAGAGCCTGGCAGCTGGCACATTTTTCCTTCCCCAGCAGGGACTTGAGGGTTTCATGTTTTTTAGCACATTTAACCAGCTGGGACTATGTCTTCCAATAAGCAGTCAGATTGGAAACTGCTACAAGTCCCCTTTTCTCCCTATGCCACCATCTCAGGCTGAATGTCCAATGCTGCAGTGAGGCTGCCAAAGCCCTGCTCTGCGCACTGACAATCACAAACCAAGGAAACTTCTGCGTGCCATTGTAATGCACTGTTGTGGGCTTTTTTGTACCGATAGCCTCAAGTCCTTCACCTGAACGACAAGATGCAGCTCGGCCATCAAGCAAGAATCCTTTGACCTGGACAGTGGATGATGTGGTTTGGTTTGTGAAGGATGCAGACCCTCAAGCTTTAGGCCCTCACGTGGACCTCTTCAGAAAGCACGTATGTAGAAGGCTGCCCTTACCACTTCTGGGTAATTTAAGTCACAAGAGATAGCCAGCACATGTCACACACACAGCCCTCAGCTGCCTTGGTCTGCCATAGGCAGTGTTTGTACTTAGCCAGGGTGAATGCAGGGCCAAACCCTCTGGGGGGTTTGGGCTAAAGAAATTTCACTTATCCCTTGAGATGAGGCTTAAACACCGGGACGGGCTTTGTGAAGAGATGGACGATACCCCAAGCCTGTTAGTGTTAAACAGGCTTTTGGAAAGTGCCCCTAATAACATGGTGTAATTTGGTCAGCCCTGAATTGCTGTGGCAGTTGCACTAGATCATTGTAGGTCCCTTCCAACTGAAATAGTTCTATTCTATTCTATTCTATTCTATTCTATTCTATTTTGTGCTATGCTATGCTATGCTAATCTATTCATTTATACTTCAATGGGGAAACCCTAACAGTGTCTTTAGGAAATGCTCACTGTTTGTTTCCAGCTACTCCAGCATAAATTGTTTCTGTGCCAAGCCTAAGAGAAAGCACTGAGGATCTGGTGCTCATTTTTCATTGTCAGATTTGCACAAAAAAAGCCTCGTTTCAATGGCAATTTTTTTCACGGGATACATATGATTCTTCTCCGAAGAGCATTTTTATGTGTCTCTAGATATTGAGTAGGAGAAACCCCAAACAGCTAATATTTTAATCTTTTTCCCCTCAGTATTATATAACTACATAACCAAATTTAACAGACCTGCTGACTCACTGGAGGATATGATAGTCGCTTTTGTGAGGCAACCTCCAGTGATGGAAATTATATTATCCTTAATTAGTAAAGGGGAAGACAGTAAACTTGTCTAATCTGGAGTTTTTTGTTCTGCCGGTGTATATGGAGTTGACACCAATGTATCTATCAATATTTTTGGCCTTCTTCATCTCTCCTTGATCAATTCAGTCTGGCTATGAAAAATGGATTTTACCCTGAAAGGGACTTGTTTATGTTCAGCTGGAGGTCATAACTTTTCATGTAAGTGCCTGGACCTAGGTCTAAATGAGAATTGCTCCCCAGCCCTGAGTCCTGATCAGCACCCCCAGTGCTGCAGAGACAAGAAATGGGTTTGATCACTCCTTGCCCCAGTGCCAGCAGAGACAAGTGGGGCTGTGGGGCTGCAGATGAGAGCTGAGGAAGGTAAATGGACTTCGAAAGCTACTCTCTGCATCCAGGGTTTCCAGATACAGGAGAGGAGGTGACTGAGGAGCAGCTGAAAATGAACACAGGCCTTGGTGTCTGCTCACCCTAAGAAGGTATTGAGGCCATCTGCCGTTCTGTACACAGGTCTGTGGGATGAGAACAACTGCAAGAACAGTGGTGTAGGGCCAAATCTGCAAGTACAGGTCAGGTGCTGGCTTACTTTTCCTGCCTTCTGCCTTAGCAGCTGATAAGGAAAGCGTGGCCTATGCATGGCACAGTCATGTAGGCAACCAGGCAGAGAAACAAGCCACCTTCAGATTTGAAGGAACTTGCAATAGAATCAGTTTCTGAGAATATCAGAAGGGGCTGTGCATCAAGAGAAAGTCTTCATGCAAGGGAGCGAGAACCGACATAGTCTGAGGCATACAGGTATATCCCAAAGGGAAAAAAACCCCAACTTTTAAAGTTTGTCTTGTAAATATGGAGAGTGCAAAAGCACTAATTTTGTCTAGTTTCCATTTGTAGCAAAGTATGCTTTTATGTAGCAGCAGGGCAGGGGAACACTCCAGGCAGTCATGGGCCAGCTGCACTGGAGAATGCCATGATACTGCAGCTGCTCTGCGACCGAAGAGATCAAGCTAAATTGCCACTAAAGACTGTCCCTGTCATCCTTTGTTGCACACCCAGCACCCATGGGCTCTACTTATCATTGGCTTCCTTGTAAAATATGCCGTAGGTGTGAGAACCTGGGTATGATTGCCACACAACTCAATTCAATTACACCTTTGAGTTATATATGCCCCTGCAATTTTTCAGCCTTCAAACCTCATCTGGATTAGCACAAAGACCCCAGGGGTGAGAGACAAGTGATTAGTCCATTAACCTCAGCCATATCTTCCTGTATGTTCAATCTTTCTGTGAAGCAGGTGCATAATTTACTTGGAAGCACTTACTGTCATTGACAAGGCCCAGCTATCGCCCGAAATAGTTGCATTGGCAATCAGCTCATCTGAGCTGGGAGAGAGAGGCTGTTGGGACCAGCAGGAAGAAAACAGCTGGAGGATGTATCCTGAATGCGGGCAGTGTGCTTTCCTACTGCTCTATCAGGCCATTTGGGTGTTGACCTCAGTCCTCAGAGCCAGCTCTTCCAGCATGCAGCCCACATCCTTCACTGCCCCAACAGGTGCTGCAGGATGCCCTGGCTCTGCCTCCTCTTCCCTCCAGGAGCAGAAGCTTTGCTTCTTGCCAAGATACCCAAGGAGCTCTGTCACAGGTAGCTCCTGAGAATGTCCACCAAAGACTGAGAAACTTCCTACTAGCCCCCCTCCGCTGTTCCCTGCTCCCTCAGCATGTCTGTGTGCCAAGGACAGCTGAGCTCATCGCTGGTAGAGCTTTTGGTCTCGTGGAAAGGAGCCGCTGCCCTGGCCAGGGACCTTGTAGCTGCACTGTGTGAGAGCCCATGCAGACTCTATCAGCAGGAAAGTCTTGGTAGAAAGATTGGGGGAAGGGAAATGGAGGAGGGGACGGGTGGCACTGATGGCACTGAATGTTACCAGTTGCAGACCTGGCTCAAGATCTTCTGCTCGGGCCATTGCAGATGTGGGAACCGTGTTATCAAAGTCTTCTTTTTTAAAATTATTTTTAAACGGGCTGACACAGTAATACTGTAAAGACGTCAAGCCAAGAATCTGCACAGGGAAATGGCTAATATGGGATATTTAATTGGATATGAATGCTCCCTCTGGCATACTATTGTCATGGAGTTTAGTTTTGACCCCTACAGAGTAATAATAATGGAAATAATAAAATGCTGAACTCAACATTTAGAAACAGCTGCCTCCACACCTGACCCTTGACAGTGTTTTTACCCTGTGACACCACAGTTAAAGGAGTTCTTATTTTATTTCTTATGCACATAGTAATTATACATAACACTTATTCTTGACTTTACCTTAGCTTCCTTAAAATAACGGCAAGGAGAGAGGAGACGAGGTGAAGAGAGTTTCTATTATGGATAGAGTGGGGGTTGCAAAATGGAGAGCATTAATTGATTGAGTTAATCAGAAAGTGACCTTAACTGCTCATCAGATAAATCACCTAGCGAATGGAATAATAATGATCAGGGCAAATTAGGATCCATAGCGTTGCTTAATAAGTAGGCAATGGATCACAGTGGAAAGATCTGACCGTCAAAACCGCAGAACACAATACGGACAGCATTGGGTTGCGTGTATCTGTGTGTATATCCACATATACGCAGTGCTTGTGAGGTTTCAGCTCTGACAGTCCAAGTGTGTAAATGTGCTGGGAACTGTGGGGATGGGTAGTATTTTTTGGCAGATCCACTGATATAGCCAGGAAAAACCAGACAAGCTTTGGGTCCAAGGAAGGACAGCACAGCTGAAAGCTTCTGAGTTCTACTGCCCACAGTAAAGGAGAGCCTGTTTCTCTGTGGGCTCAGGCTACTTTCACAGTAGCACTTCGTAATTTCAAAAGGTTTTCAAGCCAGCAGTTCTGGGATAAACAGCTGAGCTTGGTGGCAATTTCCTCCGCTTACATGAGGGTTAATTTAAAATTTAGCTAATTTTATTAATAAATGCAATTATATAAGCAAGTTACTACTGCCTTCAATTTGAGAAAAAACCCAGTATGCATATATATACACACACCCATATACCATATACTCGCATCACTGGATATAAGTGTACTGGGGATATGTGAAACAGGCAGATAGCTGGGGACAAAGCTGAAACTGAGATCCAGAGGTGTTCTATTAACAGTTTAATGTGGCTACATCCTTTGCTGTCTCCATCATTCATACCTTTCTCTCAAGGCTGATTGGCTTTTCTCAGAATTGCGCTTAGAGCAACCCTGATTTTTAGCAAATTCTACTTTTAATTGCAAAATAAATTGAAAACCTAGACTAATCTTATAGTTCCTTGAAGAATAAAAAATAGTATTTAATTAAACCTTCCTTTACAGCTTCCTTCTATCACACCTCAGATTTCAATTTTTTTAATGAAATTTCAAAATGCATGACATTTCAGGTAGCTCTACCCTAAATGACATGCTGTTTCTAATTCACCTTGTTTAATGTGTCAGGACACAGCACTTAAAGGGGGGTTAACACATTTTGATTCTCTTCCTCTCTTTTGAAACCAGGAAATTGATGGGAATGCTTTGTTACTGCTGAAAAGCGACATGATCATGAAATACCTGGGGCTGAAATTGGGACCGGCACTGAAACTGTGTTACCACATTGATAAGCTCAAGCAAGCCAAGTTCTAGCAATTTCTTGAACAACAGAATCTGAGCTAAATCTAGATGGAAGACTAAAGGTAACATGTTGCCTTACAGAAATGCATTAATTTGCAGATTGCTTTTCCTTCTTTTTTATCAAAGACTTTGTCTTTTTTAGCATTTGTGCATCGTCACCTTTTTTTAATCCAATGGGATCTTTTGGGCTGCTTTGTGTTAATAATTTGCCAAAAAGTGTATAATTACAATAATTATTTTGTATCATTAATATTATTATGATTATAGTAAGTCCTATTTTTGTAACCAGAAGTGGGAAATCAAAACCAAACACAGCTACAGCGTGTGCTGAGAACTGCTAGAAGACAAACCGAGAGTCCCTCACTTGCCACGGGTCCGCCGCGGAGGAGTAATCGCTGACCTGCGTTGCCTGGGCACCAGCTCCACTCTCCACGCTCGGGGGCTGGAAAAGTGCAGTTTGGTCACCTTTGTCTGATGGGAACTGCCCCGTGTCTTGCACTATCCGGAAAACTTGAATTATTCACTTAAACAAAACAAACAAACAAACAAACAAAAAGGAACAAAGAAAAGGAAAAAAGAAAAAAAGAAGGAGGGAGGGGAAGGTTTTTTTCCCCAGCTGAAGTACTTTTTCCCGCTAGAGGGAGCAGCCCCAGCAGACTTGTGGCTGGAGCTCTGATGCTGCGGTGCTTTCCGTGTGATGAGCTTTGACCGTCATGACTCTCCTATCGAACACGTCCGTAAATACCGCGAAGGAATCACAGGCTCCCAGCAGGATGCGCCCGTCACCGTTTACAGATAATTAATTCAAGAAAAGCCCAAATGCAGAGAGTGTTTCTGGCAGGATGTTTCCCGTCACGCCAAAGAGGGGGTGGATGGCTCCCACGGTGTCTGGCGTGCACAGCTGTCAGCTCCCTTCCCTGAGCCGCCTCAGTCTGGCGTACACTTTGTGGCACTCCAAGAAAAATCTGAATTTCTGGGTTTGTTTTTGTTTGCATCTTTAAAAAACGAGGAAGCTGGGTGGGATCGTTCCTCACAAGGACCTGGGCACATCCCTGCACTTTGCAATGACAGTCAGGCCCAGGACAGATGCTGTAGGGTTGGTTCCTGATTGCGCTGTGGCTTTCAGTACACAGACAGATGTGCTGGACTTGCTGTCTCAAGGGAATTAAAAATTCACTTCTGCCTCTTACACAAATCTAAAAGGTGCTTATTGACACTCCATGTAACTAAGAGGGAGAAAACAGGTCTCAGGCTGAGGAAGTAATCTGTGGAATGGGTATGTTCTTACTTTCATCCACAAAGGACGACTACGAAGGGGCACATCCATATAGTTCAAACCCTTAGTGCATGACAGGGAGAGGTAGCAAGTGTTTGTAAGTCACGCAGGTGACTTTAGAGCTGGTTAGCTCAACTGAATTGAGAAACAGGGTCCTGATAATCTGCAAGATTTTTCGACCCTGTTTATGTAGAAAAGAATGTTACCATAAATACCTCATGAAATAAAATTCAACTTGATGCATGTTGCTAGACTAGAACTCCTACAAAAGATACCCATTCAAGGGCCTACTCCTGGAAATCCTTAAAAATAGGAGAAACGAGATCCTACAAGACTTTCACTAAACTCCTGGGGACTACTCTCCTAATTTAAAAAACTTGTCATAAAGTTGGAGGATTGGATCTTTACAGGACTGACCAGCTTTCAGCAAATCCTGTCTGCATGCTGAATCACTCTAAATAGGAATAGCTGAACAATTGTATTAAATGAAAAGTCATATATGTCATTGAGTGACGTAATATAGGGAACCCTAAACACGCCAATGCTTGTAACACAACACCCATCCACGTCACTTTGTGTCTGTGGTATAAAGAATGGAAATCTCTTCAGTCAGCTGTCTGGTTGAGGCAGAGGTGACTTTCCATCAACAGCAAACCTGTACAGTTCATTTTTCACTCCTATATTCCCAAAATATGTAAAAATCTTGCTGTATTAGTAATATCACCTTCAAAGAGTCCTCAAACAATCTTTTTTTTCCCCTCATAATTGCGAACTTAGTTAAAGTCTCTTCCTTTTTCAAAATGGGATTTTAATTCCTTCACTTAAAACCCCACCTTGCTGTAATATGTCAGTAATCAGAGCTGGTTAGACTTTATCAGATGGCTTCAATGCTGGAAAATCCCACTTTGTCAAAATCAAAACTCTTCATAAGAGCATGTCACTTTCTAACATTAAATTCTATTTAACTGAAACTACAGCTTTCAGTAGTGTCAAAACATCATTTTGACATTTTGGAAGTGGAACATTTTTGTTCCAAGAATATTTTTGCATTTTGTTGTATTTTCCTGGAGGATCTGTAGCTTCACATTTTGTTCTGAGAGTGGGGGAAAAAAACAAAACCCAGAACCAGACTTTCCTAAGCAAGAATACTTCCCACTCTGTTCTGCGTCTCACCCCTTCCTTCCACTCCCTGCCCCTACTCCGGATGTTACAGCCAAGGGGGCTGATCATACCAACACAGTATGAAGAGACTCCATGGTGGTAATGATGTTCATGCATACAATTTAACATGCTGAAATAGTTTTCATGTGTGTATCAGATGTACACAGCCAGTGGTGCCATCTCATTTGATATCACACTTGCAGGTACATCAGGACCATCCAGGTCATGATATTTAATGTTCCGTTTTTCACAGGGGAGCTAGTTAGTGGATTCATTTTACTTGTAAGTAATGCTTATGACAAAAATTCCTCATTGCATGGTGTTGTTTTGTTTTATTTCCCTTGAGAGGCAATTAGGAGACAAACATTATTGCGACCGCTGTAATATAGAAATTGTACCTAATTTTTATCTTTCAAGTCTTGTCAGTGAAGGTAGTTAAGCAGGTCTGCTCTGCTGAGGGTGTCGGGCCATTTCCTCAGAACAGGCACGAAAGAACCAGAATATGCACGTCAGCTGCTTCTCCACTGGCTGCTGCTTTAGACAGTGCCTGTACAAATTACTTCGCTTGCTATTCCTTTCACAGCTCTCCCTTCAGACTGTAGCCAACCCAGTTGTATTTTTTAACTGTTCCCAACAGGTGGGTGGATGTGAGATACCTTTAAAAGCAACACGTGTGCCTCTTTTCTACTTCTAAGCACTTGTAGTTGGATCAAAAGGCACTTCGGTTGCTCCAGGCAGTTTCGATTCTTTGTGAGGTTTCTGGTTTTGTTTTTTTTTTTTAAAAAAAAGCAAGCGGTCGAAGTCCGAGGACTTGGGGCCCACTCCTCCCTTGCTTGAGTGATGGTTACAGGGTATTGGGAGCACAGAGGCAGTGCTCCCTTGGCAGACCATCTTCTTGGATCTCACGTGGCTGACCAGCTCAGCCTCAGCTGCCAACACAGTCCAGCCACTCCGCCTTCCCATCCACCTGCCGTCACAGCCTCTTCTCTCGCACTAGCAAATGCCTCCTTCCCCAGCCAGACCTAATTGCATTTCAAGAAATGCCTCTGGGAATGCCTCCACCTCTCTGAGCCCACTGTCTTGCTTGGCAGACTGAGGAGTGCAGCAGCCTCTGCAGCGTTAGCAGCTTCGCTCAATGTGATTAATGCAGGCAGGCACCCTTGGGACCAGCATGTAAAGCATCACTCTGGGCTGTTATTGCCCTTAAACTGATGGCTGAATTTCTATAGGTTGTCAGCAGTCTTCATGAGTTACACTTCCTTCGTAAGGAACGGATGGCTGTGAGAGATTAAATGGAGCATCATTAGCAAAACCAGCAATAATTAGTAAAACAACAAGAAAATGGCTGATAAAGTTTTTGTGTGGAAAGAATGCCTCTGTTGGGTCAGCAGCAGGAGAACACACCATCCTCTGAAGCCTGGTCCTGACTACAGCACTCCTGGGTGGCCATTCCTCTCGCCCTGGCACAGCCACCCCAGAGTTCATTCCTGCCCAAGAGATGCAGCACCCCGCCATCTCTCGCTGCACTGTTTGAGAGCTGCGCAAGCTCAGGGAGGAATCTGTCGGCCATTACTTCCCCAAAACATACCCAGCCCCCTCAGTTAATTAGTTAGTGCCTTCTTTATTTGCCTCCCTACTCTCTCTTTTCACTTGAATAGCTTCTGTTTGAAAAAAAAGCATCATGAGGGAGATCCCCCAGGTCCTTCGAGCAACCTGTGAATGACCCCTCAGCCCACTCCACAGAGAAGCATCTCCAGGGTCAGACATCCACCCAGATACAACTGATCCTTCCTCAGCACTGGAAAGGCAGGCAAGAATTAAATGCCCCCTTTTTATTAATTAATATTTAAGGCTTTTCAGGCCCTTCCCGTCTCCGAACTACAGCCTCCCTCCACAGGGCCAATTTCTCTCTGCTTCCTAAAGCAGCAAGGAGGGAGAGAGAGGAGGTGCCCAAAAGGACTTCCTGCTGCTGGCTGGTCCAGCAGGGCAGCAGCTATGGAAGGACCAAAACCAGCCACTGCCCTGGTTTGAAACTGGTTTGGCTGGAGAGAAGTGTCGTGCCCAGGGAATTGGTCTGGGGGATTTTCCTGCCAGACGAACACAGGTTGCATCCCAGCATTTCAGACTGCACCTTCAGTCAGCTGCGTGTTCAGTCTGTTGCAGTGTGGATTTTGCCTCCAAATCCACCTTCTTGAGCTTGTGTTACGGGACTGCTCTGCTGGCGCAGGCTGCTTCCACGTCAGCAGCCTTGGGGTTGCTAGAGAAGTAAGTCATAATAAGTACACTGAGGGTAAAATTCAGGGAAATGGCAGGTCAGCAAGATCGTCCTTCCCTTTCCAAGCAGTTCTGTGTGTAGAACTTTACTGCAGCAGCTCCATAATGGGGCAGAATGTGCTGATTTTTGGCTGAGGTAGAGTTAAAACACGACACCCACACACCATTACACCCTGCTGCTGGCAACTGGGTCCTATGGAGCCACAGAGATTTTCCTTCTCTCACCAAGAAATACGGTCCCAAATTCACACACCTTTACCAGAGAAGGCGGGCAAGTAGGTGCCGACACTGATGCCTTGAAGTAGTTGCATGCTGTTCTCCAATCCATACTCCCTTCATGGACAATTGGAAATCGATTCCCTTGGAAATCCAAAATTTTGCTTGAAAAAGAATCACTTTTATTCACTGCCATGAGTTAAATATTATGGAAACATGACTGCTAACAATTTGTTTCACGTAATTTGTACTAATGCTAATAAGCAACAGCTGCAACACTTCCTGTTGTAAATTCTTTTGTGGTTGCAGTGGAATTACCACATCTGTACTTCACAAATCTGATAGACTCGAGCACAGCTTGCTCATTCTGGCTCCAGCTCCAGCAAATCCCCGTGCCTCAGAAGTATGGCTGCAGAAACTGTATTTACAGTCTCTGTCTTCATTCCCAAAGCCTTTGCTCCCCACCAGGTACCTGCAGCAAGAGGGATTGGGGTTGGCGGGGGGAGGTGGCAGCCTGGGGGTCAGCCAATGCATGCATGGTGTGGTTGGAGCAGATTGCTTTCAGCAAAGATATCACTGACCAGCCAGGTTTATTGCAGTTCAAGCAGACAAGTTTTGGTCAGAGGCTAAGTACAGGAGAAAAGTGATTTATTAAAGAAAAAGAAAGAAATATGAGTGTGCAATACGCTGCCACCATAAGACTTAAGCTGAAACCCAAGAATCCTTCAACTGTAATCTAAAGAAAAATGTTTCCCTCACTCAAGACTCCGAATAAAGCATGTTAGGCCAAACCCAGGTCCCCCTGAGATCCGCTTAAGTTTTTCTACTGAATTCATAAGACTGGGGCTTGGCTCATAAACCAGGTCAAGCTTCAGCCATGTCCCATGGTAACCAGAGCCTAACAAGCTATTCCATCCCCTCTTACAAAGAGCAGAGACAGCCACTGCTGGCCAGCCCCCTCTCCCCTGCTCCCAGGAGAGCTGCTCTCTTACTGGAAGAGAGAGTTCTTCCAGCTGCACCTCTACCTGATCCAAACACCTTCTCCTGTTAGCTTTGCATTTTAGCTGTGAGTTTCATGGAAGGTGGTTTGGGTTTTCCACTTTGGAGCAAGCCAAAGCTCTTGCCCTGAGGATTTCAGCCGTGCCACTAGGCAGAAACTCGCACTGATTTGAACATGACTCTGCTGGGAGATTTCCACATGTTCCTGAGGCAAAGGCTGAGGTGGAATTTAAAAATAAAACTTTTCAAAATGAGTATCAGTGACCCACAACGTTTGGCTCCTTCAGCATCCACCACACTTCATCATACTTCAAATGGTCGAGTCTCTTGGTAGTGTCATAATCGGACAGGAATAGCTCACGGGACTTCAGAAGAGACTCCATCTCTGACTACAAAGTCTTGCTCCTCTTGGTCTATGGGCAGCTGCCAAAAAGCAGCATTTGGGGAGAATGTGTGAGTGTCCGTATGTTGCTCAGACAGGCTTGACTGGCTGCACAGACAGGCTGTGAAGCAAGTGAAATAATAGCAGGACAGAGCAGCTAGGAAGGATGGACTTGAAAAACGGGAAAGCCCCAGGCTTCACTGGGGTTCCCACGGAGTTTGTGCCCTGTCTCCAGGTCTGTAGTGAACTTGCCCTGCACAGCACAATATGTCTTTACGACCTGGAGTCTTCCCTTAGTGTTGTATAAAATTGGGATCATGCTGCCCTTTGTGAAGGTGAAATACATGCAACGAACTTCAAACATCTCTAAAAGGGTGGAGAATTGGACAAACTTGAAGTCCGAGTGGTACAGGACTGAGGACATTTCAGAGTGGAGCAGTTTCACAGGTTTCAATGTCTTTCAGCTGGAACATGGAAGGAGAGAAACAGAACTTCTGAATTGCAGTGAGGGCAAGCCAGTAAAAGACTAGTGATTAATTTTATCCCTCACTTTGATGCTTTCCTGATCTGTAGTGTGTTTTATGGCCCTGAGCATTTGCTGTAGTGGCAGTATGGTGAATTGATCTGCGTGTCCATGTTCCACTCAAACAAAATGACTGTCTCTAAAAACTATCCGTCTTCTTCATTGCTTTTCTAATATGCTGTAGCATCCAGAAAGCTTCTGGTCAGCTTGGTAGGAGTCAGTATTTAAAGAAAAACATCTCTTTTGTTTTCTTTTTTTTTTTAGTCTTGTGGCACAAAAACTTCAGAAAGCGGCTATAGCCACAGCTGTGTAGCAGGTCAACATACCCAGCTTTTCATTTTCTGCCTCTCAGAAACCTAGTAGTAAAAAATCTTTTGCTTACCCAGTCTATATACATGCAAGAAGCCAACCTAGATTCCAGTCTTCCACTGACTCTGTAAATGGAAGTGATAAACATAGTAAAGTTATTGACATTGTAAATTTAGTAGAGTTACTACAAAATTTACCAATGTAAACAAAATCAGTATCTCATTTGATAGACCTGTCCTCTGACGATACTGAAGTTTGAATGCAAGCTTGTTTGGCTGCTGCTATCAAAACTCACTATCAGTATTTGTGTCACAGTGACATGTAGGGATTGTGTCCATTGCTGTGCGAGGGTACTGTGAGATGCTCAGTCTGCCTTCGAGAGCTGACAGCTTCACAAGGCAAAAGGGACAACCTAAGGAGAAGGGTTTCCTAGAGACAGTTTTCCTTTGCTATTGCAGATAAATGCTGAAAACAAATAGAAGTCAATGGCATGAATTTCCCACAGTGATGTGAGTGGAAAATAGCAGAACACTGAGAAAAATGAAACAAAACTTCCATGAAGGTGAACAGCATTGCCTCCTTCCCAACACTGTTAAGCCTGGCCTTTGGTGAAGCCATGAGTCTGAACCCAAGCCTCCTGGTTGAATCTAGTGCCTTACCCACAACACTCTCTACTCTCACTGTATTCCAGCTTTTCTCCCAGTGCTGTCCATATCCGTGTCCTCACACAGCCCTTACCTACATCTTCCTTATCTACCTGAAAAATAGCATCCAAATGGGCTTTTAAAAGTCAGTTAGTCCTTCACCCTGCACTCATTCTTCTCCACCTCACTCTTCCTCTGTTATCTAGTCTTTTCCCCTGGAGCTTCCCACACCTTTCCATTCCTATCCTCCCACTGTAGTTAGTTTTATTTTTTCTCCCCAGTTCCATTCTTGCAGCACTGCCTCTTTCCCTTCCTTTCCCTCTTTCAGTAACCATGTACATGTCTCCTTCACCCCTGCCACAACTCCTTCTCTGGCTTTTGGCTCTTCCCTGTTCTTCCATTTTCCCTCTCTCTTTGTTTAGTTTTTTGCAACCCTTTCTTTCCTTTCAATCAAGTGCCCTTCTCAGGATAATCTTTTACCAGTTCTGCTGTGGCAGAGACTACCATGCACTGACATCTTTGAATTAGGTTGTCTGTACATTTTTTGACACACTCTTTATCTCGCACAAAAACTCTTCCACTGCTTTCATTCACCAGCACGAAAGGCACTTCTTGAGGATGGTTTTTAACTAGTTGGCTCATGACTATTTGCAATAAATGTCTCATGAAAGGCTCAGCACTTTTATGCAGGGTAAGCGCAGTTTCCCCCTCTAGCTTCCATCTTTTCCTGTGCTGCCTGCTGATATTGAAGCTGCTTAAATTCTCCTTGTTCTGAGCAGTCCCAGTTACACTGCTCACTGGGATGAATCCTTGGCTCCCACCCTGTTGGTGGTGGCCACATGGACCAGGCTTGGACCTGTAAATGGCACACCATTAGGCAGGTGTGAGCACTGATGTGTACAGAGCCACCAGCATTGCTTCCCCAGGCTTGGAGAAGGTCCAGGTTGCTTTCAGCCAGCATCAGAAAGTTGGTTGGAAAGAAGAGGTGCTCATTGCCAATGATAAGGGCAACAGAAGGTAGGAAAGAGCCACCCAGTTGGAGGAAGAAGAGATGTTGGCCAGCTGGAAGGTGGTGGTGGGATAGACAAAATCAGCAGTGAGAGAAGGCCATGCTTGTAAGCCTATATTGAGAATGGGAAAAAAATCTGTGTGGCAACTGGCATTTCAATATTTACAGCATCATCTTTCATACTGAAATACGTGCAATAATGCAGGGCAGATTCACGCATAGGTGCACAAGTGTGAATTTAGCGTAATGACTGTAGCTTCTGTGGGGCTACTGCATACTTCTACCAGTAGGAATGAGATCAGATCTTGGCTCTGGGTCTCTGTTTCCAAACAGTGCGAAGGACGAGAGCAGAACAGTTTCTATCCAGCTGGAAAGCGGCAGCCTTAAATCAGGCCACAAAATTGAGCAACTCCTGCTCACACTTTTTTATTTTTTTCCTTAAATGCTGCTCTGAGCTTCTTCCAACTCCTCAGCATTAGCTTCCAGGGCTAGTGAAGCATGTACAGGGCTTTTTTGGATGTATGTATAGCTATCAGTTTTTGTATTGCTAATTGGGCTCAAAGTGTGTTAGCTTTGATTTTTAATGTTCTGTGATTTGCTAGATAAGCCTCAGTTTCTGCAGCAGCTATATAGGTAGGGCAGCTTTCATCACATCTTGCAGGTATTTTATTATGTTGGAATATTTTATATATCTACTAACCTTGAAAGGTGAATGACAGCTCCTTCCTGGTACTGTACAACCTTAGGAGTAGATATTTTGTAACAGGCATCAGATATCAAGGGATGATATAGTTATTTTAGTCTTTTCAATCATATACAACATCTGATAGAGAGAGTAAAACCGGACTGGACAAGCAATTTGGTTACAATCAAGAGTTCAAACTCACAGTCTTGCATTCTGACACTCCCAAATTGATTACAGCCTATACCACTTACTGTTGACAGACACATCTTCACATCTCACATCATTAGAAAAAGACATTTGTGACTGCTCTCATCCAAATCCCATAGGAGATAACAAGTGCTTGTCCAGCACATAGCACAGGCTTCTCCTCAGTGACTGCTCTCAAAACAGAGAAATCAGTTCACATACAGTAGCTCACCAGGATTCCTTCACCTGCCAGCCTGTATATTAAAAATAGAATGTAAATAATAAGATTTCCTATTTAATAAAAATGTGCTGTCATGATAAGATTACGGGCTTGAATGATGCTGACGACTCAATCAAACTATTCTACGATTCTGTTCTATGATTCTATGACTCGACGTGAGGTATATATAAGGCTGAGGACTTCTGAAAGTCCTTGGCTCGGATTGTCCCTCTCCTGTCATTGTCCTGTGTGGTTTTACTTGGCACTACCACACTGGTGTCACCAGACTCCTACTCTATTCCTGCTGGCAAAAGGCAGCAGGGGTTATTTATTTATTTATTTATTTATTTATTTATTTATTTATTTATTTATTTATTTATTTCTACTGGCAGTACAGCACTGCTGGTGGCAGCCCCACAGCCTGTGACAGGAGTGATGATGCCTGAGTGCCCCCTTGGAAAGAGAAGACCACATCGACTCCTCTC
Organism: Rhagologus leucostigma; assembly: GCA_013397725.1. Classification (NCBI taxonomy): domain Eukaryota; kingdom Metazoa; phylum Chordata; class Aves; order Passeriformes; genus Rhagologus; species Rhagologus leucostigma. The sequence continues at coordinate 717,009 of VZTD01002621.1, forward strand.
AGTGCTCTCCCACCCCTATCCCCAGTCCACAGCACCACACAGCTTTACAGGGTGTTTGAGCATGTCCTGCTGTGTAAATCTTCCTCTCTGCTTCTTTCCTGATGCTGATGTAAATCTAGATCATCCCCACCAGCATCAGTGCGAGGCTACCCACGGCACACTCGCTGACAAGAGAACAGTCAGGGTTTCTGTATTCTTCTTTTACACACCTTTGCCTTAGTGCTGGTATGTTTTCCTTTCTTTCAGTGAGAGAGGAACAAGAAAGCATCTTAGCCTGTGAGCAGTTTCAAGGCCTCCACGCAGCAATGCAGTTCTGTGCCAGTCAATGCCAAGCCTGAACATTTGTATCATTGCCATAAGTCTTGAGCTTTGTCTCGAGCTGAACACTCGACGTGCTGAATATAGGTGATTTCTGATTCTGGAAAGCCTAGTGTTCATTCCTCTGTCCACTCATTTTACTTAGCACCATATTTTAACATTATTTTTCTCTTATTGACAGGAGATAATAAACCATTTGGGTTTCTTAGATGCCTGCATAGATTTAGATGCTTACAACTCTTCGTAATATAAACCTTCTCCATTTTTGTCCAAAAAGTCTTACTAAAGATAACATACAGGATATATTATTAATTATGCCAGGATTAGCATATGATGCTAACAATAGTCAGGAAAAAGACATCTGCCCCTTAGTTCCACTTACTGGAAAAACAGTGCAAACCCTTTCATACTTTGCTGTTTCTCAGCTATCAAATCCTCCCTCAGTAAATCATCTCTAACAGTGAACATTGCATTATATTGAATAGTTTTGTATTCACTTTGCCAATATGCAAACAAGGGAGAGCTGAGGTAAAACGAATGCGGAACTTACGAGTGGGGATAACGTGAATAAAATGCCTGGAGTCCCAGGAGTGGCTCGATTATGACAAACAGTGTATTAGTATTACTCTCACCCTGCCTCAAAGGGTTTTGTTGAAGTGATTTGTCTTCAGCTGTGGAGGTGTGTGCCTTTCTACGTGTATGTACGCACTGGTCTGATGTATGTACACAGATATACACCTGCCCGCCATATGTACACCTCATACATATTCATGCATCTGAGCCAAATAATAACTCAATTTAGCATGTTCCGGATGGGTGGGTCCAATATAGTCATTCTTCATATGTATAGTGTTTCAATACATGTGCAGCCATTTACCAAATATAGTGTCAAACTGTGATTCTTTTTCTATTTCTTCAGACATTGTTCTTTATTAGCTGCAACTTCTTCCTTCCAGTGGATTCTCTGTCACTATTTAGAGGCATGTTTTAATGTATAGCTGTATATTGCCTGTTCTGTGTGCTATATGATACTGTTTGCATCTTTAATAAGCTGAGTATTACTGGTCTAAATGTTCCTAATTTTGTACAACAGACTTTTGCTTGGGTTTCACAGTTTGATGGAGTATGTTTAACAATGTCGTATGGAAGGGGACCAGCTGTGATACAGTAAAAAGTTCCTAAATCTTCAGATTTATGTTTCATAGAAAAAGCCAGTACTTTCTTTTACTATTACAAAATTATTTCTGTATTTTTTAATAGAGAATTGGATTTACTTGGTTCTATGTATGCTTTCTCTAATAAACCTTATTTTTAAAATAAGGATCTGGGCTCAGTCTTTATGCATCTGCAATGTTCATTGTGTTCAACGTACAAAGCACTTTTACCTAACACACTCCCTGAGGCTGAGCCTGCAGCTCTCCTAATGCCAGAATTACCTCCTATCTTGACCAGTGCAGAACTAATCTCATGTATTTATTCACCTTGCTCTGCTATGCAAATAAGAGATGGATACCGAGGTGTCAGCCTCTTGATAAATCCCCACTGCGATACATTAGCATCAATGCTCATTTGCAGGGCAAGCAGTTTCTTTGGTTCTCCACTGAATTAAGGCTGGGGTGTCAATTTGTGGCAAGGGTACAACACACAGGCAGACGCCTAATCCCTCAGGCTGCCTCTGCACGAGCAGGCCCTGCTCTCATTTGTGTTGATGTAAATCTGAAGTGGCTCAGCTGAAGTCATTACTGTTATTCTGGATTTACACTGGGGAGAAAACAAGAATAAAAGTTGTCCCAAGACCATAATATTTCAAGGTTGATCTGCCCCCTTTATACACTGGCAGCTAGTGGAATACTCTAGCAATGTCTCAATAAAAAGCCTGAAAAAGAGCCAAAAATCTCAGCTCAACTACCATTAAAAAACTTCCCCTAGAAAATAAGAAATGCTTTCCCTGTTATGTAGAGTCAGTTCTAGCTATCCAAGAAATACATTGCATTGGATGATTCCCCTCTTTTTTGCCCTTTAATTACACTTTCCTCCATTATGCTATCAACTCTACAGCATGATGAAGATTCCTTTGAAGTCGATTTGCCATCCACGTCAGTGAAAGCGAGTGCAGACACTAAATAATAGTCTTTGGGTCCTATCTTCTTATTGTTCTCCATAATCAGATAGAAATCAGGTGCAAAAACTACTGTTACAGAAAAAGTAGGTGAGTCAGGACACCCTTTGATTTAATTGATTCTGGACTCTATGAATCCTGAATTTAAGGCAGACTTAAAAAAAATGTTTTAAAGCTGATTCTCCTTATGCTATGCCTTTGCACTCTAAGACCAAAAACGAAGGCTTGTGAGGCATACAGCGACCCAGCTGCTGCTCATCCCCAGCTGTGGCTTGTCGCTGTGTTTCTATTCCAGAAACAGGAGAAAGAGCAGGAAAGTACATATCCCAGTGCTGAGAGGCCAAAGGCCTTGGCAGAGTTGAGGCCCTGGGCCAACTCCTGCTGATGGCCAGAGGTTCCTCTGCCGGGTATGGATGCTCGTACTCTGAGCTGGTCACAGAATTAGGTCCCAGTTGATACAACAAGCCTGACTTAAGCCATATATTTCCCTTGTGCCCTTAAACAATCAAGTGCAGCATTTTGGCTCTTCTGATGAGGAGAAATTTGCCTTTTTTTCACCAGACAGTTCTTTTATCTCCAGGCTTTAAAGCCAAAAGAAAGTTTTCCTTCAGACTGAATATATTTAGAAGCTGTCTGAAGTCATTTAGAGCCTGGTTTCTGAGGTGAAGCAATTTAATTTCATCGCTGGTTTATGTGTCTGCAAAGGCCTCCGTCGCCTCAGTTTGAAGTCAGACACTGCCTGTAATAAATAGTGGAGGGAGGGAGAAAGCTCCTTCCTTTGATTATAAGAAGTGTATAGAGTAGACTGGACTTCAGGAAGCCAGCACTGATCTTGAAGATCACTGAGTAACATGTGCCATGAGGCACTTTCATTTACTATTCTGTCTAAAGATCCCAGCTGGGCCTCACATCCCAGCTCCACAAGGAATCACACAAGGAAATAAGACATCAGCATTCCTGCCTTGCACGGCCAACAGACCATGATTTAGATTTTGGGCAATGGATGAATATATGTATATGTGTGTGTGTGTCTATATACATATAGAGACGTGTATATAAAAACATATACACGCACATATACGGAGAGAGCGAAACACCATTTGACAAAACTGGTAGTGCAAAGCAAACATGGATGCCTTCTATAGCTATTATATAAACCATTACTTTGTTTTTCTTCCCCTAATTACCTGGTGTGATGGCAACAGGTGCCTGGCTGCCCTTCCCCGTATAAGAACTCAACCCATACAAGACCGTATGAGTCTCTTCCTCGTGCAGCTGTCTGCCTCTTGCACATCTGTCAGGAACCTGTGGTCCAAGAGCTGGGATATGGAAGGTGATGATGTTTCTCACAGCCCTCTGCAAAGACTGTTTATCTGGTATTACCAGGCAAAAAGAAAGTGTAATGTGCCAGGGTGGTTTCAGGTTTTTCAGATCTCTGGAAGGAAAGCCTGCCCACCTTTGCCATGGTAATTTACGCTAAGCACATCTGGGAAGGATTTTCATATGCTGGTATTTTGAGGAAAACTTCTGGTTTAAAATTATGTCCAGAAAAAATGAGTTATTAGGCTGGAAAAAAACTGTCAGGAGATGGGAGTTGCTTCCCATGCCCTTGCCTCACTCTGCACATCCAGGAGAAGGATCAGAGAGCTCCAGTTCAGCAGAGATTTACTCTGGAGGCAATGTTGTGCACTTTTGCAACACTGTAAATAATTCCAAGATCTGTCTGTACGAGAGCTCTGAGAGGAAAAAACAACCCCTGTTCATGCTGCAGCAATAAGACTCGTTCTGAATGCATCTACCTGCCAATGCCTTCTTGATTGCACCCATACCACCTACAGCTGAGCAGGACTTCCCTTCCCAGCTGTGTGTAGGTCACTCTGACATCTGGCACAGAAGCAAAGAGCAAGAGCGTACGTGTCCTTTGTAGACTTCCTCAGTGCCCTGTTAGTGCCTAGAGAGCATGAAGGAGAGAGACGTATCGAGAACAGGGTTTCAGAGCTGAGTCTGAGGGACGGGGTAGTAGGAGAATGGATAAAAGCCTGGAAATAAATGACAGACTGGGAACTGGTGGTATTTCTTGAGAGTGGGAGGAAATAGGAAAGACAGGAATTGTAAGCAAGATGGGAATATGTTGAAACAAACAAACAAACATACAAACAACAAAAAAACCTGGGACAAGCTGGTGAAGGATCCATGGAGAAAGAGAGAAGAGATTGTGATGGCCTGTAAGAAGACACAGTGCTGGTTCTAGGGTTCTCTGAACCTGGCAATCACTGCAGGGACCTGGAGCACCCGTGAAGAACTGCAAGCAGCAGTGACTGAATCTGCGTAGGCTCCCCCCACTATCATTTCCGGAGTAGCTGCAGCAGGGATTGAAGCCCTGCCAGCCCACAAACACACGCTCCCCGTGACACCATGCCAGCCACTGAGCAGCACAGGGCACTCTGGTGCACCTCCACCCCCCGCCCAGTAACCCTGGCACCCCTCTCCTGGTCCTACTCAGATCCCTGGCTTTTCGTCTCCAGTGCTGATTTTTCCATTTCTCTCTTGCATTGGTTTTTATCCCTCTGGCTTTTTAAACTGATGGGAGCTCTTTGTTCAAAAATAAGCCCTCTTTTGAAATAGTGCTACTTCTCTCCTTGAACTTTTCCCCGTGAATGACTTGACATTAAGCTGATAGTTGCTCTTAACCAATTGTTAACCTATTAGTGGAGACCATAAAAATTACTGAAAGGCCAAGGCTAAAGCTGTTTAAATGAGAAATATTTCTACAGAACTCCCCCGAGACGAAATAAAAAAGCTCCTGCCGACAGAACGGCTGCCAGTTTCAGACTAACGGGTTTGAAGATGATGTTTTGCTAACAGCAGTTAATCAGTAAATTCCCATTACTAATAAGGCCATCACTCTTGGCTGAAGCCACAAATTACATGTTATGTTTCTCAGTGCTGAAGATAAAGTGTTCTTTAAATTTTGCATCTGCAAATATAATGTTTAGCACAAAACACCGTCAGGAAAAACAAGAGGAAAATTGAAAAAATGTCACACACATTCTGCATCAATTTGCTTCTCTGTCACTAAAATTACATATCTTTTTTGTTTTGGTATTTATCGCCACCTTGAAATTTATATTTAGGAGGGGAATGGAAACCATGGGCGCTGAGTTTTGATCTCAGGCATGCTGCTGCTGCATGAGAGGCATCCTAAAGTCAGACATAGCCTGATGCAAGTGAAATCAGAACTGGCTCCTGTCACAAGACAAAATTAAAAAGAAAACAACCTGAAAAGTTTCATTATAATGCTGCATCTTGATTGTCATCCAGATCTTTTGCTCGCTTACAGCACTGCAAGTCTGGCTTCCTTCCACTGATGCAATCATCATTCCAGATTTCAACTCTCTTACTAGAGAGAAGGATTTTTGCCATCAGTGTCCAAAGAAGAGTACAAAAATGTGTTTTATTATAGTTAGAGAGCTGGAGGCACTCCTTGATTACCAGTCTCTTTTGTACTGCTTTCCCCATCCCAGACACAGCCAAATTCAGAATCAGTCCAGTTGTTTGGAAATGGAAGATGAAAAGTGCCAATAGCTAACGCTACAGCAGGGCTTTTTTCCAGTATGAAATGTTCTTTATCTACATTTCCAGAGACAGTCGTACAAAAGTCAGCTGCTTTAGCCAAAACTCGTCCCTCCAGTTCCAAATGAGGTTTGCAGGGATGCAGCAGCCTCACTTCTGCTGTCCACTTACTCCATAAGAAAGTGTCTACATGCCTGATACCCCTCCACGACCTTCAGCAGCAACTTCAGACTTACTGGGCTGTTGGTAGGAGTGGGATTCTGCCCTGCAGTCTTCATTCTGCGTAGGACCAAGTGCACACATACAGGCAGACACATGCCAACCCCACAGCAGCGGCCATGGTCCCACTCAGTGTTGGAGGATATTGGTTGGACTGTGGAGCACATAGTTCAGCCTCTGTGCTCGGGTGGGTGCAGGCAGGAGGCCCTCGCTGTTGGTGCTGATGGCGGTGTTTCCCTATTCTCCTCTCTTTCCCTATCGGTGCTGTGTTTAGAACCAAACCCCCCTTCTTTCCAATGCTGCTGAGCAGCCACTTCCTGGAGCAGGCAAAAAAGCCTTGAAGGAGGCTGGTGCAGTGGAGTGCAGGCAGCAGACAGGAAATACTGTGCTTTGGTTCAAGGGAGGTTTCTCCCTCACAGGGAAAAAGCTGAAAGACAACAGTTGTTTTGAAGGAGAAGCACATGTGGCCCAGGAGAATACAAAATATGTTGTGCACTCCATGGTATCCTCACTGGAGCAAGCAGTGCCTGTCAGAGTTCAAGAAGGGCTCAAGACCAGAGGGTCAGAGCCTGGTACCAAAGTGCCTTTTAAATCCCTGGCGCTGTGTTTTCTTGGCACTGAAAAACTTGCCTGTGAATTTCTCAGTCAAGATGATGCCAGCTGGTGATGTCTGGTGTTTTCTTATTCACTTTCATTTCTGTTAACACATCTTCTGCTTTCTCTTAGAGCTATGTACAGTTTCCTTTTGGGTGGAATTCTGTATTTTCTGGCTGTGCTCTACTTTCTACATTTTCTGCACATATTTTCCCACTTCTGCTTGGACCTCTGTATCCTTCCTTCACTTAGCAGCTAACCTTGTATTGATCATTGCTTCCCTGTCCCTTGCTCTCCTCACTTAGAACAGCTTGCTTCTGGTCTTACAACTTTGTATTTTCCACCAGAAAATCTGCTTCCAGGTGGATCCCTCCTTCAAGATCACTGTCTAGGAAACAAAATGTCAGCTAGGAGTTTTCTGCCTTGAACCAGGAAATGCTGACAGCCATGAAATTCAAGTTCCAGGGAACAAGTCTGGAAAGCTGAGAACTCATTTTCTGTTGCAGCTGTACAATATGAAGGCTGTAAGTGGCCTCAGAGCAGGCCAGTGACCTCCACTGCAATTTTCAGTTTTTCTCTTCCTGTTGCCAGGGATGCTCGATGTTAACTCTGTCAAGTTACCTCAGCTTTACCTCAATGCACCAACCTGCACAGGGCACTTAATAACAATTCTTCTCTGAATGTGTATTTCAGACAGAAGATAGACAGTATTTCTCAGGTGCTGGCATCCTCCTGAAGTTTTAGCTGCCACAAGCTTAAAATTAGGTACAGTGAAGTAGGATAAATTGTCTTATAGAGAGAGAGACACACACACACACAGAGAAACACGCATACACATGAATGCCCATCTGCACCCTGACCCCAAGCAGTGATCACCACATACAGCAAACTGCACATCCCAGAGATAGGAGATGAACCCGGTTTCTAAATTGCAGTCTCTCCCAAGCACCCTGATTGACGAAGTGTTCTGCTTTCCCAAACTGCTGCCTCCATGTGTTGCAATGAAAGAGCTCCAGTTGGACCCATGCCAGTGAAATTCTTTCCAGCTTGTCTTCCTGAATATTTCCCTGGCTATTTCCTTTTGACCTTCTACCTGCTAGCCCTTTGACCAATTTGCACAGCTCAGCCAGAGGGTAGAGGCTCAGGGATGCTGAGATCCTTCAAGTTTTATCCATGAAGTCCCCATGCTGACTCAAAACCCTTTCTCTGTGAGGCAGCCAGCCTCACTGTTACTGTGACTGGTGTCTCCATTGCCACGAGCAGCTACTTCTACTTCAGGGACAAATGTCTCAAACTGTGATCCTCAGGGCTGTTTTTAAATGTCACCGCCACCAAAAGGTGCCTAAGGACCACATCTTTCACCAGGGAAGCTTTCTGGAGACCCTAACAACTTGAGCATGGGCAGTGGTTTCTAAGGCCTCACCAGAATAAGAACCTCCACCTTATTCATACTTTCAAGGTGCACAAAATAAACATCCTTCTGCCTTATGTCATCTGGCAGGGATTTTTTAAGCTATCTTCCGGGAGATGCAGATTCTAATCACCTCACTGGTTAGCATGCAAAACAGAGAAATCATAACACCCCTCACTGGGGCTGTAAATTTATGGTGGCATATTCCACACCTCAACAAGCCATCTAGCCACCAACCTGCCAAAGAAAAGACCTGCCACCACGTTACCTAGTTGTCTTTTGGAAGGACTGGGCTCTTCTGAGCTTCTGAACAAAAGGGCTTTGGCCTCTAATTCCTGGAGGTTTAAGGCTATGAATCCTGATTGAAATAAAGTACCTCCTTCAGCAAATGGAGTTCATCCACTCTGGGATGAGGGTATAAAATTTAAGACAAGCCCTTGTCTGTAATGCTTCTTCTCAGCAAGCTTCATGAGATCTCAGCCTTCACACACTCACAAATGAAGGGGCATCTTGTGCAGTGGCAGGAACATAAAAGTCAGATGATAGAGTTTTGAGTACTGTTATGAAAGGGATGGTTTACAAATCTCCTCCTGGGCATTTAACAGAGTCAGCTAGCCCAGCTGAGTTGGGAGAAAGCCCTCATCTGAAAACAACAAACTCGCAGTTGACTGAGAGGATGGGGAAGGCAGGAAAGGGGTGGTTTTCCTCTAAATTTCCGGATCTTGATTTTCCATTTCCACACATGAAGCTGTCTCCTGTGTTTTATTTATCCAGTTTGAAGTATTTCTGCTTGGTCTTGATTTTATTGACTTGGGTATTTTTGTTGGCTCTGCCATCCCTCATCAGCAGGGACTGAGAATGGGTCCTTCACAGCCAAACCCCTGTCCTATTACTACCTGTGAACAAGAAGCATCGACAGTAGCCATGGGCAGCAGTGGCCTTCTGCCTTCTCCAGAGAAAACTACCCAAAAGAGTATGCAAACCTCCAAGGCAATCTGTCATATTAGAGAGGAAAAAACCCTCAGTTAGAACAAATGGAGAACTCTGGGTTTCCTTTGGGGGTTACCAGCAATGTTAATGAGGTGACTGGTTGCTTCTTTTGCAGACAACTGGGAAGTAGAGGTTTTCAAATGTGAACCGGCTCATTTTAAGCCAGCCGTCTAGTTCCATACACCAGCTGCAAGGACCTAGAGCTGCAACCCTTGTTTAGCTCAGAACCGATTTCAAATGAGCAATCTGGATAAGAGGCTCTCCAGTTTTAGGTGTAAACTGAATTAGAAAGCATGGTTAATTGCTACAGCTTACTTAGCTCCAGATTTCATTTCTTTGCATGCTTACCAGAGAAATCACAGCACCCACATTTGCTGCAAATAAAAACACTATTCATGTTAATTGATTTTTATGTTGTAAATTTCTTACCTGGAGTTTCATGCTACATGGCCATGTGGTTTAACAGTCTGCAGCCCACCTCTGACTCAGAACGGATGCTTGTATTAAAGCTCCACAAGGAGAATACTGCAACTTCAAGACCCACCACAACACAGAGTCCAGCACAACAGAGGTTTCCCAAATGCACCAGACCTATCCTCAGGTGATGAGCAAATGTGCACTGAGGGAAGAGCCCTGCTGGTCACAGGAACCATCCAGGCTCTGGCTCAGGGGTATGAGAGGAGCTTCAAGTTGCAGAGCCTGTGTCGAGCCTGGAACTGTGGGCAGAGAGAAGAGGGAGCTGGAGGCTGAGCAGCACAAGGCAGGCAGCACTGCTTAAAGATGCCTTGAGCTGAAAGAGAAGGATGCAGAAAAAAGCCAAGTAAAAATTAGTTATATCTCTTAATAATAATAAAAAAAAATTATTTGGAGATTCATCCAAAATTCAAAGTGTCATTCGTTTCTGAGTGCACAATACCACTGTTCGCTTTTTTATATTTTGTTCCCTTAAATTATGACCTCTGCCTGGATGTTACCATTTCAAAAAGAGCAGAACCATTTTTTCCCTCTCTTTTTATTTTTTTCCAACTTTCCACAAAACCCTTCACCTCCAGCTAGAGAGGAGGCCTGGAAAATTTCAGCCTTCTAGGTGAAACTTTTGGATAGTTGCAAGAAAATGAAAACAGGGAGATATAACATCATGGAAACACTTTGGCAGCCTTAGTTATAGCTGTCACCAACGTTCCAGCCTTAATGAAAACTTTCCTGAAGCGAGGCTGGGGTAGAAGCATTAACCCAAAGAGGGCCTTTCCTGACCTCGCTGTGGTTTGCAGGCAGGCTGAGCCCCTTGAGACAGAGAGAGCTGCTCAAGCAGCCATGTTCCATATTGGAAGAGGCTTGCATCTGTAAATCAAAATGTTATTTCTGCCCAGAATTTAATTCCCTTCACCTTGGGGTGAGAGGCCGGGATGATTTGCCCACGACGAGAGCTTTCTGCATTCCTGGTTTGCAGAAAATCCTGTCTGGTAATCCCCGAGCACCAGCAGTGCAGTTCTGGCCAGCTTCCCTGGACCTGCTATCCCACCGCCCGCCAAGTTTCCATGGAAAGGACACTCAGCCTTGCCTGACAGGAGACAGAGATGTTGTGTGCTAAACTGCTGGACTCCCAGCAGACTCAGACAAACAGACCTTGGCTCCTGGCTCACTTTCCCTCGCAGGGCACCCCAGACCCTGCAAGGTCAAGAGCGTGAGCCTCAGTGCAGCACCTCAGCCAAGAGGGAAAGGGTGCACCAAGGCTTCTCCCACCACAGCTTTGTCCACAGCAGTCCCAGGCAACGAAACAGAGCTCCACCATGTCCAGCTGATCCAGTTCAAGGAGTAGGCACCCTTGGCCCCGAAAGCTCTTCATTTGCTCTAGATGACCAGCTGGCACTTCTGAGAAAGGTCTGTGGTGTGTTCTGCACTGTTGGCTGGTTTGCAACATTTAGAAGTAAAATGTGCTCTAGGTTATAGAGGTCATAGAACATCCTGAGTTAGAGGAGCTGATGACCCACAGGGATTATCAAAGTCCAACTCATATTATACCCCACTTGCAATCCACAGCAGCTGTATGGTCTTGAAACTCCACTATCTCAGTGGCTTCCAGGGAGAGCAAAACCCAACCAGCACTTCACTCATCATCTCTGTTACCTGAGAATCTCATTCAGATAAAACCAGGATGTTGATTTAGTATTTGTCACTTAAAACAATTAATTTTTGGCCCAGATTTTTACAGTGCGGCTCAACTTCAAGAATTCAAATAAAAGAGTTTTCCTCATTACTTTGCAAGGTCCTGCACCTGGGCTGCGGAAACTCCCAGTGTCAATACAGGCTGGGGGATGGAGGGACTGAGAGCAGCCCTGTGGTGAAAGATTTGGGGGTTCTGATGGTTGAGAATCTGGACATGAGCCAGCAGTGTGCACTCACAGCTCAGAAACCAAATCATGTCCTGGGCTGCATCGAAAGAGGTGTGACCAGGACGTTGAGGGAGAGGATTCTGCCCCTTTACTCTGTTCTTGTGAGACCCCACCTGGAGTGCTGCATCCAGGTCTCCAAAGAAAGGATATAGAATTTTTGGAGCAAGTCCAGAGGAGGACCACAAAAATGGTCATGGTGCTGGAGCACCTTCCCTGTGAAGATGGGCTGAGATAGTTGGGGTTGCTCAGCCTGGAGAAGAAAAGGCTTCAGTGACACCTTAGAGCACCTTCCAGTACCTAAAGGGCTTATAAGAAAGATACAGGGACAAACTTTGTTAGCAGGTTTAGCAGGGCCTGTAGCAATAAGACAAGGAGTAATGGTTTTTAACAAAAAGGGGATACATTTAGGTGAGATATAAGGAAAAATATTTCGCAATGAGGGTGGTGAAACACTGGAACAAGTTGCTCAAAGAGGTAGTGGATGCCCCATCCCTGCAAAAAGACAAGGCCAGGTTGGGTGGGGCCCTGAGCAACCTGGTGTCATTGAAGATGTCCCTGCTCAGAGCAATTGGACTGGGTGACCTTTAAAGGTCCCTTCCAGACAAAACTATTCTATGATTCTATGATTACTTTCTTATGATGTGTCTAATTGTCTTATAATATACCTAATTTCCAAAGTGGCCTGAGGGCTGATTCTGAAGAGAAATAGCACAGTCTCCTGCTGCTGAAGTGCCTGAGAGGAGAAATATCTCTGTTGCAGACACACCCACACGATGGGCTTAAGTGGCTGCCCCATGAATACACTGAGTGAGTACCCTTCACTCTTTTGGGGTCTTTTCTCTACCCACAGAAGCCCCAGTGTTGCACAGAGCCCCAGTATTGGACTTCAGGGACCACCGGAGGAGACCCACAGCTAGAGGGGGTGTCATTACGAAGTCGGGGTAGGTAGGTATGGTCCTGGGCTGAGTGAGGGCTGAGCAGTCATGATGGCCAATTTCTTGTCTCCCCACCATCATAACATGAAATAGTGTTCCAGCTTTCTGGGACAGAAGGGCTGCAGCAGGCACAGAGAAAACTGTAAAAACATTGCAGCCTTGGGGCAGCCATCAAGGCCAAAGTAAGTGCGGGTGTACTTGGTAAGCTACCATTTTGTCACTGGACTGATAACCATGTATGCAGTCCCAATCCTGTTAATGAAAGGCAGAGCAGAAGGAAATACTGTCCTCTTGACCCTCGCATCCTGAGCATCACTGAGGTCCGAGGATGTCTGGTTGTGTGTTCATACATGCACGTGCTGCACATTACCTGTGTGTCCGTATGACTCTGGCATCTCTACAGACAGAGTATTGGTTTATATTGATACACCCAGATTTTTTTGGTGTCTCTCAACCAGGAGTGAGTCAGGCTTGTGGTGACAGCTGCCAGTTTTGCTCTGTAAATGAAATTGATCATTGAGTTGGAAGAATATAGTGAAAAACAAGGACAGCTTTTGTGTTGTTCCTCCTGTGCCCCTAAAAGAGGGAAGTTTCTGGCCCCACAGCTTGAGGATTGGCAGAAAAACAGTTGATTCTGCATCCAGCATAACTGAGGTATGGGAAAGAATGAGTAAAGGATCCTCTAACAGCAAATCTACCATGGGTGGAGAAAGTTTTTGTTGTGTCAGAAGCTGCTTGATACAAAGCTGCTGCCTCTCCCACTCCACTGCTCATTTCTGCCTCCCCACTTCCTCCTCCTCCAAATCCCTTCCTCCCCCAGGATGAACCAAACAGCAACAGCAATTTTTGCAGAGTTAAACCAAGTCAGGGCTAAAAGCTTCCAGGAGAGGTTTGGAACAAACAGCTGGGGCTGCTGGCAGAGGTTAGAGGAAAATGTAAAATAATAATAAAAAGCAGTTATGATTTGTAAAAGGCTGACTGGCTACTGTTTAACAACCCTACCTGTGACCAGGATGATACTAATATTAAAACCAGGGATATCAGTGATGGCAAGTGCTTGGAAAACATTACGTTTAAGCGCAAAGGCTCTTAGAGGATCAGTTCACATCTCACTGACACACAGCTATCAGGCCACTCAGAGTCTCTAAGATATATGAGGCAATTGAAAGGACACATACTGTAATTACAGGGATATACAGATATGCATGTTTCAACCTTAGCTTCAGAGCAATAAATCCTTGTGAGGTAGATAAATCTTTGGTTGGGAAGAGAGGACTCTTGCCGCTGATTCCTGTAAAGTAAACGTGCTCTCACATTAATAAGCTTTTAAAGTGAATAGTTTCATTGATTTTGGTTGGGGTTCCTTGCAGAAGTGAGGATTGTAATGTTTCTTCCAAAGAAATCTGACTTGGACACATTTTTTTGCAATGTATTTCAGGCACATTTGCAGTAAAATGTAGTAACTTTTCCAAATTGAGGGGTCAGTGTGTTTCTTTTTCATTATTAAGCCAGTGATCTACAACAGACAGCATTTTTCTACAGAGCAGTCCTTGATACATTTCCTGACAGCAGGTAAGACACGACGGTTTTTGTATCACACAAGGGAATAACCATGCTAATGTTATTCTTTGTTGCACCCTGCATTTACTGCACCAATGGATGAAAAATAAGGGCACAAGGCTCACAAAATGTCAACAACTGAGTGTGTGTGTCTTCAGCGTTTACTATTGTGTAGTCAAAGGATTGACTTGATCTGGTTTTCACATGTGCAAGTGGTTGCCTTAGCCATGGCAGAACTGCCTAGAAGCTCCAAGTCCCTTTCAGACTGTAGCGTCTCTCTGACTGGCGCTCAATGGTAGCATCGGAAGAAGATGCAAAGACCACAGATATATCCAGGTGTTTTGCCAGTCCCTGTCAGATAACAGCTGTCTTGTGCTCTGGAAAACCTAACTCTGTTTGTCTTTCTGTAAACATGTTGTCCTTTTAAAAATTCCTCTGCCTCCAAAGTGCTGTGGCAATGGTATCCTCAGATTAATATGTAATGCTAAGAAATCTTCATACTGATTTTTTTATTTCTTTCCACACCGCGAAAGCTAAGTAGCATTATTTAAGCTACCCCTCCTTTGCCATTATTCTGTGATTCTCTCCTTGCGGGGATAGTTGTATCCATCCAGCTCTCCTTTGCATGTAAACCTTCTCACACTTCAAACCGATTTGGCTACCCATCCTTAGTAGTACCCATTTATTTCCCCCACAGTTATGTCCAGGTAAGCAGGTCCAGCTCAACCACAGCACGGACTATTTCATAGTATTCCTGTGCCAGTCTATACGTAGGGGCTGGCATTCATTTTATTCTGTGCCAACAAGACCTTTGGATTGTTTTTTCCTATTCTCTAGACAGTCTGTGACCCCGAGGGGCTCAGTCACTGGTAGCGACTATTCAGACAACACAAATAATTAACCCTTAACTAGCTGAAACCTCCAAGTCTAGCCGAACCCTTAAGCAAGTTAAGCTCAGTGAGGTTTGGGAAGCTCGGTGGCTTGCAGGATTGTCTCTTTTTTTCTCTGAAGTACTTTCCCAATTAAGCAGTAGTTCAGAAGAGGCTGTGGAATTCAGATCGTTATTGGTGACAGTCCTTGGGAGCTCTGAGGAAAGGGCCGGAGGGAATAGTCCCCTCTTTCACTTGAGCAATGAGGTGACTGCCCTGGAAATCACTTCTTTTAGTGCCTTATTAGTATTCTGACACGCTGCTCATCCTATTAAAAATTACCTTGTCACCGGTGCCTTTACTAACTGTCATAAGCACGGATGGGGCATTAACAGGCAATTCATTAGCTGTGCTCTGTTCCAACACTCTGAAGCTATCCACAGCTGCTGAGGAAGGGTTTCTTCCACAGGGGATGGAGCCTGCCCTAGAAACAGCCACAAAGATGCACGCACCTTTAAGTAGGTGGCCTGGGGGTCACAGCATTGTTTTCCCCAGTGTTGCCTGCTGAACAAGATCAGGTCCGTTTCCCCTCTGAGTCAGAAAAAGGTAGGGAAAGCCATAAAAATAAAGGGACTGTCAAGGACATGGGCATGATAGGGGCAGAGAAGCATTTCAAAGAAGCAGCATCGCTGCTCTTCATCCCAAATATTTCTCGTACTTTTTCAAAAAGGATTCCTGGAAGAAAAAAAAAGGTGCAGAAAAGTATTCCATTTGGCCTGGGAATCCAAATTCATGAATTAATTTTTCTTTTTTCTTTTAAAGACAGTGGTTGTTGGTACTTTGTTAATTAATTTTAATGATGGGGATTAACAGTACAGCTAAAGATACAGAAACTTTACAGATCTTCTTAAAGATAAAGTCCCAAAGAAGTATGTGGGAACTACTGTTTAAAGATCTACACCCCCTTTGTAATTTTATTAGACCTGTGGAAATAACTGTTTCTCTCAGTTCACATTTACAATAATAACTCTTTGGATATGAAGAAATACCAATTTTTAGTTCCTTTTTATCTTTCAAGTTGCTTTCTACATCCAATTTAGGATGATTCTGATCCTAAAGTGAAATTTCTTCTATCAGTTTCTCTCTTTAAGGCTGTGGTGCCTTGAGCACCCCACCTGACTCAGGGCATCCTACAAGAAGGCTTATTTTTATGTATCTTCTTTGGTTTTGTTTTTGTTTCTATGGAACATAATATGCAGGAAATCTGCATATGCCTTTTTGTTTGAGAAGAGAAAACTTCTTCAGTGAGGCATTCTCTGTGCTTAAATTTAGAGAACAGAGTATAAAAGCAGTTACATGGAAGCACAATCCAGAACCATCCTCTGCCAAAAACACCATCTCAGCTCTCTATCTGTAACAGACCATACATGGGGGAAGCAGCCTTCACCCTCTGCTCTACAAGCATAACTCAAAAAGAGAGCCATGGAGACATCATCTTGACATCATGTGGGATTAACAGAACTAATCCAAGAAATCATCACATGTAAAGGATTCTTTGGATCAGATACATTCACAGAATGGGATAATTTCCTTTTAAATGTGCTCTGCTTTCCCTTCCAGGGTCTGCATTTCCAGGTGCAGACAAAGCATTTTCTGAGACATCATTTAACCACTCAGTCCTGCAAAGGTGTAGCTGTACGTTTATGCACAGTAGAGGCCAATGTCAATCTGCAATGAACTCTAGAGTTCATAATGAAGAACAGGCGAGAAATCAGTTTCCTGCTCTTTACCTGGGGGACAAGGAACACTGTTTTGGGACCTGGTTCCTCAGCAGACATCATAAATAACTACACACAAAGCAGGGGAAAAAAAGCTTCTCTATTTCCATGAGTTAAGCACATACTTTAGGAATAAGTTAATCACACGGTTGTTTCCTGTCTCCTGCCAATAAAAGGAGACTTATTTTAAGTATGGTACATACTGGTCTCCAACAGAGCCACTCAATTTTTACAAAGAACTGTTGGATCACGTTGGCAAAATCCACCAGCTCACTGACTCCAGGTTTATTGGAGCTGCCAGATCCTGTGTGATGGCTTCCCAGGAGGGAATCAAGGCCTGGAGAACAAGAAGCCTGCAGGACTGCCTACAGGAATGAGAGGTATCCCATGGCAGAGACCTTGGCAATGTCATTCCTTTGGAGAGCAAGTGTGCCGGTAGAGCAGCCCTGCAAGAGACGCACCTGCCCGCAGCGGGTGTAAAACCCTACAGCCCCACAAACCTTGTTGTGATCACGTTTCAAGGCCAGTGGACCTGCGCTGCCAGTTCAAAACATGGCGGTGCTGATCCCAGAGATCTGCGGTGGCACTTCGGCCCCTAAACCACACACACTCCGATAACATTTGGGTCTAATTCCTACTGAAGTGTTAAGCTTCCTTGAAATCTCTCAGAGATTTCAATGCCTTTCACGCAAGTAGGTTCCTCCGCAGCTTCGATGGATCCACCGTAAACACCGAGCTTTTCATATCCGCAGGACCCCGCAGAGCCCCGGGCATCACCCACGGCCGACATCTGACGGCTTACAAGCCACCCTGAGAGCAGGGGCTGCAATAGGCGTCGCTGGCCATCCATCACTCCATGGGGAGAAGCGGCGGAGGGAGCGATGGGCTCCGACCCCGCTGCGGGTCCCGGCTGCGCACCCCGCGGAGCCGCCGTCGGGCGCAGCCAGCGGCGGGGCCACCTGCCCGGAGCGCGGCTGACACCTTGTGGCTGCCGGCCCGCACGTCGGCCCCGGGCGGCGGGCAGCGACAGGAGNTGGACACCGTTCCTTCCCCAAGGAGCGGCCGTGCCGCTGCCCGTCCCCTCAGCCCCGCCACCCGGCGCGGAAAGGCTCCGTGTTGGCTCAAATCCTTCGGCGCCAGAAGTGGGACCTGGGAAAAGGCCCGTTGCGGCAGCAGGACAGGGGCGCGGGGTCTCTCTGCCTGGCAGTGGGTTCTCAACGCTGCTGCTGTTCCCCTACCTTTTCTTTGAACCACACCGTCCCGATGGTCCAGCGGCAATCTGCACCGCAAGGCACCCTGGAGATTTCGGGAGCTAATATTAACCACAAATATCATTTGTGTCTGTCTTGTCAGAAAGCACAAGAACGTGGCTTGGTTTTTTCATCAGAGAAATAGCACGTGCTTTGGACAAAAGAGGCTGGTTGAACATGAGCTGTGCCATCCTCCATCTCTTTGGGGTCCTGCTGAGACCTGCTGGTCTTTCTTTTCCTCAGTAATTACCAGCAGCATCTGTAACTAAAAAAAAACAAAGCAAAAAACCTGACATACATTTTTTTCTCAGAGGTGTCATGGTTATATGTCCCCCCTTTGCATTCGGAGTACAGGAGCAGTGCAGACTGCGGTAATGAGGCTGGCTGGCCATCCCCAGCCCAGCTGGGGTGAGTGGTAGAGCCTGGCAGAGCCGGCTGGCATATTCTGGGGACATCATGAACTCAGGTGATTGCCAGACTCCGAGGTGAAGTTACAGAGGGGCCTCATCTGACTTCACTCATGTGGCATTTCATTAAAGGACTTTGTGCCGATCAGAATGATGGAGCATAGGCCAGCATGTTGGCTCTGCAGGCTAATTAGTCTCTCAGACCTTCTGCTCCTCTGGAAGTCCCAGCCCGGCTGGGCAGGACGGGGCTTTGTGTTGCTCGTGTCGAGTGGCCAGGTTCCACATCTGTGGTGCTGGTATTTCACTGGTCTGTGGGGCTCTCACTTGGCCTATAAACCACAAACATCTGCTGGGGTTATGGTTGGCTTGTTGGCTGATTTCAGCAGGGGTGGTGACCTGCTGTACTAGTCAATCAGTTCTGGAAGAGCAAACTGGATGCAATGCGGAGGAGTTTGAGAGAGCAGGAAAAGCACTCAGCCAGTCAAAAACAAAAAATAGGTTAAAAAAAGAGCTGTGCAAATGGTAAAATGCTGCAGCTTAGTAGCCTGGGCAGAGCACATGCTTTTGCCCAGGTGTCCTTGGTATTTTCCACACATTCTCTCCCTGAACAGCTAAATATTATTTTTAATGCTTGTTGACAATAGAACATGCTAGTTTATCAACCCAATAAGGTAAGCGAAAGTCTAGAGTCACTTAAGAGGAAGGAAATTACGAGAAGAAAATGTACCTCACGCCCACACTGATAAAGTACTCTTAATTTGATTTAGTCAGGGAATAGTTTATTTTAAAGTGATATAACAGTGATAAATTCACTGCAATAGCTCAGATCACAATGACGTGGTCAGCTGTTAATGCGGATGTCATGTGTGCCTCAGAGAAATGTCATCATAGTTTGGCAGTCTGAGGAATGATGTATAAGAGACTAACTCTGCTCTCCATCCCAGCAGTGCTGGCTGGAAGAATTTCACAAACCCTTCCCTCTACTTTCTTTGGATTGACACAGATGGACACTAAGACAGGAATGGACTGTCAAGGCTCTCAGTGTTCAGCCTCATTTCTTCGGAAAAAGAGTCCCTGCCACTGGTCTGATTCACCTCTCTTCTGTGCCAGGGTAGATCCAGATTGATTCTGGAGGATTTGCACTGGCAGACAACAGAGATGTCCTTTCTTAAATGAAATATATAAAATTCTTCCCATGTAAATTCAGTTTAGATGCAGGAGTTTGGGTGAAGAACTGTTGAAGCAACTTATCCCACCAGTTATTCTGTAGTCTCACTGAGAATTTATTTCCAGGTCAAGCAGGGCAGTACATGCCGAGAAGGCAAGGATGGAGCACAGCTCTGTGTAAATAATACCTGAGGCCTGAACTGGACCAATTTCTGCTGGCAAAGCAGACTCTTTTTTCAGGAATTTGGTCCAGTTGGGACTTCCAGCAAATGAAAGTATTTTATAGTGCAACTGTGTAAACTACTTAGGGATTTTGAAAATAAACAAATAAAAGAAAAGATACTGTTCCTGTGCCTCAGTATCTGATAATTTCCCAGGAGAATGGATGGCTGAAAAAAGATCTCTTTTCTCGTGGTTACATACCCTGCTATTTCAGGGATGTCACTCACTGGACTGCGTTATCAAAAACATTTAATGAATCTCCCCTTGGGTTTGCATTCCCGAAGAAAGCCACAGCAGCCCAGATTGCAACTTATGGCAGCCTAACTGCTTCTTGAGGCCATGCTTACCCTGCTGGGCGACCTCCTTAAGTCTCCCCAAAACGCACAGGAGTGCTTGATCCCCTTAGGGACCCTTAACAAGCCCGGCCAGAGTATCCTCAGCATGTATCCCTGTCAAAAGACAGGGACTGGGCAGCAGCAATGTGAGGAAACTTCTGTAAAAAGCAGTCTGCAAACCTGTGAGCTTAATGGATGGTGAAATACATGATACTTTTTTTTTAATCAACTGTTGTAAGTATTAGAGTAGGGAATAAACATTTCCATTAGGTTCTATATGGTGGGAAGATGATCTCTTTCTTTTGAATTCTCCTGGATTTTCCTGTGAGAGCAAATGTGTCTGACTGATAGTGTGTGGCTATCAGACACAAGGAAAATTATCTAATTTATAACCTGCACTGAGAAAGCTACCAGCAGCAGAATAAAATAGTTCTCCATATGGTACCATAAAGCTTCCAAAAACTATAGTTAAAGAAAACAACAATGCTCGTAGAGAAATTCTCCTTTTGTAGATCAAGGAAGGGGTTACAGCAACAAGGCTGGTAGAGACTCACAAGAAGGAACGATGTCTTTGATTGTCTTAGATGAATTTATAGCTTTTATGTACAGGATTACAAGTATTAGATGCATCTTTGTGCTAACAGGGCTCATGTTTTGAAGTACAAGAAAACTCTACAGTTACATTCTGTGGAGGCTTCCACAGTTTGCCAAATGGAAAAACATTTGGAGGTTTGGAAAAATCTTGCACATAAATTACTAAAGGCACGAAGCGCCTGAAAGATGGATGAAATCAGAAGCCAAGGAAAAGCAGTGTGTGTGCCAAGGAACAAAAAAAAACATGTAATGATTTCTTTTAATGACTCTCCTGCAAAATGGAGAGCAAGCTTCCAGGGCATGTCATATTCTCATAAAAGCAGCTTGCCTGGGTGATGAGAAATACCCTGTAAGTGGTCAGACCGAGACCAAATTTTTCATCCTTTCTGCACGTAGCTCTCCATTGATTATGTTAAGTGCTACCCACTGGTTAAAAACACAGCAAGCTCATTGTCTCTGCCTGTGGCAAAGGGCAGCTACACACTTGCTAATTTCCTGATTTATGACACCCTATAGAAGGAATTGAAAATGGGCACAAGGCAGGGGGACACACACACACACTATTAGAACAGAGGGAGATCAGGAAGTTTGTGATAAAGAAAAGGCAGGCTCTCGTCTGACATGTAATCTCTCTTTTGGCTTGAAGTAAACCTGCTCCTTCAAGGCTATGCCATCAACAGGGCCTGGCTCAAGTTTCACCACTAAATCTGAGTCAACAATCTCTAATCTGGACACTGGGCTCAGGATTCAGGCTCAGGTTGCAGTTGGAAGCAGACAACAGGGACACAGGGAGGTGGGGGTCAGGGGGAGTGGGGCGAGGAGGAAAAAGACAATCTTTGTTTCTCACTTGACTGTCCACATATGGCTGAATTGAGGTAATTTTCTCTTTTTTTGTCATCCCCAAGATAAAACTTTGCACCTCTCTTGCCTTGAAGTTGCCTTCCTGACACTTACATTAAGTACAGAAGATATATGTCCGAGAATGGGGGACATAAGTTTGAGGAGCAGCTCAGATTTGGAGTTCTTTTCATCTTTCTGACATGTGATACCGTGACATAAGCTGCCTGCAGTGGGGTTGCTATGCAGATATACAGTTTCTGAAAAGTTACACCAGGAAAACTAAAACCTACCGATGGATTTAGCATTTCACAAAGAAGCAGGATAAAATGTGTGGTAGTTAGACTCAAAAGCTAAAAAAGGTGAATTAAACTTTCATGAAAACAATCTCCCTTAAAAAACCAAAAAGGATCAATAAGTATAAAAGTATCTTGTTGCATTCCTAGCCTTTGGGCTGCTGACTTAATCCTGCTACTGTATATAATAAAGGAGACCCTGTGTGTTTAATGGCAGGGACAGAAAGAAGTGGGAAATACTTGGGTACTGTTCCTCCTAATTTCACCCTCTTCCCCCCTCTTTGTTGCTGCTTTGCCATAATTTTATTTTGAAAAATAAAGACTAGAATAAAAAATATGTTGTCTGAGGCTTCCAGCCAAAAATGTGCCAGCACTTTCCCTTCCCACCGCCCCCCCTCAATCCTCCTCAAACTCCTTAGGCCAAAAGCCTCAACAAAAGCTGTTTTCTGTTTGGAAGATCTCTGGGTCCTGCGCTCTCTTTCCTAATCCCTAACACAGGAAATGATTTTATAATTCACGTTATTAAGGAATTTGACTCATGCTCCCCCCTCTTCCCACCTCGTTCCCTGGATGTCGACTGACAATGAGCCTGTGGGCTGGCACCCATCCTCTCTGACCCGCCTGTGTCAGCTCCTCTACCTGACCCTGCCCGTAAATCATCCTGCTGGACCTCTCGTGAGGGTGTGCGGGCAGCAGAGAGCTTTTCCCAGCATCCAGCTGTGCTTCAGCGCCCGGGTGCCTGCTCAGCCTTGTGTTTTGGGAGATACTTGGGACTTACAGAGCGGGCTGCTCCCGAGTAATCTGTGTGTGTGTGTCTGTGTGTGTGTGTGTGTGTGTCCCAAACATTATGTGTCACATAATGCCTGTCGTGCCGAAGACCATGCTAGCAACTGGGATGCAATAAATCAATCTCCTTTGGCAAGAATTAGAAACCACATCCCTCTCCCGAGGTACTCAGGAGAGGGCAGGTAATGCGAAGGCCCAGCATCACCCAGCACACGTGGGGCAGATGCCGGGGCAGCCCTGCCAGCCGGGCACACACTCCCCCGCTCCAAAGCTGGCTGGGTGATGCTGCCAGTGCTGCTGCCCCAAGGAGCTTTTTGGCTGCCTGCCCTCCCTGTCCTGCTGTGTCAAGGGCCCGGGAAGCGTGGAGGACAGTGGGGCTGCAGCACACTGAGCTCCTGGAGCTGGCTTAGGGAAGGCTCCCTTTGCTTCAGAGGTGGACTCTGCAACGGGTCAGTAAACACCCATTTACTTTAGAGTTTACTTTAGAGTAAACTCTAAAGCCCTTTTGGGAAGAGGAGCAGATGCCCTTGTTCCAGGAGAGAGCCTCAAGCACCAACAGGAGGACTGTGCTTCCTCTTCCTAGCACTGTGGATGTCATATTCACGTCTCTTCCCTGAGAAGTGAAGAGAACCTCTCCTGCCTTTCTTAGCATAGCTTGTGTCCCAGTAGACCAGCCAGGACAGATTGTATCACATCAATTCTGGCCTGGGACATGGGAAGTGATAACAGCCTCTCTCAACGACTTGTTTTGCATGTGCCTATGTGGGCTCCATTCCTTCAGCTGAAGAAGGGGAGTGAAGCTGAATCTCCTGGTCCCTCAGCAAACCCTCAGAGTACACTTTTCTGGAAAGGAAGGCAGCATTCCTTCTTCCTCAAGCCTTTTTCTTTTACTAAATAAGTCCAGCAAGGTCCTTCAAAAGTAGGCCTGCTGAGAGCTGGGAATCACAGCACATCTCTGTCCTCAGCTATGTTATCAGCAAATAATAACCAAGCTTTCCTTCCCATCTGGGGCAGGATCCTATCTGCAGCGTGGACTGCCCAGATGCCAGGAAGCCCCAGGAGTGAGCAGGTGAGGCTGCCCCTTCTCCTGTGATAGTCATGTGCCTGGACTTTTGATGTAGGACACACAACTTTGAGATGTTTGCATCACTTGTAAAGAAAGGTCCTGGGCATTTGGCATTTGGCTGCCTCTCTGTGTCTTGAGTATCCTTGGGAAACTTATTTCAGTAGGGCAGTGGCTGAAGTGGCTGGGACACTTACCTGTTTCAGTAGATAGGTGATGCTTTAGAGACCAGGGAACAGCTTGGAGAAAAGAGACTGTCAGCAGCCTAAGTTACTCTTTTCTTCTTCCTTCTGGCCGAGTCTGTTCCTCAGAGTGTCAAAGAACTTCAAGTCCCAACAGGTCTGGACTGGTCAACACGACAGTCTGAGGGGCACCCCTGTATCAGACACCCTGTCCCCGTGGAGGTGCTGCAGTGCCCTGCAGTCAGCATCTGTTTCACCTCTGAGGAGCCATGCTCCCACCACTGCTGGAAGCAAACAGCCAGAAGCTGCTGTTCTGCTGTGTTTTTCACAGCTCTCTGTGTTTTGCTGGTGCTTCCCATGTTTTGTGCAAAATGTCCCAGTGTTGCTCA
Organism: Rhagologus leucostigma; assembly: GCA_013397725.1. Lineage (NCBI taxonomy): Eukaryota > Metazoa > Chordata > Aves > Passeriformes > Rhagologus > Rhagologus leucostigma. The sequence continues at coordinate 741,296 of VZTD01002621.1, forward strand.
AGGTAGCAATGCATTTCTTTGCCCGGTACCACATAAACGACAACTAAAATGTGAGCAAATCTATGTAAAGCAGTTCTCCCCATTTCAAAACATTCGAGCCGTTATGTTCAGTATGAAGCAGGTTCACTCAGTTCCCGATTCTCTCTCCCTCAGCTGCACACGTGTGGATACTGAGTACCACCTTTCCTTACTCACAGATCCCAAATATCAAGTCAACCTCCAGTGAGAGTGGAAGGCAGAACAACTTAAGAGACTACTTCTTTTCTGAGTTACACCTCTGTAAGTGCAGAGCAGTTCCAGGGGAATCAACCTGAACCAGCATCAGCAAATTTGCTCTTAGTTTGCACACAGAATGTTTGTCGTAGTTATTATTAAATGATGTCTTTGTATTCCAGGTCTATTTTTAAAACAAAGGCAATGAAGTTTGGGCATCCAGTTCTATATATGGACACTCCAAATGGCATTGAAATGCCTCATGCATGTGTTTGGCTGAGTGTTGATTTGAGTGTCCAAATATGGACCTCAGAATGGGATATCTCACTTGGATAAGCATCCTTGCAAATTTGGCTCACAGCACTTATTGAACAAAGCAAATTTATTTCTATCATTTAGCACGGAAAAAAACACGAGTTGTTTTCATTCTGAGGGACATCCTTATTCACGGGATTGGGCCGCTCAAAAAACTGTCATGTGTAGTAGTTCTGAATAAAATAAACCTTTCAAAATCATCTAAGACAACACAGGAGGAAATTAATGCAGAGTGCTTGCAGCATGCAGACCCCCTTTTATCACAAGGGCAAAATTCTCGCTGACAGCAAGAATTCAGCGCTAGCAGAAGGGCCTGTGCAGCTTGATCACAGCAAACTCCCCCTCTGCCCCGACAGTGTGAAGGGATGCACGCACGGCCGGCTGCTCTGAGACCTGAGGCAAAACCGCCTCTCTCTGCTCATGGAGACAGTCTCCGCATCCCAAATCCGTACACGTGCAAGAGCTGGAGTGATGGCTGTTGCACGCAGGAACCTTCCCCTGTATCTCCCAGTGCACAGGATTTTCTTTTTCTGGCTCCTTGATGGCGAGTTCTCCAGGAAAGAGCTTGGCTTGGCTATTAGGTCTCAGTGCTCAATAAATAATGTCAGCAGCAAGCGAGCACCGTTCTGCAAGTGTTTGCTGGGTTCCCGTTAATTGCAAAGGACCTTTACATCCTTTGTGTAATTCCATTCATTTTGCTGGCTTCCTACAAGGGATGGATTTGGCCTCAGAAATAAAGCAGGTTTCTCTTGAATAATGTATTGTACCATTTGGTCTGCCTTTTCCTCAAGGTTTATGTATACTTGGATATTTCTCCCCATATATGCAGCTGGAGATATTTTTTCAATAGCAAACAATGAACTGATTCAGCTGTCCAAAGCAGTTGTTCACATTCTGAATTTTGGGGTGACATGTTAAGAAAGCACAAGGTGAGCAAATTCTCAGGAAAGCTAAGGTAAGTTTGTGATCACATGTGAAGCCAGCTCTAGCCTAGATCACTTTCTCTACCTCTGCTGTCCTGATGATTTTTGACAACGATTCCATTTCTGGAAAAGAAAACCAGTTCACCAGAGAGAAAGATTTCTCTAAAGAGTCTGTTGTTTTTCAGAAGAGTGAAAATGTGTGCTAACAGTTCTGGACCACTGACAAAAGCAAAATCAATACACACGGCCTTCGTTTTACAGCCAAGTTCAGATGAATAAATAGAGATGCAGCAAGCTGTTTACTAGGGAGACAAGCTTTACTCTACATGCCCTTCCAAGCAGGCACGCTTAGGCTGTTGTTTGCCTTACATGGCTGGTTAATGAAATCAGTCAAATAGTTCCAGAGCTCACCGGACATTTCCAAGCCGTCCATCAGCAGCGCTGGCTGTGCTGGCCAAGAGCTGGGAAGCAAATGCTCCTGTGAGATAGCTGTTGCAGAGGTCTGGGGGCACCTGGGAGGAGTTTGGTCCTTTGAAGAACCTCTGATTTCAGGGGGAGTCCATGCACAGAAAAGCCCCATCCTCACAAAAGGCAGGCAGAATACTCTCTGTGCACTGCCCCAGATGCAGCATGAGGAGACTGTGCTTGCACAGATCCTCTCAAAATCAATGAAGCTGCAGCCACTGCATCTATCCAGGGATCTTCTCTGAGATCAGGACCTAACTTTGCGCTGTGCTAAGTGCAGGGTTTTTTCTCCCCATGCCTTAAACACTGCAGAAACTGAGAAGTGTCAAGGGAGGCATGAAGATGGAAGGGACATAGATACAGCTTTCAAGAACAACTTACACATATTTTTCTGTGGCTTCAGACTCAGGGGTCTTTTTGTCTGTGATCAGGCAGGTAGAAGAATGAATAACTGCATGCACAAAGAGGAAAAAAATAAAAAATAAAACAACAGCACGTTTAAGTGCATTTTTTTCTTGGAGATTTATTTTGTTTTAATAAATCTGACACCAGTCAGGGAGAGAGAAAAGCGTTGCAAGACCAAAAGGAAAGCAGAGCACGCTAAGGGTGCTTCAGATTCTTGCTCTCTTGAAGATGTTTCACCAAAATGCCTTTGAGCTCTCTCCCTAGACTCAGGAGTTGTTGGATTGCCCCCCACCCACCCCTTTTCTTTTGTTGTTTTTTTTTGTTTGTTTGTTTGTTTTTTTAAAAAGCGAGCTTACTCGCCCGGTGTGATTTCCAAGCTTTCACAGCTCTAATAAATAAGGAGCACCTGTAAAACAGTAGCTTGACTTAAGTGAATCTGTACAAAGGAAAATATAGAAATACAGTATATACATAGTGCTCATAGTGCACCATCACTACAAGGCTCTGGTTCAACTGACCCTGCTGCCCTGCTCCCAACACCACTGACATAGAGACTCTGCTCCTGAAAACTGCTCCTGTCTTCCCCGCAGCAGCCTTATAGAAAAGGTGTACTCTGAACACTCAAGAGTGAACAATTGCTTTATTCGAGTTAGTAAACAGTTACACTGAATCACAAGGTGATCTGAAATTTTTTTTTAAGTTTTTTTCTTTCTTTTTGATTTTTTGTGGGGTTTTTATGGGTTTTTGTATTTTTTTTCTTTTCTTTTCTTTTTTTTTTCTTTTTTATTTGTCAGAATGGGATACTCCACAACTCTCTTACCAATTCAGTGCCAGTATAACATGCTCTAGTGTACTTTTGGACTCTTGGCTACAACTGTACAAGTGCACACAAGTAAATTCTACCCTGTTATCCTCCACCCACTGATTGAGGATCAAATTGCACATTTCTCTTAACCATGACAGGAGAAAGCAAACAGTGAAACAGAATCATGGGGGATCTTTCTCACTTTACCCTTGTTTTCATTGGTTTGTCCATACCATTCTAATTATCATGAAAGGGCTATGCATATGGAGAGATTGTCTCACTGCCTTCCTGGATCACTGAAAACCATCAGGGTTGAAATTTCATCCAAGTCTTTCGTGACGCCCAGCAAATATTCCCCTCAGATTATTTTACACCTTGAGGGAATTTTGGTCTTTAGTTCAACACTCTTGCTCTGTTCCCAAATGGGGCGCTATTTAGGGGAATTTAAAGAGAAAGCTGAGAAGAATAAACATTTACTGAGTTCTCTTGGCATTCAGTCTCTGAAAAACCACAGTATAAACTATTCATGCTGCTTCTTACATCTGTCAAATCAAAAATTAAAAGCCATAAAAGTGTAACACTGAAAATATGGCATTAGAAAGGATAAAGGTGGCCTTTGTAAAAATAACAAGGAAAGTATATTAGCCAATAAAATATTCTAACTCTTCATTTAAAAGTGCATCATGGGTAGGACAGAGATGACTCTGAAGCGTTGCTACTCCAGTATTACCCCTTTCCCCCATCAAAACTTGAATAGGTCCAAAACCATACAATGCAAATCACGATTCTTAGTGTAGCAGCAAAACCACAGCAGTTTTTCAAAGGAAAAAAAAATTAAAAAAAATCCGTATCATTGTCCAGTCTCAAATATCTGAACTTTGAAGTCAGTGAGGGAAAAGTACCTATGTTGGTCCGTGTGGTTTTTGAAACCCGGGTGAAAAATCCCCCCCAGCAAGAAACCAAGAGGAAAAAGCGTTCCGAGAGGAGAAGAGGGGTGGTCGCAGGAATGCTGAGCACACTGTGTGGATCCATGATGTGCTGTCTTCTGGGTCAAAGGCACCCGTGGGACCGAGACTTCCTCGGAGGGGCTTCATGACAGGAAGCTGCTTTCTTTGCTGGACTTTCAGCCAGAGGGGGTGGTGAGCGGACCAGCTGGTGTCATTCGGTGGAGTGACGTGGTTTGCTCTGCTCCCTTTCTCCATGCAAGGTACCCTGTCAGCGAGCGCTCCTGCAAAGCAGACAAGCAAGAGGGGGTCAGGGTGAGTGGCAGGAGGCTCATTGCAGGCAGGCTGCGCACTGCCTGAGCTCAATTCCCACACAGCCTCACGGTGGGCAGGCAGCCAGGCTGAGGCACAAGCCCACCCCTTCAGCCTTGCCTGCCCCTTGTGCCTCAAGGGCCATTGGGACACGCAGCCTCCAAGGCTGCTGGAGTGGAAGACGAAGGAATTCCTGTGATAAAAAGGTGGAAACTGATGTAATTATAGTTCATTCTCAACAACACCCTGGCAATTGTAAGTTCCTGAGTCTTAGTTTTTGTCGGGGCTACTGGGAGATACACCATTGCTTCATGTGCTTCTGCTTCCCTTGTCAACTGACCATGTAAGCTACCTAGCAGGGATTGTCCCCTCTCTCCCTACGCAGTGAGCTTTGGACTCTATCTCCTTGGATGGGATCTGCTGTCCCCTACAGATTTGGACTGAAACTCTGCAGTGCTTATCAGCCTTGTTTTGGTGCTGGGGCACATTTTCCTTCTCAGTCTGCTCCACGATCTCCCCTTCACACTGGCTCCTCTGCAATCCCTCTCAGCAGTGTGCCTGTATCCCCTTGCCAAACCTCCACCCTTCTCAAAGCAGAGACTGGAAGGCACATTGAATAATGTCGACCAGCATAAACTTCCGTGGCATGAAGGCCACTATATCTAGGTTAAGGAGTGACGTTTGTGCTTTCAGGCAATGTGCCCAGTGAGATGAGCTTCTTTGTGTCTACAGAGAGCTGTGAACAAGAACTAGACTGAGAACTGGGATGTATGCACCTACTAAGGTGAAGTACACAACTGCTTTCTGTCACATTTTTTGGCTTGAAGTCTTGGTGTGAAAAGGGCAGCAGAGCAAATCAAACCTGTAATGTCTGTATGAAACCTGACTCTACCTCTCTCTCTCCATATATCAATGGAAATGAATTTCCATCCCTCACTAACCAGTCTCATGGTACATAGTACAGCAGACCTCAATAACCAGTCTCATGGTACATGGTACAAACCAATAAGGGATTTGGGAGGGGAGGCCTAAAGAAGTTAAGTGGCTCCTGATGCTTTCTGCCTGGAGCAGTCATCTTGCTGTGTAAGTTCTGTCTGTCTTCCCCTGCTGCAGAGGGACGCAGTGTAACAGGGTGTGCAGAGCGGCGAGAAGGACCTTCCCTGTGGAATGGCTCATATGGCAGTAATCGCGTTTGATGAATGCATCTTTGTAGCAATCAAGTTACAAAATAAAAATCCGTATCAGGCACAGCATGCAAAGTTCTATACAGAAATGAGAACACACTAGTCATCACTGCTCCAGAGCTCAATGCTATGCACCTCGTGCCAGCACTAGCGTGCATGACCAGCACAATAAAGTCAGCTATTTATATCTCCCCCCAAAAAACCCAAATTACTTTTTAGGAGAGTGACATATGCTCTTCACCCTAGCTGAACCTGCTTTCAACACACATCAAATATTGCTGATCAGATAGAAAAATTGCATCAACCACGAAAGAATTTTCATCAGGATAAAGCCATAGAGTTGAGCTTATGTGAGTTGTGCTGAGGTCAGCACACTGGGTTTTGCTTGCTTTCCAAAGTCAAGTAGGGCTGGGCTGATCCTGGGTTGGAAGACCACCTAGAAGTTAGAGGCAGGCTGTAGTTGAAACCCAGGAGACAGCATGGAAAAGATGAGAGAAAGAGAACAGGTAAGAAGGCTCATTTCTGCCCTATTGTTAACGCGGGGGGAAAGGAGAATAACTCAAGTGGATGATGACCCAGCTCAAGCAGGTGCTTGGAGGTGCATCTGGGTGGGCTCAGATAGTGATGCAGTGATTCCATGCAATAAGTGAGAGCTGCACTGGTGCCCTGTGTGGCTGTTAGTCAAAACCTGAGCAATCGGCAGCTGCGACACAGGCTGCACCCACCCACACAGAGCTTCCTCTTTGGTTGATGCCTGACACGTGAGGATTTAAGTCCTTGCTCAGAGCAGCACAGAATTAGAGCATGGCAGGTCAATTTGGCAGCTAAGGCAAAGCCTCCCCATTCTCTGCTCCCTCTCTGCAGTTATCTAGCTCATTCCAGGTGCTGTTGCAGAGCTACAGCCCTTTGTCCTGTGGTGGGAAGCTTGGTCCTGCTCAGTAGAGCCAAATGCTAGAAGTGTTCTTCCCCTCCCTGCCCCTCCATGCTGAGGAGCTGGGTGGCTCAGCTGCGGGGACATGTCCTTCTGCTCCCCCACACCCAAGCACTGATCCCTGTATGTCTGCTCCCGGCACTGCCCCAGGAGCCAAGCATGACAGCATGCTCCTGCTGGCAGTGATGGCCACCAAAATAGCTGCTTTTACACAGTGTGCTCCCCAGTCATGTCCTGCCCCCTCAGAGGGGCCATGTCATTCACATGGCTTTGGGCTCATGCACACATCCAGACACACACAGTTTTTTCCATGGTTGCTTCCCTGTCATTCTATGCCCCATTGAACATTTCTGTCTCCAGATTCACATCTTATTGTTCAGGAAAAATTAGAGACTGGGTGGGGAAGGCTGAAAAAACCATTGATGTGGACTGGCATGGCAGAGTTTCCATAATTTAGCACAGCACTTAATTCACTCAGACAATGAATGCTGATGTGCTAAAAGAGGCCTAGTTCATCTGGGACATGCATGGCCCTAGAGTATAGGCACTGCAATTATTTTCTCAGGGAAACTGCTCTGAAGATAAACCACAAGAGTGCAGCTAAAGTCAGCATGGGAGCAAGCTCAGCCCTGGAAACACTCGGGAATCATCTGTTACTTGTAATAGTTCTGTAATTTTTTTTTTTTTTTTTTACAATTCTTAAAGCAGTTCAAGCTTCTTCATTAAAACCTTCCCATTTGAATACTCCATGATTTATCTTTCCATGAGCTAAGTGAAGGGATGCCACATTGCAAAAGACAGAGAGGACCTTTAGCACAAATGGGAAAACAAGCAGAGTCCTTAAGCACCAACTCTGGATTTCAAAGATAGTGATTTCCTTCTGCTCTGACCTTGTACGCTAAAGATCCTCCTCAGCTTTGGGTCACCTGTGGAACTCAGGCTCTCCCTTCTACTGAAACATGAGCTGCAGTCTGAGCAGACATTGTGACTTCAGGGAATGCATTGGGGAAGAGCCCTGGGATTTGCCTTTTATGCCTAGGCAGAAGTGGTAAGGACACCCCCAACTCTATGAATTGTTGCACCATTTTCTCCAGGCTGTTACTGACAGGGGGTCTCTGGTTTATATTTTGGGGCACTCTGAGGTATGTACATGGATCATGCAAAGAGGAAAATGCCATCACGGTTCTGGACTTCTAATCTCTACACTGGAAGTGTCCTCTATGGCAGACCACAGAGCCTGCCAGGGCCAGTCCTGATTTACACTGTGGTACCTGGGTGTATCTCCACAACAACAAGGCAGCCCAGTGTCCCCCAGCTAGTGCAGCACCAGTGTGTTTGCCAGCCTTGGAAATAGTGTGCTTTGCCCCACTGGTGTGCAGATGCGGCAGAAGATACAATTTTCCTCTTAAAAAAACCCAGCCAAATTTTCAACAAGTTCTCCCACTCTAAGCTGGGATAAAGTTGAAATTTTGCAGGGTATTTTTAAAAAAATAACAATCAAGCAAAATACCCCNCACACCAAAAACCTGAAACAAACCAAACAAAAAACTCCCAAAACTGAAGAACTGAAATAGAAGGTAAACCAAATCCAGACAGTTTCTACTCTCCTTTCCTGAAAACAGGCAACCACTGTGATGTGATAACCTTTCTTTAAACCTCCAATTTTGTCTGAATCAGAATAGGAACTTCAACTTGCATTTCAGCGATCTCCTGTGGGCCTAAACCACTACGCTTTTGGCTATTCCAAGGTTCTTCTCAAATTTCTCATTCAACCTGATCTCTCCAGTAAAACCAGTTAAATAGCCAGGGGAAGGCAGTTCAACTGTTGGTAGTGGTATGCAGGATGGTGAGGACGGGTATCTTGCTGAGCCACAGCCTGTACCTCCCTCGGAGAGTCCTCTTCCTCACCTGGGCTACACCTAGGCCTGGCTTTTTAACCTGAAATGTCAAAATATTGCGGGCCACAAAATTATAACAATTATAATAACAAAACTTTCTGAAGCAGCAATGAATCTTCTTAATGAAAATTTTCAGCATCCTGTATCAGGAAGCAATCAACATTTTCCCATTTTCCCATGAACAAGTCCACTGTCCATAACCATCCAGGACTGCATGCCTGATACTGTCCCCACAGGGTTTCTCCCTGGTTTTCACAGCCCTCGTCCTTGTTCTTTTCAAGACTAAGCAAGAGCAGATGCAGACTCATCCAAAAGCAAGGCGGCATGCTCAGGTGGCAAAAATGTCATGTGGATTATATTGCGGGAGAAGGAAGAGGAAAAACCCACCCAGAACACATAAGGAGCAAGTGGGTGAGACCTGGCATAGACCTCAGTGCAGTGCCAGGCACATTAAGGCATCTCAAGGCATCTCCCTTACACCCAGCACTGCTGGGCACTGAAAAACCTGTTTTGGGCCTAAACACTGCTTTAGATTTTCTCTATTTCCCACCTCAAGAAGGCAGGAACAATATTTTTACCACCAAGATAACCATTTCAGCAATAATTGGTAAACTGCTTCAAATAAAATTGAATTGGCATTTTAACTGATCTGTGAAATTTAGGGTCAGAATTCAAATTTTCAGTGACTTCGTCATGTATCTTTTCTAGTCATGTTCAAGATTCTCTCAGTTGGAGAATTCCTGTGGGAAAGGGCTTTTTTTTCTCCTCTTTTTGGATAAGGAACTTAAAAGTGGCAGCACAAGCAGTTAATGAAGCCTTATAAATATTTGGAGCATAAGCAGGCAACACAAAGTTTTACATTTAACCACGTGGGCTCCAAACAAATGACTGAAAATTGCTCTAACCATAGGTTTCAATATCAATCCCCTGATGATGGGATGCAGATCTTTCCAGAGAGGTCAGAACTCAATAGTTATTTCACTCAACACTATCAAATCCCTAAACCACCTATTCCTTAATTTTATTATTTTTTAAAATATCTGCCTTCATAGCAGATGATTACATTACACAGCATGAAAGCCCCAAACTGGGACTGTAAGATGGAGCTCAGCAGGGAGTACGGGTGTCCTCTCAGCAAACGCAGTCCAGCCTCTTTGCCTTTAGATAATTTGTTATTGAAGGTTGGCTTGAATTTAAGGCAGCAATGTTTCAGAAACACTTGGAAAAGCAAGCCAGCTGCAGGGCGGATATCATTACAAATTGAGACACATGTTGTACAGGAATACCATTCTTTTCAAATACCAAACTTGTGTCTGGGGAAGTAAAGCCATGCAAAGGAGTCAGAGGCAGGACCTCGATCTCTGACGTGCCGAGGGCCTTCTACTTGCATTAGAGGCATCGAGCGCTGAGTGCACACAGTACTGAGCAGGATCAAGCCCAGATATTTAATCAGATGTAATTTTCATGGTAGAAGCAAACATTAAATAGTTGAGGGTTCTGCAGAATGTTAGAGGTTGCTTCGATTCACGGCTCTCACGAGATGATCACACACTTTTCCAAACACAACTTTCAGTCCTGCGAGTGCACTGCAGCTCATTATCAAAATAATGTAAATAAGGTCATGATTAGTAGGTCTCAGCTGTGAGGCCTCGACTGTTGAAGGCACCCAGAAACATGCTTACCTTTATAGGACCTAAAAATAGACAGGAGAGACTCAGCATATAATCTGGAAACAAGAATTGCTTCAGAAAGTCTTGCTTGCCACTGTCTGATTTCCTCCTGACTTCTTGCTCAAAGAGCTTTGTTTCTACTTTGCTTCAATCTTCCACTGTGCTTTTTTAACAAGAATTTAATTTTATCTTAAAATCTATGGCTCGCTGTTTGAGTATGTCCAACTTTTTTAAAACCACAGTCCTCAAAAGTGTTTTGCTCCTTTCTCTCTCACTTTCAAGTATTGCTCGTAATACTGAAAAATAGCTTATGAGCTCCTCACGGTTGTTCAGAGCTCACTGCTCCGCACTGAAGTTGGCCATGGTGTTTCAGGGTCAAGCTTCACAAAGGCTGTGAAGTGCTTAGCTCCTCATCAGGTTTCAATGGCAAGCAGACACATACCATGCAGCATCTTGGCCCCTGCATGTCAAGGCAGTCGTTGTCTAGATGATGTTTATACAAGTGTTTTTACAAGACTCTGTTTTACTATGGTCTTTGTTGTTAGGGACTCTGTATTTAATTATGAGTTGTGCTTTCCTCCCCACCCCCATAAAATTTCTCTGCACCGCTGACTTCGGTAGCTCGACAGCACAAGGACAGGCTCATGAATGTGGATGCTAAAAGCCTGGCTGTAGAGAGATTTTCCAGCTCTCTGCCAGTGTCCATGGGAAAGCGAAGACTTTCGCACGGATGCTGGCTGAGAAACAGTCGGGGAGTTTTTGTAAATAATTCCTCTATCTTGCACCTGTACAGTGTTTTGCAATATTGTTATGTTTAGTTGCAGAATTGTTTTGAAATGGGTGTTGTAGGATTTAGCCAATCATCCTGAGAGGTGGATGGTCAACGGACCAATCACCTGATGCTGTTCCAGCGAGTTACAGGATAAAAATCCATTTGGATATTAATAAATAATCCTGCTTTTCCTGGATCCTGCCTGCCTCGTTTCTCTCCGTCCCCGGTACAACAGCGACACGTGAAGAGCTTGAGTCTCCCCATATGGCTGTTTCACACTTAACACTTTTGAGTGCAGCCAAACCTGCTTTGAACCAACTTAAATACGAGGAGCATTAGACCTTATATGTATGCAAGTGCCTGATCAGTCTTTAAAGCCTGGTGAAGAATTATGAGTAACTCATTGTTTCAGTATGAATGTGGATTGTACCAGCTTAGGGAATGGCATGGATTGGATGCTTATTTCAGTTCAAACAATTTTAATTTCATAACAAAATTAAAACTAATAATGGCAAGTAAGCACCAAAATGATCTCTGAAATCAGCGGTCTGAGGTTCTGGGAGCTGTCAGGTAGACTACAGTATGTAGGTGTCACAGGTTCTGCATATTTCTGTGGGTCTGTCAGTTGAGCTATGCCTTTTTTTGCTGTCTGAAGTTCTGGCCGTGTGTTTTGTTTGCCAACAGCCCTAGATGCTTATTACCTCTACACATCAGACCAGGTGTAGTTATTTTCTAAACTGAGTGCAAGAATCAGATTTCATATTTGAAACATATGTCCTAGAAGGTTTTATAGAAACGCAGGAGGAGCCCATCAGAAATCAGCACTTGCTCCTTTGATTCAAAGAGTGTGCAGTGATCTATGGCAGCGTACCATGAGCCTGCTATTTACTGCCACTGAGACGGAAGTTAGCACTCCCACACCCCGGCAGCAAGATGTGGGAGCTGAAAGCTACCCTGGAAGTATGTCATTTTATACTTCACTATTTTGAGAACCATTTTTTTCTTTCCTTTTTTTTTTCCCCGCCCTGGGAAATTCTTTTTCTGATTTGATGTACCTGAAAAGGTATACAGGCAATTTTGAAACATAAGATCACACTGCTAGAGTCAGACAGCTCTCAAGGGCAAAGCTTCAGTTCCAAGCAAATGTGTTTAAGGCTTTGTGGTGTTAAAAGTCTCTCCTTTCCCCCTTTGGATAAACGGAAAATTTCTGTAGGCTCATAAGAAGCCAGGTGAAGGAAAACTTCTGAAGCAGAAGAGTAGGTGTTAACTCTATGAGTCCAATTACTCTGCTGATTTAAATTAGTTTGGCATCAGTGGAACTATATCCAGTTAAAATTAGCTAAGGCTCTGGCCCATAATACCATGTCAACAAAGATGACTAGCGTAGAAATGTGTTCAAATATAGAAAATCTGTTTTCAAGTAAATCTTTAAGGTCAAATTTTGTCCTGATCATAGCAAGCTGGGCAGAGGTAAGATGTTGGTAGATAGACACCACAGGGACAGAGGAGAGATAAAATTTCTTAGGCAAGAAAAAGGAGGTTAATAGCTATGCCCCTTGCCTCAGGAACCCAGACCAGAGCAGGAAATCTCGTGCTGGACCATTATGGGCAGAGGAGCTCAAAGTGGGATATATATTACGTCTGCTCTGAACTGAGTGTTCTGCATGCTGTATATTTTTCCGAGTACAATGCATGGACTAGACAGCTGAAGGTTTGGGCTGTTCACTCAGCAGATGCTGACCCCGGGACATACAGGTTGGCTCTGCAGGTGGCCATACACCTACTCTTTCCTTTACCTTGGGAAGAAATTCTGCTGACACAAGCAGAAAAACTCCTTCCTTTCCTTACCCCTCTGTCCCCAACACAGGATTACTCAACACACACACATACACACACAGAAGCTAGTTGTGAGCTTAGCATGTGCCACTTCATTTTCTCATTTAGTTTAACATAACTATCATGTTAAATCCAAGCAGACCTCAGTGTTTTCATTTCTTTGCTTTAGGAAACCTTGACATCAAAGCTGGCGGGTTAAAACTGATCCCGCCAGGGCATAAAGCATGTAGGCAGGCAACACTAACACTGCTAATTTTAGAAACTCACATTGCTCAAACTTGAAAATATAACACTCAACAGAATATTCTTCCTAGCTTCATTCCTTTATCATAGCAGGACTTTGGCACCGAGACATCCTTTGATAGTTCTTCAAATTGCATCAAGCTAGAACAGCTTGACAGTCCACGTCCTGATGGAGAAACTAAACTTTAACATCAAGGATTATGTTGCTGATTAGCACTTTCAATAATCAAGTAATTGGTACATTAAATAATCCAGAGATTGGCAACTTGCCCGAAAAGGTCACGCATGCATTGATTCCTTTTTAGAGAGTCCGTGTTGCTATTACATGAATTCAATCTGTCTGTCCAGAACTCTAGCATAAAAATATTTGGCTAATTTCCTTCTTGTCACACAATTTGATGGGAAATAAAATCCAGGAAAAGTTGCACATTAGGGCAATATGTTCAGATTTTCCAATTAGGGTAGGTGAGAAGCAAGAGAGAAAAAGACAATTGGCTGGACTTTTTTTCTCCCAGGTTAGTGTGGCCAGTGCAATCAATACAAACCTCCAAGGGCCCAAATCAACACATTTGTTAGTGCAGCTTCTACCCTCTTTGTACTTTATTAGAATTTCTGTGAGGTTGGGAGTCTCTCTTAAGGGGTCCTCCCCACAACTGGATTGCCAAAGAAGTAGGGTTTTATCTCCCTGCTTCCCTAGGCCTGGGCAGGAGGAACTAACCCATGGGCATGGCAGAGGTCAGGGCTGCAGTGCAAGAGGCTGCACTGATGTTTCCTCCCCCTGTTGCCCCCTCTGCACAGACACAGACAGGCTCTGAGCCCTGCTCAGTCCTCACAGGCAGGGAGGGCAGAAATCTAAAGCAGAGCCCTTTTTGTCCCCCAGACTGGCTACGACCAGCAGTAGTGAAATAGCGAAAGGGCTCTGCATGAAACCAGAGTCCTCACCTCAAATCAATCATCAGAGCTGCACAAATCACTTGTGCGTGCCTTGAGATGATCAAAACCCACCCGCATTTCACTGAGGTACCCACTGGAATGAGGTGGTTACCACGCTGTTTATTTCTGCAGAGTATTCGGAGTATCCTCTTTCCCTTGGAGCACATAAGGACCCTGGTCTCCCATCTCTTCTGCACAGAGGCTATTTCTTCTCCTTTTCTGGAGGAATGAGGGGATGAGCACAGGCTAATAACCATCACCATGCTGTGCTATGCTACTGCACAAGCCCCAGAGGTACGGCAGACACCTAGGCTGGGCTTCTTAACTTCCAGCGTCTGTGTGGACATCTATGTCTGTGCTGGTCACCTTAGGTTTCCCTCACTGCAGGCAGAAATAGGCACTCCTAGGGCGCAATTCATCTAAGCTGTCTTAGTTGTTGACTCTGGGATGAGCTCAGCTGTCTCTTTGAAGTGCCTGCTTCTCTACGTTGATTTTAAAGAGAGTTTAGACAATTAGCTCAGCTGCATCGTTGTTCCAAATGTCTATATTGGGTCAGATTAATCTTGCCTGGCAACCTGAAAACCTTCCTGTAAGACAACCTTACACTGAGGCAAAGAAATACGTAAAACTCAGGATGAAAGGGAAAATGGTTATTCCTGAGGACAATCACAGTGGCAGTTATCGACATTTAGAGAATACAAAGGGCTGAGGACAGTAACTGAATGATAAAGAGTCCTTCTTGTCCTTCCAATGCAGCTTGTTCAGTTTGCCCACTTTCTCTCTCAAATACTATCCGTGAAGTGATGTCATGAATAATCACGTCAATGGGCAAAAATACACAACTCGGTGAAGCCAGAACTCTCTCTGAGGGTTTAAGCTCTGGCTTTGAATGATACTAAACTCCTCTTGGGGTTGGGACCTTGAAGAGGCAGCACTGCTGCAGCCTGGATGGTCCAGGCAAGCAGAAATAGATGCTAAGAACCAGCCTGGCTTTGACTACAGAGTAAGCACATACATGTGCCAGTCTTCTAGCACTGTGTTGAAATAAGCAACTATAAGGAGTTTCAGAGAGGTGGGAAAGGAAGGGTTAACCATGGGTCTCCTAAAATTTAATAAAAAGGATACAGCAAAACAGTGGCCTTCTCACTAGATCAAATCACTACCCCTACGTAGAAGCACGCATACATTTATGAGGGGAATCTTTCAAGCTCCAGAGGTAGCACTGGGGTTCTCAATAAAGATATCGCTGCTGAGGGACATACATTCCATACCTCAGGGGTGTGTAGGGGGATCCCCACTAAGAGGACCTAGGAGTATGTAAAGATTTTAAATATTCTTTTAACTTCTGAGTTATTGTATATACTGGTTATTAGTCCAAGAATGTGATAGTTGTCCTCTATTCTTATTAGTGTATCTTTTAAATGTGTCAGCACATGCTGAGAGCAAAGAATAATGGTTGTGTTCCAGCAAAGAAAGTAAATAAATACTGCTGGTGATCAAGGGAAGTAATGTTTCCAGCCCTGCAACCAGCACAGCGAATGCGGTGTTAACAAATGAGAAGGGAGTCCTGACTACACTATATATCTTTGATGGTGCAATTAGCCCTCACTGATGGAGCAGGGAGATACTGCAATGGCCCAGATTACACACCCTGCTGCTGCTCTCTGTGGCTGTAGGTGCCAAACACCACTGCAGTCACTATTTGTGCTACCAGGGACAGGGATTTACTGGAGGCTACAGAATATTCCACGGATTGTAATGAAATCTGGCATGTCACCAAGCCACATCCGGTGAACCATCAGTATTTTACTGCTGAACAGATTTCTTGCAACACCCACCATTTCCCCTTTTCCTGAAAGAAGCTCTCTGTGCTTGTGAATCTAAATAAATTCCATTACATTAGTTTCGTTAAGGAATACATTTAGTGCAGGTAGCTCAGCGTGCAGCTGCAGTGCCAGTTGCAGGCTGAGCTCTGGGGGGGCAGAAGCCCAAGCCTGAGCACCAGGCAAGAGGACGGGGATGGGCGCTGATCCTTTCCATAACAAAGGACACAGGGACCTGTGGCCCAGCCAGGTGACCGGACACTCACCACCACCAAACTCCAGACTTTCCTGCGCTTAGACTGTGAGGGTATAAAAGGTATAAAAGCCCAGGGGTTCTTTTGTTCTGGATCACTACTCAAAGGCATCAGCTTGAGCTGTTGTTTTGTTATTTAGTTACTGCACCATGATGAAATTATTTTAAGGACTGGGATATCTGAGAACTCTGCTACGGAAAACCTAGGGTTGAGACGGTGAGGAAACCTGGTCTGACTGTCTGAGTGTGGGGTGTGCAGCTGTGGAGGGGCTTCAGTCCCAGCTCAGGTGGTACGAGAGTGACTGCCTGAGTGGCTCCTGGATGGTCAGACAGGGAAGATTCCTTAACAGTTTCTTGCTCACAGGTTTGGAGCATCAGATATATATTAAACTAAGAGTTTTACAGAGATGCTATTCTATCAGAGGGATTCAGTACGCTGGAAATTGGAAATGAAGGATGAGGAGTTTCTGCATCTGGAGCATTGTCCTTGGACAAGCCATGGGGGTTGGTGGAGTTACCCATACTTCTGCCTTGCTTTGCAACCCTACCAGGAACCACAGACATACACCATCGCAGGGCTGGGAGAAATCTCAGCTGCTTTTCTAAGGTGGGAGACTTGCACCAAAGGCAGATACCTCAGGCAAGGCAGTAAAGCCCCATGGCAGAGGTTTTGCTGCAACAAGCTACAGTGGGCAGGTCCCAAAGAGCAGGCAGTCCCTAAGCACCAATACATGAGACGGGAAAGCTCATGGAGAGGGAGTTCAGTCTCTAGAGAACAGCTCAGTGGAAAGCCAGGGTGCAGTCTGGAGGCAGACCAAAGTAAGATGGTTTGAGGTGACCATTTGCTAAGTCCATTGGATCTGAGCTAGCAGGAAGCTGCTGGGTCATCCGGCTCTGTGCTATGCTGCAGGGCAATTTCAGTCATCGTGAAGGCTTGAGTTGCTGTGTAACTCAGCTGGAATAAGTAAGCAGATTAATGGCCCAGACCTAAGCCATATTCTAGGCAGAAAACCACTGACTTTGACATACACAGCACAATAACTTCACAGCCAGAACCATCACAAAATATTCTGTGAGAAAAAGTGTAATGAGGCTGCTGATGAATGGAGTACTGACAAGTACAGATGCAATACAACACAAAAAACAATACTAAAACACAAATAACAATAGCTTCCTGAAAGTGGTCATAAATTGGAATTAGTATCTTTTTGTTTCATAAAGGCCACATCCACATCCTCATACCTGGAAATACTCAATTCTACTCACACAGAAGGCAGTAGTGATTACACAAACCTTTACTTATTCTGATTTCGAATTCGGAGACACCTCCTTTTCAACGGTGGCTCCAGATCCTCTGGCCCTGTGCTGAGTATTGGCGTTGAGATAATGCACGGTGCAATAGCAGTCTTTTCTGCTGGTTTTGGCACAGGCTGGATCACGCAACCTGTCTTGGGCAGCATCCGCAAAGCATATGCATGGTCCTCGTCTGCTGGATTGTTAAGGTTCGGGTCCTGTTTGTCTCCCCCGGCCAGGGGCTCTTCCCCAGTCTTCTTGCCAGCATCTCCCTCGAGGTGGCAGTTTGATGCACAGTTGTTCTCCTTAACGGACTCCAGCTCGCTCACCGCCAGCTCCTCCGGGGGCTGGGGCTTTTTTGGCTCCTGGGGCGGCTCTGGGTTCTTGGAACCCTCTGTGCTCTTTGTGCCATTCACAATGACGTTGCACACGGCTGCGCCAGCTTCTAGTCCCGGCGTGCCAGAGGCCAAGGAGACGGGACAGCAGTGAGCTCCGTCACTGCACGGTAATGTTTTTGAGTCAACTGGGCTGCAGTTGTCCCTGCAGTCACTGCAGTTCCTTTTGTCTGAGCTACCAAAAGCCAAATTTACAACACTGTTAGGTTCACGTTCAACTTTCACTTGGGCGTGTAGAGCCCTGTGGATGACATTGTGCAGCCTAGACCGGTGGCCTACTGTTAGGTCTATCACACCGTCCTGTGGACCCTGCAGCACACTGGGGAAACCAAATTTACTGTTCACTGGACTACTAGGTCTGACAGTCAAATCAACAACTTCATTTTTACTGTGCTCCTGAAGCACTTGAGCTTGATTAAGGGACTGGCCTGAGCAGCTCGGTGATGAGTCAGAGGATTTGGATGATCCTTGCTTTGACTCTCGAGGGGATGAAGAGCTATTGGTTGGCTTTGCCCCAGGCGTCTCGCTGGAGGTACTCGGAATGAAGCTTTCGCCATTGCTGGAGAAGCCATTGGGGGGTTTGGAGTCGTTGATGTGAGGGATGGGGATGGGAATGGGGATGGGAACGGGCAAAGGGACAATGACAGGATATGGCACTAGTAGAGTTGGGGGTGGCACCAGTGGGGCAAGGGACGGCAATCCAAAGTTCATCATCTGTGGCATAGGCATAGGACCATTTGGCATCATGCTGACAGGAGGGAAGGGAAGACTGGGCAAAGGAGCTCCGGGAGGGGGAGGTGGCAACAAGCCAGGAGGATTCCCAGGCATGGTAGGTGTTGTGGGGGGATGGATATGGGGGGAAAGCATTGGCCTGTGCATGGGGCTAGAGGTGGGACCCATATTTCTGGGACCACCTGGTGGGGGACCGATTCCAGGAATCATTGGATTTGACAGAGGGCTGTTAGGATTTGAGGCATGGTGAGGTGGCCCACGAATAAATGGTGGACGGATTTGCTGCATAATTTGCTGTTCCATGAATATGGGCAGAGGGACTGGCCCACGGTTTGTCATCACCATGGGAGGACTGCGAGGTGGGACACCAATTGGAGGCACAATGCTAGCAGGTGGCTGGACAGAAACTGGTGGAATATTTGGATTCTCACTGATGGGAATAGGTTTGGGAACTGGCGTGGGGATTTTAGTGACAGAGCAGTTGGCAGTGTCAGACGGAGAGGCAGTGGTAGACGCTGATGGTCCAGGGCCTTGAATTTGGCCAGCTGCAGACGTTGGGGATGGGGCTTTTCTCCGAGCATCTGCTAGCGGTATATTCCAAGAATCTGGAGTCAGCAGCTGCACCCCAGTGCCTTCTGCTTTATTTTCAACTGGAGGATGTAATGTACTGCACAGTCCAGCTGGAAGATTGGCCTGTGTCTCTTTGTAGAAAATGTCCATTTTGTACTGATTGAGACATTTTGCACTGCAGAACTGAAGCCTTCTTTCCCCGTCCCCAAAATCCAGATACTCTTTTGTGTGTCTTATGTGCTTACACCAGTCACATACCTACAACACAGTAATAAAATCAAATCAGGTAAGAAAAGCAATCTTCTCTTCATAGCGTTACTTTAAAAGTATTTTTTCAGTTGCTAAATACATTATTTTTCTAACAGGAAAAAAAGAAGTTACATTTGTGAAAACTGCACCTTTTTTTTTCCTCCAACATTTTAATTAATTGAATACCACTCCCTTTTCTGGCTCCCACGACCTCAGTTCTACCTTATACAATGTAACTTATATCTTATAACTTTTATATCTTAAACACACTATATAGAGAATAATCCTCAGTTGGCGTAAACTGTTATAACACGCATATGTAAATATGCAAAGTCCATACGAGCATGGCTGTGATTACTCCTTGGTGGTAATCTAAGTAGGCCTGTGCCATCTGAGATGCCATACTACAGAAGGAGTGTGAGAACTGGAAAAGGACTCAGAAAATTGCTGGAAATGAATGCAAACCATTTCTGCTAAACTGCAGCGCACAGTAACATTTAGAATTCTACTAAGGGTATCAAATAATAAGTTGGAAAGAGAGTAATATTTCAAAATGGCATAACAAAGCAAAAAGCATCACTGATTCTTTGACCTTTGTTCCAAGGAGAAACTTGGAAAAAGTTAGGATATTTGTGTAAGGTTCGAATAGTCCCAATTTGTGATGTTTCAGCAAGCTGGAATTATTTTCTGAGCTGTTTGCCCACTCTTGTGTACAAGTCACTTTGACTAAAAGTTCTTGGCAAGCAAGAACCTGTTTAGCAACTTCTCAAATACTACGGCAAAAAGTTTGCATTGCAGGCTCAATTTTGTTTTGTTTCTCTGCTTTCCATTTAATCCTTTTCTGTGTTGCTATTGGTGTGGTGAAGGCATAGCCAATTTTTTTTTAAATAAGGCTGCAGAACTAATTAAGCTGTGAAAGGTTTTCCCAGTTGTAAACCACTAGACACCAAAGTTCAAAAAATAGTCATTCTAGGCTTCAGAATCCATTACTTCAGAGAAATTATTGTGATTTCATTAACACATTAATTTTGCAACACCAACAGCTCTCACAGATGGTGAAGACATGATCTACAATTCAAATATGACTCTTGTTTGCACAAATGCCTTTCCTTCATATGGCATTTTAAACAAGAATTAATATGAGTAATCTTGCCATAGCTATAAACAGATAAACAGATGTCAGATTTTTCAGTGCCTCACTTTTTTGACAGAATTTTACACACACAAAACCCCCCCATTTTTGTAATTTACATTAGTTCTCAAAATACTCCACTGACAGAGATTTTTGGTGCTTTCTATCAGCATGTTGAGCCTATGACCATGTCAGAATATATCCTGGTATTGTTTGTTCTGCCTTTTCCAAATAGCCCATATTAGCTTGTTTTGAAATGACTCTGTCTTTCGTACCAAAGGAAAAAATACACTAAAAACCCCAAAGAAGACTATGATTGTGAAAAGACTGCATTAAAAGGATAATTAATTTTAATAACTATTGGCCATATAAACAATTCAAAACAACATATGCTGGGCATCTGATTACCCATCTCATTTAACTCTCAGCTTTCCTTTAATATAAACAGTGGTGACATTCTTGAGTTTTCAGTAATATATCTTTAATGTATATATATATACACACACACTATATGCTATGGCTATTAGCCCATTTAACTCATCAACCTTTTGGCTATCCCGTCAGGTTGCTGTTTGTTTCCCTCCTGCTCCCCTCCCTATTCACATGCTCACACATGCATACACTCCTTCTCTTTTATCTCAACATTTAAATCAAGCTAAATAATCAACTGAGAAGTAGCAACTACTAAGTCACCCCTGAAGTTTGGCAATGCAGGACCCAGATTTTCAGCTTGGGCATACAGACCCTGTGCCCTGTGAGATAAAGCAGAGGGGGTGCTGGTGCTGCTTGGTGCACGTGGCATCATCAAGGGCGTTTTTCCAGCATGATGCCCCATTGCAAGAAAGGAAATTTCCCAGTGCAAACAAGTCCAGCCCTATATTGAACACACAGTGACGGTGTCATACCCTAGAAGATGTGGACAAAAAGGCTGTCAAATGCACAGAACTGTTGAGATAAATGCCTGCACTGCCATGGTGCATGCATCCTCCCAAGTGTGGGGCAGATGGGAAAGCGGCAGTGCAGCAAGCAGGGCAAAGAGGGGGCAATCTCACTTCCAACAGCTCCTGGATTTTACTAGGTATCAGCTCTCCATCTGCTCCCCACAGGAAGGCTCAGTGGCCATCACGGACAACCCTGGAGCTTGTGCTGCAAGCAGTGCAAACACACAGCAGTGGCACCGAACCTTCCCGCGCATTTGGCATGGGTATGGGTTTTGCCACCCACCTGGCAAGTCAGCACACATGATGGAAACATCCTGAAATTTTCTGGTTTGCCACTGTTTTCGAAGCAGAAAAAGGGGAATTTGTGAGTCTACACCACGAGGTAATGAGATACTATTTAACTCAGTGGAGCTGCTGAATTTACCTTTAAGTCATTTTTGAGCGAGAGCTCACTGCTGTAGCCACAAAATGCTATCTATTTTGCATGTATGGAATTGGGACGTACTTCACCACACTCCTGCTGCTTGCAGAGTATGCTCTTGCCCCAAGGGCTGGCAAAGATGCAGAGGGTGTCCACATATACCCCAGGAGCTTCACAAAGAGGTACTAGGAGCTCCCAGACAGCTCCTGAGGCAGGCTGGGGCAGGATGGAGCCCACCCTGGCCCATCACCATCTATTTGCAGTGGAAAGACAAGGAGGAGACTGGCCTCAGAGGTGCCTGCAGTAAAGAATGGAGCAGGACTTCAGATGCAGCTGCAGTGAAGACTTGCCTTTCCTTTGGGACAAGGAAGTAAACCACCTTCTAAGCCCGCTGCCAAAGAAGTGCCTGAGAAATACGAGAGAGTAAACCCAGTCTCCTTATCTTTCTAGGAAGAGCCCCATCCATGACCTTAATTAAAGGGACTGAAAGAGAAATACAGCCCCACAAAAAATTGTGGCATCTTTTCTAATAATTTAATTTTATTAGTTAGCATGTGAAAAATTCACTGAAACATTTCACTGTATTATTGCTGTATTGATTTGTTTATCTCCAGTGGGCCCCTATGTGTCTCCTGGCTAAACAAATATTTTCTCTTCCTTGGTAAAATATTTAGAAATCCTGCTTACAAATTCTCTACTGATTTCTCCTGTTTTCAATAATTCACTGATGAACGAGAAACTCTGAAGTATGCCTGCCTCACTCATATTGATCACAGACCCTCCTGTATATTTTATCACTAGATAAAATTAATTAAAGCCACAGAAATTAAAGGCAGCAAATCTGTTCCTCTGAATATCCTGCATAGACCAAATATTCAATAATTATCTCATTGATTTCATGCAATATTGCAAAGTGTTGAAACTAAAACATCAGAGAAAAATGTCCATCTTCTACATAGTCTTGGGGTGACATGTATTTCATAATTTTCTTTTGTTTTTTCTCTCTTTCTTTTTATTTACATAAGCAATGAGTCTGTGCTGCTTAGTTAAGACAAAAGGTATAAAAATGTGGGGCTCACATGCAGGTAATATGCAGGTAATACGACGCCTTACAACACCGTACTAAAAGGCAGAAAAACCATCTCTACAACAATGAGGAAATTACTGGAGGAGAAAAAATTGTCACTTAAGAATTAATGAATCAAGTCTGTCTTACAGAATTGATCATTTAAGATGAGGTCAATGAATTTATGATACAAATGGCTATATCACTAGAGGTAATAAAATGGAGCAATATCATTCATTTTACATATAACTAATGACATGCTCAGAGTAATTACAGATTTCTTCTAAAAGCCTAAACTGATTAGTTCAGATGTGATAGGTGAAACATATATATCTTTCCATCCAATAAAATAACATTTTCTTATCTGTAAAACACATAGCTGATGTCTTATTTTTAAGTATTTGCATTCTGTACGGGACATCACTGTTCTTCACAACAGCTCAGGATTTCTGCGCTCATGTATTCCTTTTCATTCCCTTTTCCTGCCTCATCCCTTCCCTTCATTGTACAACCAAGAGAAGAGCTAAACTGTTGCACATAGGAGCAGCTTACACATAGGAGCAGCTCCCCGGGTTTCAGTGGGATTAGTCACAAGCATTAATGTTGTAGGATCACATTTGGAGGGCCTGACCCAGCACGAGTGGAAAACAATGAAGAGACTCCTCTTTAATGCAATCCATCGGCTTTGGGTCTGTTACTTAACACTGGTCTCCGCTCACCCTGGAGTCATCAAGAGCTTTGTTCCCAACCTCAACAGCAGCAGAGGCACGGACAGGGATTTTGGAAGGAACTGCAGAAAAAATACTCAGGAAGAAAATAAATGCTGTGAGACTGAGTTACAGACATTTCCTAACAAACATAGGCAAAGCCACCATTTTGTGCATTTCTACCAACAGGAGGCTGGACCAGTAGTGGTGTCACTGACAACAAGCGTGAACATTTCTGAGACACGGGGTCAAAATTTGCAAGATGCTAACAGATCCCCTATGCATTTTCATCTCCCTTGGAAAACGCTTCCAGGACCACTCTGGGGCAAGCACACTTCACACCACAAATGCCAGAACATGAATCCTGAATGACATAAAGATCAGTAATAAGATAATGGCCTATCTCATTCAGCTGTAACGCAACAACCCTCAAGAAGATTAAATTTACCTAACTGGGGCATATCCAAGGCTAAACAACAGAATGAACATTCCTTCAGTACATTTAATGTATTTATATTTTAGTGGCGGGTTGCCAGTGTGCTACTTATAAGCTCAATGACTTGGTATCATTTATCCGCTTTCCTGTGAAACACACAGCAATCTACACCAGGAGACAACTCACAAGACACTGCATCAGCAGAAATACAGCTCGTGCCCAATATGGGAACACCGAGGAAGCTGGGACTGAGGGATCTTGTAACACTCAGATGTCTCTAATACAAAGAGGGGGAATAAAGCCATTCCTGTTGGCATCCATATCTTTATTTTGATAGAAACATCCAAAGTGGAGTCCAGACACGGCTATGAGGCTGCCTCACAGGCACAACACAGGATCCTGCTGTGCCTAAAAGGGCTGCACTCGGGCTTTAGGCACCAGGTAATTAATACTTAAATCAATTTGCTGTCAAATGCACGCACAAAGTTCACACATTGGTGCAGTCCACCACTAACCTTCAAAGAATAATCTAGTATCAGACACTATTTCATTAAGAAATACGCTTGGCAAAACCTGTTTGCAGAGGTATTTACATCAGCCTGAGAGAAACCAGGAACGAGTAGCAATGGAAAAAACACTGCTGCATTGAAAGAGAGCCTGTGCCTCTTACACAATGCTTTGGACTAGTATCAGCTCCACGGTAAAGCTTAGCAAGAGGACAGAAAGTGGTCACTAGGGCAAAGACATGCCATTTTCAGCTTCTCCAGAACCAGAGGGTAGATGACAAAGCTCCTCTCCTTGCTCAGGAGAACACCACTGGGGGACGCCTTGCACGAGGGAGGGCTGAGTCACATCTGAGGACCAGGCTTTTATCAAAGATGCTGAACAGATGCTGAAGATTATCAAAGCCTCACTTCTTGGCATACAATCCATGTATTCGACTTTGCTGAGTAGCTCCTACTTCCTTTTCTCACTGTGGTATCCAAGTGCTGTCTCTTTATATACATTCAGGCATATGTTCTGGCTTCACGAACACCACTGCACATTTCCTATATCCTGTTCTGGCCCTGGTTGTCTTTCCTTTCAGCCCAGACTGGTCCTGGAAGGGTCTGGGAAGTTCCCTGAAGTTTTCAATATTGCCACCCAGCCAGGATGTGCGGGGCATGGAGGCAGAGGCTCCCACCCCATCCCAAAAACCACAAGGAGAGGACACAATGCATCTCCCCTGCTCACCCTCCTGCCCTGCAGCCAGTGAGAACCCGACACACTACCCATATGTCTTACAGCAAGGGCTCAAGTTTTTTGAAGTCTGCCAAACACTGGACACAGCAAAAATCTAGAAATTAGGAAGTGGCTTGAAACACACATACAGAGGTTTCTAGCACAGAGCCAAATGAGTCACAGCTAATGTTCTAACACACAGCTCAGTCACACCCTTTGCAGAACATCCAGCAGCTGCCGCAGCATGGACACCAAGGCACCTTGACACCCAGGCCCCTCACAAGGCTGGGAGCACTCCTGGTGGGACGCTAGGGGAAAATTGAGTCTATCAGAAGGAAGGAAACCTAGATCTGTGTGTCCTGCAGGACTATGTGCCTTACTATCTCTAAAGGAGTGTGAAACTTCTCTCTGCTGTCCTTGACAGCTCCCCAACCTTATTGGGCAATGTGGCAATCTGCGCCCTCCCTTCTTTTCTCCATTTATCCATCCACAAGGCTTCTCTTCAGAGCAGGTCGCCTACAAGGTAATCCACTCATAGATCCCACCTGCAATGCTAATCCTGCAAATGGCCCCGTTTCTGCAGTCTGTTGCCTGATCAATAACAGAGAAACTTTGGGGCAAGAGCTGTACCTTAAGTGTTAGTGTATCCAGCACTTGCAAGCACAGAGAAGCTGTGGCCCCAGTCGGGCTCTGGGTCAGACTGAGACCTCCTGCAAACATCAGTTTGGGTCTGTACCACTCTTCACCTCCTCTTCTGCTCAGCTTCTGCAGGTAACTCCTCGCAGAACAGCCCCTCAGGAGTGAAAGGCCCCACCAGGCTCTGAGGGCACTGCTCAGTTCTTAGTACACACACGCTGATTTGTTTGACATAAAGATTGTTCTAAGGCATTAAAGTTCCCTTTTAGCATTTCCTGACTCAGAAAAAGACAAATATGAAGAAGAGCAAGGTAGGCACACTGCCATGCTAATTGGGAAGGTGGGCCGGTGAGGATCTGCAGAAGGACACGGCCATTCTCAGAACAACGGGGTCAGAGTGAGGAAGAGAGGGGAATTTGTTCCACCCAGAGATGATCAAAAATGACAAACTCCTTTGAGAGGTAAGCAATAATCAGCATAATATCCTAATGCTGTTGTGCTTTTTTCACAGCTAATTGAGTTGTCACAAAAGGTATTCAGATGCCAGCACCCAGTGCCAAGAGATAGAGTGGGTGCAACCTTGCCAGAAGCTGCAAAAGCCGCTGTCGCTCACCAACATGTCCCACATTTCCCTCCTTGATCCTCCTCCAAAACATCCACGCTCAGGCTTCCTCCTGAGAAGGACTGGGTAGCCTGGGGCACAGCCAGTGCCTGAGCAGGGTGTGCAGGGGTCTGCATGTCCAGCACTGCAGCTGCCGCGTGCTGGCCCACGGGGCTGGGGGCTTTATCTGGGGGTCCCCGGCAGGCACGCAGACTGTGCCTGAAGGGGGAGGACAGTTCACAGAACCTACTTTGAAGACAACTGTGACTAAGTCCCTGCCTCAGCTGTCGTGACTGGGAATTGATGCTCTTTCACTACCAAATGTCAAACAATACTGTAACAGGCATAATCCAAAGTGTGGCTCTAAGCAGTTATCCAGCCTCGATCACCATTTTTGATGTCTTATTGTAAAACATTCAGTGTGTTTATTGTGGCAAGATTTTTCTATCCAAGATGGCTTGTGATAATTTTTTTATACTGATTGTTCCATTTGAATGGAGTGATTATTATAAAAAACAAAAAGAATCATTCCAGCTGAAACCTGCTGCGAAGGAACCCCGAGGCAGGCTCTAACACACTGTGAATGTGGTTACAATATAGCTCATAGCGATGCTAGGTGTGAAGGAAAACAGATTTTTACAATGTTTGGAGCTTTGTGTAAAAACAGTTGACAAAACAGAACACTGCAGTTGCCTACAACTTAAAACTGTCCTGTGACAAGTTTCTCTCTGTTTGAAAGATACCAAAGCTTGCCTGCCTGATTGTTTTTCCTTTCGCTGATGTTACCCCCCTAAATGCCTTGTCCTTTCAAAAATCTTTACCAGTTTTCTGAGTGAATACTGACTTTATGTCATTTAAATGCAAGACTCACTCTGTCTCCATTCTTCATCCTAATTATGCAGAAGTCTAAGCTACATGAAGCATAAGGAGAAAATAGAGTTATTTGGTAATTAATGGCTAATGATAAATTGATTCCATTTTTTGAATCATTGCAGTTGTCATCTGTGGTATTTAAAACGTAGTCTTTTCAAAGCCCTTGGGTTCCTTTGTGTTGGGGAGCTTTTTAATGTTCCCAGTCAAAAAGAATGAATGTAAGTTGTGCTAATGCCCGGTGGAAATCCAGGTTGGGTCTTGTTTCATCAGAGTGGCTACGTATTTGATTTTGTATATAAACAGCTGAGCTCCGTGTTTTCAGCTTCAGTCTGAGGCTTTGAAACCACGGGAGGAACTTTGGATCTAAAACCACCAGTGAAGCCCAAAATACGGTGGGCGAAACTTCAGGGAAAATGAATGTAGTGTGAGGTGGGGCTTGCCAAGAGGGAAGTTCTCCTCCCCAGAAACGTTCCTGGCTAAAGTAACACAGAATGGGACAATAACAGCATTTAAATCTAAAATCTTTAATGTCAGGTTTTTACAGGGGTACTATACAAGAGCTGATTAAAGGGCATGTCTGCATGGCTGTTTCAGTACTGGCTGAGTCCACCACTGCAGCAGTGACAGAAGTCCTAAATAAAATTAATGTGATGCAGAAGACAAAACGAGGGTAAGAGCAGGAGAGAGAGCTGGGGGTTAAATGCCCTCAGTAGGTCAGACAGTCTGTCTCACCAAGACTCACATTTCAGAAACATCTAAAGAACACCTCAGTATGAATGCCCTTTCCAAAAGGGCATGCCATGGGTTTCCCATGCCTGGGAAACCTCATCCCACACCAAGTGCATTGGCCTTTGGGCATGCAAGAGTCTGTGGGGCAGAGCAAACCACAGTTCAAGCCATCAAGTCCCACACTCAACTCCTGAGCTCTCATCAAGCCTCATCACACAGAAAGGCCAAGAAGCAGTTCCTCTTCCAGGCTTAACCTAGTCTGATAGGAGACCATTCAACTGCATCTGTAGCCATCTTCCTGGTGAGCATAATTTGGCGGATCTGTGGAGTCAACCAAGTGTCTTCACCATGCTCCTCATGGCCCTTAGCTCACGGGTAGCAGTGTGAGAAGCCAGCTTGGCAGAGCAGTGGCACAAACGTATTTGCTAGTCAGTCAAGCAGTTTGATTTGGATTATGTAGGCATTGGTCACCTTGATGTTCAACACTTCATTTCCAGGCCAACACTTTTCATGATGTGCATTCCAAAATTCCCCTGGCCCTGAAATGATCTGGGAAACAACTCAGCAGCCAGAGAAAAGAACTACATCAGGTAGGTGAAGCTGGGAGTCTTGGTGAACTACAGCCTGTGTCTTTCAACAACAGAAGGCTTTGCTTTATGATCCTTAAGCTGTTAGTGCCCCCGCAAGAGCTTCACTTCTTCCTAAAGACGACACAAATGAACTTCATCAAACTGCTGTCACTAAAGCTGCACAAAGTATCAGCAGTGGGAAGCATTGCAAACACCTTGAGAACAGGACAAGAAATGTTGGCTTTGAATACTCAGGAAGTCATAAGAAAGAAATCAAAGCTAGCACCTGGAAAAACATTTCTGGGGCTTAGAAATACTTCCTTAGAGTGCCCAGGCCCTGCTGTCTCTTTGGGGCAGAAGGGGAAGGTCGCATTAGGAAATACCCTCATTCCTCTTCCTCAGAGAGTGGAAATGCATTTCTTTCCTCAGGAGGACATTTACCTCCATGTCCTTGAAGAACTTTCCGTATAATCTACATTTCCACATGTTCAGCTACAGGAGGCAGCAGAGGAGCTTCTCCATCCTTGAGATGGCCAAGCTGCAGAGCCCCACCAGTGCCCAGGCTGAGAACTGTTCCCAGAGCAGTCAACAGGACCAGCACTTCTCTCACACCAGGGGTTCCACACTCCTACACAGGGGCTGCAGAGATCCTGCTCCCTCCGAGAACTGGACTAAACATCAGCCACAGAAGATTTCTTCTGCAGAGCAGCTGCCAAAAAGTGCAGTGAGGAAAGACAGCCTGTATGCACTAGGCATTGCAGCATTCCCTGCATCCAGCTCCAGCAACTGGGAAAAGAAAGAGAGCAACTGACACTGCAAATTCTTCTATCAAATTCTTTTGAGAAATAAAGATTCTGTTAAGCAAAGAAAAGCTTAAGGGTAGAAATGAAAGGGGCACTTTACTAGGCTTAATCAGTATCTCACTGACTGACCAAAATCCTTCCAAAGGAGAAATCTGCACCTTTAGGAATCTCATGCGACCAAGTCTGCAGATGACTTCAGAAGCCAGATGAAGATTTACATTCTCTAATTAATTCACTTTTTTATTCAGTATCTGAATAAACATGTTCACTCTTCTTGTTTTCTGATCAAAACTTTATTCGGATAATATGGCAGACATTGTGAGGTGGAAAATTACCCATCTGTCTAGAATTTATATCTAGTAATATCTTATATGTATTTTTTCACAGTGTATTTTCTTTTTAATATTCAAGAGAATATAAAAATAACAATAAAACCCCCTCTGTTATGACTCCAGTTGCTCATAGATTGGTTGACAGAACTACAAGGTAATAATGAGGAGGTTTGAGGGTAAGGTTAATGTTTTTTTGCTAACATATGATGCTTTTAGCCTAAGGCATTGCTGGAGGCCAGTACCACTTCACCTGAAACCAAAATCACCACTGAACAGTCATTAAATCACTCAGAGTTAAACGTAATATTACTGGGTCTAGAGAACAGTACTGCAATCTAGATTTAGAATTTCATTAGTCCATAGACTAGGAAGCAGGAATGCAACCTGAAACCTTGGGAAACCTTTATTTACCTGTAATGAAGGGCTCTAAGTCCAATTTCTCCCTCACACCTATTGCTGTTTTACAGCGGCCTAACTCTCTCAAGACTGGTGTGTTGTTTCTTCTGATTTATGCTTGTACAAGCAAAAAGCTTACAGAATTCAAGTCTCTGGCTGCTTTGAAAAATATATATATGTGTGTGTGTGTGTGTGTATGTGTTTGTTTTCTCCCTATCTATATAGTTCAGGGATCTTCAATTTTTATTATTACATGTTAATCTTTATCACGCAATGATTTTTACAGGCCAGGACCCACTACACTGGGTGCTCTAACATACAAGGCTGTAGCACAGGCTGCAGCAGAACTGGCTGGGTCTCACAGTCTACCTGACGCAGATTCTCTGCACGTTTCACCACCTCTCCCAAACATATAAAAATCTTAGAGGGACTGCATCAGCTGCTGACTTGAAAAAATAATGTTAGGGAAATACTGACTTGATTAGGGAAAGATTGACTTGACCATTAGTAGAAATGGATGAAAAAAAACCCACAAAACTTCCCAAGAGAGGCGTTGCTGGGTTAGTCTACAGAACTCTGAAGGGAGTCAAAGCTGTTTGAGATTTGAATGCTTGTGATTCACACTTTGAGAACTGCTGGTTTCGCTGCTGGTAATGGTACACACCACCCTGCGTCCCAGAGTATGTTCAGTTTAAAAAGCAGCCCTCTCTCTGGAAACCACATTTGATTAGAACAGCCCTGGGCCAAATCCAAAATCTGCCTGGATCAGGAAAACATGTGTCACATCAGTTTCAGCCCAGGACTGAGACATGTCACATCTCTTGCAGATTGGGCACAGAGAGTGGAATTCATTTTCCCATTTCCTCTGGAGTTGGGGGCTAGAGAAAACGAAGCCAAGTAAGGGAAATTGCTCTGCCTCACACAGAGGAAACATTCTGAGTCCTCTACTTTCTCTTGCTCCGAGGCACTGATCCTGGCTGAAACCCAGAGCCCATTGGTACAGACCCAGCTCCCTTTCCCCCTTCTATTAGCACAAAATCACCAGTGGAGAGAGGCTTATTCTGAGCAACTGTTGGGCTCACTCTTGGTCACTCCCATGTGGAGCAGGGAAGACTGAAATAATGGCCAGGGAATAGGAGAGATGGGGATTGTAACAGTCTGCACATCCTTCAAAAAGGAAAAAAGGAGAGGAGAGGAGAGGAGAGGAGNGAACAAACCCAGCAGAGGAGGAACAAAACCAGGAGAGAAGAAAAAAAAAGAAAAAAGATTACTCTGTCTCTGGTAGGTAGGATTTACTGTGAATAATACGGTCTCTAGCTATCTGAAACCAAGTTTTTCAGGATTTTAACCTTGAAAATAATAAATGAGGAGTTACAAAAGTCTGAAGCTGCAGCCTAGAGCCAAACATATGGTGAACTAATGTGTGTGAAAACTTCCTTGTCTTCTTCTGCTAATGCCTCTCTTGTTTTACTAAGAACATTCCTGCAGAGAAGCCAGGCTTCCTTTGACAGAAGCCAAGGGCTGTGAGGGTGATGGGCAGCAACCAGCTTTACTTATGTGCAACACCTGAGGGAGCGAGGGCCAGCCCTTCACACATCCTGCTTGCCCACTATGATGCTTTTCTCAGGCCCAAAACATTTGGTGGTTCTCAAGGAATGCAAAATGTGTCTTCTTCCTTGCTGATTTATACGTCTTTCTTTCTAAGTAAGGTGTGGAAGTGAAAGAATGGTCTTTCCTATTCAGATGAAAAGGTCTTACTTATCCCTCTGTTTAGAAAGTGTTTAGCACTAGAACGTACCTGACACCAAGCTATTTATAAATCAAATCTATTCTTAGTAATCCTAGGATCAATCTGGGATAAGTCCATGGAAGCCAGAGTTGTTTTTTTCGATTTGAATCGTGTAACTGAGAGTTGAATTTGGCACAAAGGATTAATTTCTCACCAAGGAGGGTACATTACAGCAGAAGGCATCAGATGCACTATTCAGTAAAGAACACAATCACAGAGGACCCTTTAGCAATGCATTGTGTTACTGTAGATGGCACTCCTTCCTTGCCTGGATGCACGACGCACACTGCGACTGCACATATTCTATTATGTAAATGCATCATGCCAAAGCCTTTCATACTTACAAGACCATGCAGATGATTTTCTCCTTGCATGACACGCACGACAAAGCAGCTGCGTGGAAGCAGCACACCAGGACAAAAGAAATCAACGTATTTAAACCATCACCCTGCAAAGCTCTCAAGAATGCTTTGCTCTTTAGATTCCTCCTCAAAGAGGACTCCTTCTGTCTTGCTTTCTCTAGCCTTTTTTCTTCCCTAGGTCTTCCCACAAAACTACTTCAGACAACAATTTCACAGGGTAGAGCACCACTAGAAATATTCTTCATCAGACCAGGTGAGATTTGGCCGGCAAATGAAGACCCACAGCCATCACATACAAAGACTCCTACCTGTGCATTTGTTCAATGCAACTGAAGTGTTTGCTTTCTTTAAAGAGCTTTCCTTTACATTTATTTTAACACCCATCCTGGGTCAAGTGCTCCCCATCCAGTGACTCAGAGCAGTAGGAGAAGGAAGGTTACATAGCTATGGCACTGAGAAACAACTGGCCAGATTGGCATTAGTCATTCTCTGCAAAGACAAAACTGCTGAGCAACTTTGGACAAGGGAAAAGGTAGGCAGTGAAATAATCCAAATAGCACAATTTTAGGTATTAACTTTGATTGCCCAGCTCAGGTCTGTGAATAGAGGTAGGCATCTCAGGAGGGTGGATTACGGCAGGAATCTAAGACTCTGAACTGGTCCCAGCAGAACTCTCTGTCCATCCATTGTCAAAGGAATGAAGGGAGACCAAGCAAGTCTCTAAAGCTGGGAGGCTTGTATGTTCTTTGTTTTTAGTATGTATCTTTGATCCTCCATTTGAAGCTGGGAGCAGGCTTCCCCATATCTGACTAACCTACTTGGAACATGAGGGTTTTGAAATGGGAATCAGGTTCTCTCACATGTGTGTACAACATCCAGTTCACTCACACAGAGCCAGTGCCTTGATCCACCACCATCAAACAACCAAAGTGCAGCAACCCTGTGGGGCTCTCTCCACCCTTCGGGATCAGCAATCAAGCGGGGCTTTGCTCACACTCTGACTTCAGCATTCGGTTCTCTGTGGCTCAGTACAACTGCGCACTCGTACACAGCTTGTTACATGGAATGGCTTATTGTAGGGTGCAACACAGTAGCGGGGGAAAGGAAGATGGAGTCAAGTATAGTGTATTTACTATTAGACATGACTGAGAATATTGACTGCTCCCCACCTGTACCAGGCACATTTATCACCCTGTGCTATAGGAGGGGATGTGACTAAGAGGTGGGGACATGCCAGTTAACCTCAGGCACTTGTCCAAGCACAGTGAGAGATCTGAGGTATGCACGAGGGTTGAAATTCCATTACAGGTTTTAAATAATTAAACACTACATGTTTGGAAGCTCATTCATTCCTATTACTTTTTAAATAATTAATCTGTATTTACATCGAGTGAACTTCATGGAGCTATACACATAACAAATTTGAGTCAAGTTGCAGAAGAGAGATTGTTCCTGTCTGACAGCATTACAAATGTTTTTGTTGTATACAGTAACTTCAGCTATTAGGGATCAGTCAAAAACCAAATCCAACCTAGATGCTGTACATCACTGGGGTTTTTTATCAAACTATTCACAAGTAATCAAAACACTAAGAGAAACTGTAAATCCCCAGGGGAAAAAAATGTGCTTCTTACATGTCAGAATAGTAAAAACTGATTCAAGTTGGAAGACAATGAAATGAAAAACTGCATAGCATGTTCCTATTGAACATAATCATTATGTTCAAGATAATGCTGTCAGCTCCATGTAACCTGTAGTACAGTCTGATTAAGAAATACTAATCTCAAAGCCCAGAATAACACATGTAACAGAGTAACAGACTCTAGAACAGAAAAATTCTTTATCCAGAGTCCTTCTCTTCCTCAACACATTATTTTCTTCTATTTGCTTCTAGTTCAAGCTGAACAAGACAATAAACACCCAGCAGGTTTTCACCTAACGGGAACTACACGTGATGCACCAAAATTAATAACCAACACTGTTCAAATCTCCAAAACAATAGAGCACGGAAATAGGTCCTTGAAACCGTAGCTCTGCTGTGGGAAATGAATCTGTGGCAATGGCATCAGGATTACATGTTTATTATACGTGTGATTTCCAGCTCCAGTTAGCCTCTATTTGCAAGTAAGCAGATATATATGCATTCACTTATGCAACTCTAGCTGGTATTCCTCCAAATTCAGTCCAAAACTAAGTTATTTCCTTTTCAAATAGCATTACTACTAATAGAAATGCTGCTGGCCAAACAGTTCCTTCAATTATAATAAGTGGAGCAAAGCTGCCTTCAAACTGAGATCTCTGTTACACCTGCACAGTTATTCTGGAAGTTAATTAGATTGCACAGGGGTAAATATGGACTTAATGTGCTCCTCAGAGGCCTCATAATGGCAGAAGACATATTAGGGAGAGAAGAAAGAAACCCAACTTGACTTTCAAATCTCAGGCTGGCTTAGCAAGGAAGGGAGCAAAAACATCTGTACTGTAGGTGAAGCAGTCATGCATTAGAGATCACGGAAAGCCAGTGTCACCTTGGAGAGGAAAGATTTGCTTAAAAAATACCTTGCAAACTTCTTATTTTGTAATTGTTATTAAAAAATAAAAAACCAATGCAGGGACACCTAAATCAAGAGCAGGCATTGGATCCAATAATGACAAGTCCCCCGTTTGCACCTTTGACCCGTGCAGCTCTAATTCAGAGTCCTGAGGACAGAAGCTGCACATTTCTGAATGGCAGAAGACAAACAGGGCTGCAGAAGAAGGGACCACGAGGTCAGGTTTCAGTGAAAGCCAGGCTTGCATGCCAGGCACAGAGATCAAGGAGTGACTAACTCAAAGCACAGGAAGAATCAGTGCTTCAGATGTCAGCTGTTTCAAGGATTACAGGTCCTCCTGTTTCTAGTGTCAAGGTAATAATCAGAGCAGCGGATGCGCGAGGCTCCTCGCAGCGATAGCTGAACGTGCAGCCCTCGATTTGGATTCAGTTTGGGGGATTTTGTTTCGTTTTCAGACAAAGCCAACAGCGCCAAGTATTCATATTTCAAGGCTGTTTTAAGGATCAAAACCCATCTTACTTAATAAAAAGATGAGCAAGATTCAAAGCAGAAAATTATATGGGAGCTTCACATACAGTAGGTGGAGAGGCAGGATTCTGTGACATTTTGTCAGGAGCATTCATTTAGAGATTGGTGCTAACAACAGCTTCTTTAAAATGTTGTTGTGTGTGTCCCTTCCTGTCTCCCCCCATATTCATGTTTTCATGTAAATCCTGATTTTGGCATATTACTTTATTGTGGAGACATGTTCTGTGTACTGGATGGCTTATGCAAATTAGCCAAATGTCCTATAAATTAGTCTTGAAACGCCTGGGATAATGAGCTGCTTGCATGGTGAGCAGTGCACAGTATTCAAAGAAGGACTCTTTACAGGTTGGAAGAGCAGGAGAACGATAAATGTGTCCAGACTGCACAGCAAGGCAGGATGCCTCCCTGGGACTGTGCTGCTCACCTCAAAATGCAAGGCTGACTGACTGGAACTGAAAAATGCAACGCTAGGAGACAACTAAAAATTGAAAACCCTCCACCCAGTAATTACCTGGTAGGCAGACAATTTGCCCCCAGCTACTGAAGCCCAAGCTTGCAGATCTTCTCAGCTGACTCGGCCAACATATTTAAACTGGTTGCAGGCTGGGTTTTCTTCCCTGCATAGTTTGGATTCTCACTGAAGGCCTTTTGACATATGTTATGTATGTGAATTGTATTGTATGCAGTGCCTTCTTTTGGAGATATGTATCTGTCTACCAAAAGTCACATCTTCCTTCTGTTCCTTGCCTGAGATGGAGAGAATGCTTCAAAACTACACTCCCAGTTGTATTTTAAAAACAGATGTTTTATGTCACTTGCTGCTATCTTGTGAAGTGTAGATTTAAGAGCAATCTATACGCACAAAGGGCTGGTTCTCTGCTCCTGACTCAGGTGGTGCTCTCTGAGCCATGTGGGGTAAATGGCAATAAATCAGATGACAAATCAAAAACACACCACTTGCTTTTGGTGTGTGTTTAATTGGCACTCAATATTGAATTTGTGTGTAGGCACCTTCATCTGCAACCTCACGATAATTAAATCATAGCATTCAGAGGCAGGTGTACGGGAGAAAGTGCTTTTAGGATTACTCGGTAACAATGACAGCCTTAAGGATGCCTTTACCTCGCATTCCTTTATTTTATTATTGTCACAGAACTAAACGGGGGAGAGCAAGAGAAAGAGGCTGGACAACAGGGATGAAAACCAGAGATGGGTTTTACAAATAGAGCATTTACCTTGCCTCCCTCCCTCTCCTTCTGGTTCTTCCAAAGCCCCACGTTTTCTGCTAAGGATCCTGTGGAGCAAGCCCTCAAAGGAAGCCATTTTATCCCTTTGTCCTGCAACAACCACTGTGCACTCCTGAGCACCCTGCCTTGGAAACGTCTCTTTTCACTATTCAGAGAGAGCATAGAAAGCTCCTCAAAGCGCACAAGGCTGCAGTGCAAACGGTAACAAATCTGGCTCTCTGCTGTCAGTGCTATTGGGATATGGCGAGTGGCCGGGCCGGCTGCTCGGGGCTTTGTGCTAACTATGGCTAACCCTGATTCGGTGGCGTTTTATCCCCTCTGACAATTGTGCAGACAAAAGGGATGAGGTAAAGGCAAAGCAAGCACGAGGAATTCATCAAGGAATTCATCGTTGCAATTCCACATGAGCTTCAGAAGTGCAATTATGCCCATTTTATGAATGGAAGCAGAGACAAAGAGAGATAAAGTGACTTGGCCAGGGTCACAGGGAATATCTGGAACAGAGCTGAGGAAAGAACAGGCACCTCATTAAGGACTGATCTAATACCATGCATCGGGGAAATCTTCCTTGCAAGAAACTCAGGGCTTGCATTCAGAGACCCACCTAGTTCGGTCATACTGAGCAATCAAGCTGTGAGCTGAGGCAGGTAACTGACAGGCTTTTAGATGGTAAAGCTCACATTTAGTAACATCTGGGCCTTACAACATTTAGGGAAGGGGACTTTCCACAGCTAACAGCACTTACAAGCCAAAGATGACAGGAACGAGTGGGGGCTTAAAAAAAAAAGTTACATGATTTATCATGGAACTGAGGAAGAAGATAGTTAAACTGATAGAAACAAAATAAAGTAATGGAGAAAGAGAGATATGCAAAAGGGGAGAGAGGCCTAAGAAAAAAATTGCAAGTAGCAAGAAATCAAAAACAAAGGTCAAAAATAATTTTAAATGGAAGAATAGCAGGTATACTTAGGCGAAAACAGCTCAGCCGACAGGGACAATCCCTGCCTCACTGCACTCTCAATAAAAATGTACCAGCTTGCATGAACCTTGGACAGCGGAGCTGTTTGTGCTGAAGACAGTCACAAGAGGAGCTGCTCAGGAGAAGGACTCTCAGTGCAAGGGTACCGAGGCAGGTGAAGGGCAGCAGCCGTGCCCACCAATGAGCTCCAGCTGTTCCCTGCTCAGTGTCTCCAGCAAGTGTAACATCAGCAGTAGCTGTTTCAATAATGTTTTAAACCTTCCTGCCCTCCTTTTCAGAGCTCCAACATGTAGATTCAAGTCCCTGGACATCCACAAGCAATTATTTTCTAACGATGCTACAAGAAAAGCTTCCAGTTCTACAGCTTCAAAAGCCCCTGCCCAGACAAGCTCTGTGGTTGACCTTTTTCAAGACCTAAATATATATGAGATACCTAAATAAGATAATTGGCCAAGTGTAATGCTGGTGTGAGCTGGAGGCCTTATACCAGAGGTGACAGAGGCCCTGTCTAAGCAGGAGAGAAACTGCAGGAACTCCATCCTTGCTGGTTTGCCCCCTGTGTTCAAAAGCTTCTCTGATGCTTGCTCCTCTCCTGATTTTCTG
Organism: Rhagologus leucostigma; assembly: GCA_013397725.1. NCBI lineage: Eukaryota > Metazoa > Chordata > Aves > Passeriformes > Rhagologus > Rhagologus leucostigma. Next base: position 779,383 of record VZTD01002621.1, read on the forward strand.
TGATTTTATTCATGTGCATCCCGGTGTTAGGTTTCACAGTGGATGTACTTAGCTGTACAAACTGTGCCAAGTAAGCTTACCAGAATGGCAGGGTTGTGCAGGAGATGGTACTTTTGCAAGGGCAGCCCCAAATTTCTGTTTTCCACTGCTGCATGAGAACAGCCTGCCATGCCATAAAAGATATACATGTTTTGTGGCCTTGCAGATAAGATAGACAGATGATCCATCATCATGGCTCTGCATCACCACCACGGTGAAGGGATAAGGAGTGAAAGCTGATGGCTTCTGCACAACAAACAAACAAGCACAGAGACAGTGTTTGCTCATTTCAATGTGCAAAGCTGACTTGTTTAAATATGACTATGTTGCTTATAGACGAATTTTAGTGACAGCAGCCCCGTGGCATCTATCACTGTTTGCACTTCTGCTAAAAATAGTTGTGTTGTCTTTGGATTTATTTAGATGCTACATTTGCAGGTAGATGTAACTCCTTCCACCACATCTTTACCTGTTACCATTTCCTCCACCCTCCAGGGTATATCACTCTTAGGAAGATGCTAAGCACACAAGGTTCATGTGGTGTCACAAACACCTGAAATCACTTCCTTGTCCTCACCAAAAGGCTGTGCCCTTTTCTCTCTCTTCTCCTCTCACTTGTTCTCTTTCTCTATCATGCTCACAGGCAAGGGGTGCCAGGCACAGCCTCAAAATGACCCCAGTGCCTTCACTGAAGAGTGAGGTTGTCTAAAAGGCAGCACACACTATGGAGACTGCAGAGTGGTTTTCTCTCAGACCAGATAATGATAATCATTGCTTTTCCATTTACAGAAAGGTGAGAGATTTTCTCTTCCCCCTGTGTCAGCCTACAGGACGTTACAGACATGCTTTAGAATCAAAGAACCGTCTGGAGGGACGAACAAAACCTTTCCACTTCTAGGTTTTCACTGCATATATATTCAGATGAAGCACCTGTCTCAAATTCAGGGTGATCTGCCTTAAGTCAGGCTCCTCCCAGAACTCATTTTGGCACTGTGTTTACACCTCTGAAAAGGAGCAAATCCCACCCAGGAAACAAACAGCAGTGAGAAAACATAAAATGTGAAGTCTAAACACTACTGGTTTCCTCCAAGAGCAACAATCCAGGCACTCTCCAAACCCTTCTTTTAAGATAGAGCTGCATGGAGTTCCTGAAGGATCAATAAGGTCCAGGCTGTTCTTGATTTGCCCTCTTTTCAGTTTTTGAACCCTGAGAGCACTGGGATGTCCTCACGCCCACAGCACCTCATCCCTCTGCCATGAGTATCTGCACTTCTCCAGACGGATTTCGGTGCAGGACCGGGGCTTTGCACACCAGGGACGTGGTACCTCCTGCTGTGTCAGCGCACCACGATAGCCACGTGCTGTCACTCTGCCACTCAAAAAGGCGCTCTGGAAATAAAAATTGTGTTCCCCACGCCACACATGATTTTGCTAGCTTGGCACCTAGGAACCTACAAACAGTCAGCAAAGACCATGAATTGCAGCTCCTATTAGTCCACAAAACTTCAAAAAGACATTTCGCCCTCTCCACACAACTTACCTGCACTAGTGGCAATCCTCAACATTTTACAGCTGAACTATTTTCTCTGCTGTGTTACTCACATTTGTTTTCAGCAGGTTTTTCTAACAGCACAGGGGGGAAATTGGGCCAAACTCCTCTACACAGGGGCTTTTCCCAGAACTCATGCTGACACAGCTGGAGGGAAAGAGTGGTGGGATAATAGTAAATTCCATGGAGACAAGCACAACCTGCTTTCCAAATACATGAGCAAGGTACTGCAGCTCTCCCAAGCAGGCTGCTGTGGTCTTCTCAGCCCCCACCAGCAGTTCAGAGATACTAAAGGAACATATCTCACCAGGGTGTTATTAGAGAGAAAAGCCATCACACAGAGGTCACTGCAGCTATGTGGTGACTTAGGGCAGCTGAGATTTCAGCAAGATCCCAGCAGAAGGATTTTGATAACCAATACGGACAAATATCTCCATTTATGCAAGGAGTACAGCAGCAGCCTTTCCTTTCACTGACCACAGTGATTTTGAGCTAATCTCATTTGAACTTTGGACAGCTTGCACTCATCTGGTCCTTGGCCATGCCTTTCTTCTGGGGAGAGTTTCAGCCCTTGTTTGTGCTGGAGGAAAAAGGAGCCTAAAGCTGGACTGCTGGACTGTGCAAGCACATGAGCTATAACCCCTCATTAAATGTGCATGATGTGGTGACAAAGAAGGAACACAGCACAGTGGCAACTGCCAGAGCCCTGTGGCAATACAGCGAGCATACCCACTGGGGAGAGCAGCGCTTGCTCAACACAGGCCCCTGCAATCTCTCGGAAAGGAAGAAATAGGATATGCGTAAGATAAAACCGAGCACATTTTCCAGGCCCTGTGCAACCCCTGTGTCTGTAAGGGTGTGCCTGTCCCTGCCAAGGACCCCATTCCTCCCTGGGCACATGCTCTGGGAGGGGTCCTGTACGCTGCAGGTGCAAGGACACCTGAGAATCTCACCTGTTTGCTTTGCTCATTGCACTAGATGCTTCCAGTTTAAGGAAGAGACTGGATCCTTACGAAATACCACCCCAGAGATTTCTTAATACAAAGTGAAAAATAACTGATAAGAGAAGCTTTTACCATTTCTGTCTGTGGAGCCAATCTCTTAGCTCTTTACTAGTTCAGCTTCCAGCATCCTTCGGCCCTTATGGCTTGGTAACACGATACACCAGCCCAGTGTCCTAGCACTGTCTTCCAGCACTACATAAACCTATGTTTGGGACAGACTCTCATCCACTTTGAGACTCCTTTACACCACTCTGGCAGCTGAAAGGGGCCACCTAAGTACATTTCATAGGCACCAACTTTTGAAACTTCTTTCTATTGCCAGAGTGATGAGAAGGCATCCCTAGCTGGGCCCAGAACCTGGTCCTTTGCTCAATATTTTAACAAATGAAGCTGCTGTTTGAATCCCAAAGACAGAGAGAGAGAGAAAGGGGGGTAGTAGCCGGGTGAACACCAAGTGCTTCTTCCCTTGGCTGTCAGGAATCTATGTTGTTATGAAGCAGAAATGTGTTGGGATGTGTTACCTTCCCAACCACTAAAAAAACTCTCAGAAAATGACTGTTTCACATCTTGACTAAGGACACATTAATTTCAGTGTCATGTGCAGTAATGTTCATTTGGGACAGGCCACAGGTGGTCAATTATTCCTCTGCCTGTCTAGAAGAAGTATGTTTATTCCTCATAATAAAATGTATTAGTACAATATAGAGTTTATAGCTCAATTAGGAAAGTGACATGCAAAGAGTTACAGCTTCTTGTAGAGAATACAGCTAAAAACAAATTTTTGAAACTGAGTGAAATACTACCCTCCTCCCCATCAGATACACAGAAAATACACAGCTGGAGAGGCAACTGACAGGTATTTTAGGTTCAATATTTAACCAGCCTGTACAATTGAATATTGCATTGTATATTAAAGCTCCAGACTATAACTGTGTTCCTTTCTCTGTTTAAAACATTTTTAGCTGATTATTCAGACATTGGTTTTAAAAAAAAAGGCATAAAATTTAATTTTGGTCCCAAGCATAAACAAAGCTGTGCATTGAGCAGAATTTAAGAACACGGTGCACATGCACACTTTGATCATTTTGTGGGATCCGTACAGCTCTGCTTACTTCAGTTACTATGTCTGGGCAGTCAAATTGTTTTTAAGTACCTGTAAATTAATCTAGGAACCTGTTTCCTCTTGTGTCAGATAATAATTCATAATAAATGAACTTTGCAAATACCAAGGATGCGGTTGTTCACTATTTGAAGTATAACACAACATTAAATAATAGATAACATTTTGCACTTCTAACGTTTTAAGCTCAAACTCAAATTGCATGCAAAGGCAATTAAATAACAGCATCCCCATTTCAAAGCTGGAGACCAGACCTCTAAACATAAAGTTAGCAGATACCTAACTTCAAGCATACAAGCAGTCCCTCTGCTTGAACTGAATGGCTCTACCTGCAAGCTCGACTTTGGACACATGCAGGAATATGCAGTTCGGCCAATGACTGTAGTACCTCAAATGTAGGTGTCATATGGAAGGTATTTATCTAGTTAATGAGCAGATACAGGCACGTCTAAACATCGGTTTAACCAATCCTAAATCAACATCTAATTATTTTGAGTAAATCCCACTCTACAAGTGCTTGCCTTCCTCTGTTAACCATGGGACCTAGAGAGAGAGTCCAGCCTGGATGCCAAATACTGAGATGCTACAGCCAGGCATGTGAATGGAACTGTGTCCCAAACCAAAGCGTGCTGTGGAACTGGGAAGAAACGTGACACTGGTGAAAACCAGAGTGAAATGTAGACCTAGCTGAAGCTCAGACTGAAACACACATCACCTTACGGTGAATGCAACTGAGAACAACATCAGATCACCTGAATCCCACAGGATTATCCTGTTATCCTGAAAGACATCAAGCACAAGGAGATGTGCATGGATTTTAAACAGGGAAGCAGCCTCGGGCGTGATGAAGATTTCACTGAAATACTTAGGGCTAGATTGGTGAAAAGTGTACAGCATAGGAATATTTCAGATTACTACAAGCAAAAAGCTGTGCTCAAAATACTGATGTGCATTTATTTGCATGTACACCCACCTGAAAGACCCCAGTCTCCAAATTAAAGCAAGAACAAGAAAAGTTCTTGTAGGGAAACAGACACTTCTTCCCAGGGTGAGAGACAACAGCACATCAAAATCACACTGTGCAAGACAACATTTATAAAAATGCTGATAGATATCATCCCCCGTTTGACTTATGAAGCCATCAAAAGCTCACTTCCACAGAGCATTTTTGGACCCTTTAGTTGACTGAATCACCAATTTAGAGTCTGTCAGACTCCATTATGCAGATTAAGAGTCTCTCCTTGGTTTCATTTGTTATGCATTAATAAGAGAGCATTGGTGCCTGTATTCTCTCGCACAACCAAAGCCTTTCTGCCATTACATAGTAAATTTTGTTCCTTCTCGCATTCGAAAAAACCAACACAACAGCAACATGGCTTAGTTGCTATGCAAAGACTTAAGAGCCACTGCATAGGGATCAGTTCCAGAGTCTGGTTTGATTCGAACCAGGACAGGCAAATTATGCCTGGTTGTGATCTGACAAGACCTTCCTGCTTGCCTGTTTCTCTTGTCTACAGGTGTAGCGTGTGCTCAGAACGACCCCGGGATCCCCACAACCCTTTACGATCCCGATGCACGTTTACTGCCTACCATGCCTGGTACAGTTAAAATTCTGAGTACCAGCAGACAGATTTATTATGAATGCTGGTAGGGATCTTTTTTCTCTCTCATTGACTAGATGTGACTCAAAAAGTTAATGGTAATTGCTCTCATCTTCATTTAGCAATGAGAGAGAGAGAGAGAAATGGGAGCAATTTGCGGATATGAGAACAGGTCATTACAGGTGTGTTATATTAGTGTATTCATGAGCCCCCTGGGACAGCCATGCTGTGATATCCAATAACTTTTTTAATGTGTAATTACACACCATTGGACTATAATTGATTAATTGAAAAGAGAATGTAGGCAGATGCTAGGCCAAGGCTGCTGCTGCTTGTTAAATGAATATGTCCTTGCTTCTTTTTAATAAGTTAAGTGAACTACTCAGAAGCAATTAAGTGAGAACTGAAATTCATTAGATTTTATGTAATTGTTGGTATTAACTTCTATAATAAAATGCAGGATTTATATTTTGGGTTTCTTCCCATCCCAAAAGCAATATAATACATGTCACTGCTGAGATGTAAAAAAAGTGTCTGCCTTAGACAGTGAGCTGTGAGATATGTGGTGCTAGCATTCAGATCTTCTTCAGATAACTGTGTGGCACTAATCATCCTCCTTGGAATGTCATTCCTGGAAGCCTTGTACAGTCCCACAAATTCCCAATGAGATGGAGTCACACGCTTAATATCCCAGAGCACCCCCAAACCTCCCTGCAGTCCAGTTGAATGGCGGCCAAGCTCTTCCCAACCCTCCTTCCCACTGGCTGGATCTTAAGTCTGAGAAATAAAAAGAGTACAGTCTCCTGATTTTCAAAACCCTACTCTCTTACTGCTGTATGTTGGCTCTACAAGGGATCAAAGCCTTCAAACACCTTTCAACGGGGAAGACAACACATGCAGTAAGACGAGACATAAGCCAACTGCACCATTACAAAAAGTCACACTCGTTCATGTAGGCACCTGTTCAGACCTGATAAAACCCATTCTAATTAACACCTTGCATGACTGAGAGCCAGCGTCAGAGGTGAAAAAGGACTTGAGCCCCTGGGGACCAAAGCCAGTTTTATGGCCTGATCCTGTGCTGCAGGTATGGTGGTGATGAGATGCATTGCAAGGGATGGCTCCCCCCAGGTAGCTGCCAAGGTATCCCATGGGCCCTACTGAGTCATCTGCATCTCCTGCACAGACCCCATGAAGAAAATATTTATAGCTCTGCGTGATGATTTCACAAATTTTATTTCGAATTTATATGGAAGGAATTCCAGTGAATTTTAATTTATCACATTTTGCTTCCTTTGGAACAAGACGTATCTTTATTCTTTAACATTCTATAAAAACTGTCTGAATTTTATTTCACTTAATCACAGAATAAGACGAGTTGGAAGAAGAGCCCTACAAGGAACATCAAGTCCAACTCGGGTCCTGCACAGGACCACTCCAGAAAACACCCCATGTGCCTGAGAGCATTGTCCAAATGGTTCTTGAACTCTGCCAGGCTTGATGCTGTGACCACTTCCCTGGGGAGCCTGTCTCAGTGCCCAACCACCCTCTGGGGAAAGAACGTTTTTCTAACATCCAACCTAAACCTCCCCTGACACAACTCCAGGCCATTCCCTTGGGTCTTGTCATTGGTCACCACAGAGAAGAGATCAGTGTCTGCCCCTCCTCTTCCCCTCACAAGGATGTTGCAGACTGCAGTGAAGTCTCCCCTCAGTCTCCTAGTCTTCAGGCTCAACAGACCAAGTGCCCTCAGCCACTCCTCGTATGGCTTCCCCTCAAGGCCCTTCACCATCTTTGTAGCCTCCTTTGGACACTCTCTAATAGTTTAATGTCTTTCTTATACTGTGGTGCCCAAAACTGCACACAGGACTCAAGGTGAGGCTGCACCAAAGCAGAGCAGAGTGGGACAATCCCCTCCTTTGCCTGGCTGGAGATGCTGTGCCTGACAGAGGTTATGAATGCCAGTTTCCTGAAGCTAAGCCACAATTCTCAACTGGTTTTCTTTCCAAGATACATGAATGAACCTCCTTTTTTTTTTTTTTTTTTTTTCAGATTTATAGAGATTTGGGTGGGGGAGTGGTTGACAATTTTTTCCAGGCTTTTTTACTTTAAAATTTATTGAAATCATTATTAACAAGTAGTCTGCTAATAAATGAATGCATTTTCATTTAGCAGTTTCTTAACTTTCTACATGTTTAAATTTGTGGGGCTTTTTTTTTTAATATTAAAAAACCCAAATTTTCAGTGACAACATATTTAATATGAAAATTATAACCTCAGTAAACATATGAAATAAGGAAAGTAAAGAGTAAAACCAGAGTAATACAACACAGTATTGCAGTAAGGAGAAATTGAGGTTGGAGAAATTTTTCAGAGGTCATCAGTAAGTGCAGATTTATTAATGAAAATTTTAATGCTTGTCCTGGGAAGGAAGATGACAGATTTGGAGCTGTAATGGGATTTTAATTGTTTTCCTTTTTAACAAATGCATTTTGCTTCTCTTTCGAAATAATAACAACAGTGATATTAGAAATTAAAAAACAATGCCTCCTTTTGAGGAAAGGCAGGCTCGTGCTCACAAAGTGTCAAATGCCACATCCTAAAAGAATGCTCCTGTATTGGTATGAAGGAAAATTAGAGGCACTGGGGTGAAGTTGCTTCCTATATGTAGCTGGGTGCAGTGGGAAAGGGGATATGAGTCACTCTTGGCTCCAGGAGGCCAAACACACACTGCCTGTAGCCATGGTCTCTCCCAAATCTGCCCCGTTCCCATTGCCTCTCTTCCCATGCTGCCCACCCCTCTCATTGTCACACCTTTTATTCCATCTCTTTAGCTCCCTGAATCATCCTCCTTAATTCAAATTATCCTGCTTAATTTGGTTCACTGGACTGAAAAATGAGGATTATGTAGAGCTCCTGGTGGTACCATCCTGCTCGGGGAGGAAGCCACAACCCTGGCCATGGAGGAGATTTTTTCCTTTTATTCCCTTCCTTCCCTTCCTTCTTCCCATTCCTCATGCTCCTGTGAACTTTATACCTTGTATTTTATGTGTTGCTGGGAGCTGGCACAGCCTTGCCCTCCTTGACACTCTCAAGGGTGACTGGTGTTCTGGTGTTCCCCTCCCACCTCTGCGGGAGACGTGGGGAATCCCTCGCCCTCCTTAGAGCTGTAGGTCGTGGTCACTCGCTAACCCTGCGTGTAAAAGGAGTGAGGTTTGGGTCTTATTTCCAGTAGAAAGTCTGCCACCTCAGACTTGCTATGACAGGGCTTTGTTTTCTATTAGTTCCTACAACAGGTCTCTGATGACAGCCTTCAGCTTAGATATTATTAATAAAGATCATGTTTTCTACACTTCAAATCAGCTGTTAGCTGGCCTGCTGCAGTAGTTGGTCAGACAGGATGAAGACGTCTCAAAGCAGTCATTCATCTTTTTTTGTTTACAGAACATAAGGTGTCATTCAGAGCCCACCTCAAGTTAACAGGAGGGATCCTATTGATTTCACTGGGCTTTGGATCAGAGGCTGTGGAGTCCTAAGCATGGTGTGAGTTAAGAAATAAAAACTTATTACTTTAGCAGCATGGTGGTGCAGGACAGGGGAAGTGGAACAGAAGGCCTGAAAGACCAAGGAAATCTCTCAAGACTCCCTAGAAGATCTCTTGCAGCCCAGAAAACCTCCCAGGTCCACTCCATGCTGTCGTAATGTGAGGAGTGGCCCTCACTTCCATCGTGGGATAGAAAAACATATCATTAAAAAGCAGGGCAAGAAGGACACAGCTTCTGTGTGAGGCAAGACAGTGGCTGCATTTGTTCTAAACCAGTAAATAGATCTGTGCAGACAGGCACAGAGACTATCATTTCCTGGGGACAGCGTATCGCGGGGCAGCTGGCAGGCTGCAGCTCTGTGTTTGCTGCTGTGTTATCCCAGCGAGATGCCGATCAGGGCACAGATGCCAAGGCACCCAGTGCCCCGTGGTGCCTAACTGTGCCGGCAGGCAGCAGGCAGGGCGGGTCAGCTGGAGCTGGGTGTCAGGGCTCTCTCTCCCCAGGGCTGCAAATACACCCGTGGTCTGAGTGCTGCCTTTTTCCAGTGCTTTTACACAGCACTCACGGACTTCAACAGGAACGTGCATATAAGGCGAGCACCACTTAGCCCTTCATTCAGCCTGGCAGCAATTAAGGACAAAAAACTCTTTAGAATAATTTTTCCTGGTTTGTTGCCCTTACTTGAAAAGAAACAGAGTGCAAGGTTTTCAGTGGGGTTTTGGGGAGTTTCTTTTTAAAATACTCTGCCATTGCTCATGGACAATTTAGTTTTTGAAAATGAAACACTACAGGCGATTAAGCTACCATATGACCTAAGCGTCACTGTTATTTCAGTCACAAGAAAGGTTGAATTTCATGTGGCCAAGATTACTGAGGTTTTAAGAACATCAGTATCAATTCACTGCTACAATTGCTTTTCTCCATATTTTTGTTCCAGGGCCATAACCATCATTCTGACAGCTCTCTGTGCCTGATCCTAAGTCCCTGAAACCAACAGTGGGCTCTCCGACAGCTGTTACGGGTTTTGCACAGTCATCTGCTTGAATCACTGAGTGTGCCACAGTGCAACTGATGCAGTAGCACCAGTTGCACTCAGACTGTGATGGCAAACTGAGCAAGGAACTGATGAAATCCATCAGAAAACCACCAAAAAACTGCACCAGCAGTGAGACAAACATCGAGTGATGCTGAAACAGCATTTAAGCACGGTTGTGGAGGTTTTAAACTCTCATCAGGCTCGGTAGCTCTACGATCTGGAACTCCACAAGGTGTCACAGGTCTTTTCCCCGTCTCCCCTCCTGCCTCTCCAAGGTGGCAGAATCACCTCCTGACCACAGGATTGGTACCTGACAGGCTAGATGTGGCCCTGCATCCCTTAGAGCTGCTGGGCAGCACTCCTGCTCCAGCTTTCTGGCCAAAAGCCCTGCGCATCCCCAATCCATGGCCAGAATGAAGTGCTCTCCCTCTCCCTCTGCTGCTTTGCACCTAACAGGGTGAAGGAGGAGCCAGGAAAAGCAGGAGGGGAAGTGCAGTTCCTTCTCTCTCTCCACTCTGCTAGGAATAAGGAGACAGCAGGGGAGACAAAAAGGGTGGAAAGGCAAGAGACGGAATGAACAAAGTTATTTCTCCCTAATTCAGTCCTTCTTTGAAGGCACTGTGATTTTAAATGGACTGAGAGGTATTTTCTTCTACTGCTGAGGCACTAACAGGGACCAGTTTTGCTTGACACTGGGGCACAGTAAGCAGGTCAGGCACCTTAAGAATGAATTTAAGCCTCACTTTCTGAAACCAAAACTCTCATGGCCTTCAAAGGATACCAATATGCGTATTTACACTTAACTCGACTACAACTGCAAAACTTATTGGCATCATCTGACTACAGATATTCTCAGTGCTTTTTAATGTCAATCTAGTAGGTATGAAATCTTTCTCATATTCCAGTGCCATAATTCTGAAGTTAACCTGCCTGCATCCCTGCTGCCCTGTCTGGGTGCCCCACATGTGCCATGCGTCCTGACTCTGCCTCTAGCGCAGGAACAGCAGAGGAGAGTGACACAACTTCAAGCAAAGCATTAGCTGTAGCTCTGGCTCACCTCAGCTTTGCCGTGGCCTCCCCAAAGGCCGTTTGCTCATAAGAGAATATTCTGCATTTCATGTTTCCTTTGTAGATGTGTTTTCAGAGTTTTCTCTGCCCCTTTTTGTCAATGATTAAAGATAACTGGCCGTAGGTGAGTTTGCATTAAATCCAATAGCAAGCATGTTTTATTTTGAGTCTTTTACATAATAGCATCCAAGCACCAGGACTTATAATTCATCTCATACTGCATTCACAAATGTATCCTCTAAGAGCAGAACTACTAGGAACAGACTTTTTGATTTCAAAGATGAAAAGATCATGATTTTACTGCAGGAAAAGCATGGATTCAACTGGATGGAGGACTGGAAATTTTTTCGGGATATTTATGTTTTGTTTGGTTATTTGTTTGCTTTACATATAATTCCATAGCAGTGGGTGGTACCCACATCATCTCCATAAACAAATGATCTGGAAAGCAACTTGATGTTTAATTTCCTTAACCCATCAAACCCTCCTTACCTCTTACAGCAGCATGCCAATCTGAAACCTTGACTCAGTATTCTGAGTAAATGGGGGGAGGAAGGACGAACTGCTGCTTTTTCTTTCCCACTTTTGTTAAAAGGCAACCAAGCATGACTCTTCCTACCCTGACTAACCTGGGTAGGTGCCAGATGGATTTTTCCTTTCTCTAGGCAATGGCTCAGGAATTTCATCTGGCTAGAGCTGGGGCTGTCGGCTTCTTGCTGGCCTTTTCACTCCAGCCTCCCCTTTCTGGGCAGTTAATCCCATCTTTCTCCCCACATCCACTATTAGCTGGACTGTGCTGTTCCTTGACAATCAGCTTACAGCAGGGACTAAATTCTGCCTTTTCCTTCTGGAAACAAAGAGATGTGCCTGAAAGAAAAGCTTCCAGGCACTCATGGAATAAGAAATTAAAATCCCAAGGCAGTGCCTATGGGAGAAGAATGGATGGCTGGCCAAGACAGCATGCTGACCTGGCTCTTTGAAAATAGATTTCTTTTATGTAGTTCCCAATATTTATCATGGAGAGCTAAACTTCAGACAACATGATTCTCAAAAATACTGTAAAGTCCACAAGGAAAATCTGATGTGCTCATTGATTAGAGCATCTTAACCACTTTGAGTTTTGTACCCTACAAGAAATCCCAAGACACAACATATACGGATTTAGCTTGGGAAATGAGTATCCTATTCTAATCCCATAACTGCAAAATGGCTTCCTATACTGACCAAAATATTTAATTGTCACTGCTTTTCCTGATGAGCAGAACTACCGAATACACTTCAGGGGTTTCCTCTGCCTAAATTATACCTTTCCTCCTTCTATTTCCTATCAAACTTGCTCACATTCAAAAAAGCCAAAAACAAACAGAAAAGCCAAGTTGTACCTCATCAAATTATCTCCTCTTGTGGTGTGTAAGCAATGAAGAAAGCATACAATTTGTAATACTCCATGTTACTTTTGCAATACTCTATGTTAGCATGCTTTAAAATCTCTCCAAGTATTGAAGAGTTAAAGCTTGCTGTGTGTGCCTGTGACCTGGGATGTTAAGATTCAGCCAGTGTAGCCTGGCTCCTGCGGGAGAGCCCTGGCACGCAGACCCAGCAGCAGCAACCCAGCCCTGGATCCTGCCTGGCAGAGCTCTCCCAGCAGGAGCATTTCCCAAACAGAGGAGCCTGCCCTTGCCGAAACAAACCTCACTGGAAAATGGCAGCTAAACCCTAAAGCAAAGAAAGCACTTCTGTGCTGAAGCCTCCAATTTCACCTGACAGACTATTACTCTATTTACTCTGAACTGCACTCAGAAAACTCCAAGGATTCCCTCATTCTCAACAGCATAAAGAAGTTTCAGTTTCTCTTTCATTTAAAAAACCTTGTCTTTTCACTCAGCCGCCATCTGACTTGTGCTGTTAGATCCTGGGTAAGTTTTCACCATTGAGAAAGTATGTTTTTAGAGGATCAGCTGTCCCCACTCCTTTCTTTCACTTTTTTTTTTTCTCCTCTCCCAAGGAATACTGACTAGCCTTTAAGAGAAAGAAGGTTTCCTAATGGCCAGTTCTGGTGAAATTAACTTTTGAAATCTGAGCACATTTTAATATAGCATTGTTTCCAAAAAGTAAAATGTAGAAGGAATAACACTACATCTCTGTCAAACACATAGCATCTTCAACAAATAACACTAGTTCCCCCACCACCCACACCTAGGCTCCACATCATATTTTCACCGAAAGTTCCTAAAATACATCTTTAAAGACAGCAGAGGTACATATTCATTATCTGCCTACTATTTTTTTTCACATACAAATTGAGTACAGATTACATCTCTGCCAATTTTGTTTCCAATAGCATAGGAAAAATAAAACTATAACAAATTGCTTTTATTACTTCCTTAAACAAGAATTGAAACTTGTCCAAAAAAGCACATGAAAGACTAACTTTGATGACTTGAGCTTTTGCCAGACACAGTGGTGATATAATAAAGCAAAAACTTAAATGTGTATTAATAGAGGAATAAGCAACTGGGCATTAAAAGAATGCTTGATTTTAATAGCAAAAAGTGGGTTAATTGGTTCATTGATGGCTTGCACTAAATATAAAGCAGATTTTCAATGGAAATACTACATGATTTATATCATGTTGTCTCTAGTCCTAAATTCCTCCAACACCAAGAAGCCCTACTGACTTTGGGAGCATCTTGGTGTGCTGTGATGGTTCGTCAGGCCTGATTAGCAGCACAGTAATTAAGCACGGCCTTGAAGAAACAGCTTCATTTATTTGACACAAGAATTATGAGTACACCAGGGAACCACTTTTTGTGTTTGTCTAGTTTCCTCCCCTTAGGGTATAACACTGCTGCGCCTGAAACCACCAAGAACTTCACAAAGGGTTTAAGAGGATCCAAGACCAGATCTCACGGGTCACCTTCTGCTTTTGGCTGGGGAGAATTATACTGGGAACAAACTGAACCTTCTAAGTGACACCTGTGGCTCTAAAAAGCATTGTCTTTACCTAACTAAGGGCTGGCTCAGCACAGGGGACACTTGTGGGGTAGGAGAGTGTGGGCCCAGTAATGCAGGCGTGGCCAAGATGCTCTGCGCTCTGGCCATTGTGGGGAGCAGGGACTGGCCACCATCCCTGGGCTGCTGCCTCCTGGTGTGGGTTTCTCTGACCAGCTGCCTGAACCTGGGGGCCAACTGCAGCGCTGGGTTATTGGCTCATCAGCTCAACTTTCCCTGCCTGTTGCACCTGGGGCACCAAGAGAAGTGCTTGGCCTTGCATCCTGGGGAGGCAGGCACGGGGTTTAACGCAGATAAAACACAGCTTGCTCCTCCACTGCCACCCACCTCTTCTCTGGTTACAAAGAGAAAAAAAGAAATGTTGTTTCAAAGTAAAACCTGTGTACTGACTCTCCACAAACACTTCCATTTAGCCAAATGACACATTTTACTTAAGTACAGATGAGAGGAAAGGCGAGTGCAAGGGAGAGATCTACCGACGTAGCTAAACCTCCCTTTTCGAAAGCCATGCATGAATCTCTTTTAAATGTATTACAATTCATCCTCTGTTTACTTTAGGCAAACAGAAAAACTCATGGTGGAGCACTCATTTTCACAAGCTAATCAAGAACATTAGGTCCCAACAGATTCATTTAATAGAAATATAATAGGCATTCCTGCTTGCTTTTAATCTTGTCTAGCTGCAAATGCTAAAATGAACAGTGAATTAACCCTGCCTTGGAACAGAGATTCTTTCACAGCTGATATCATCTCTCTTATGGCTTGTAAACACTCCAGGTTCCCTGTATGTGCTTTCCTGGCTTTTGCTCTTCCCCCACAGCAGAGGAGAGGAATGGAGAGGAGAGGAGTGGAGAGGAAAGGATGCTTTGGATTGCATGCAGCTATGAAGGGGAGGAATAGGCGAGCTCTAAAGGGAGGACTGCCTTCTAGCAGAACAAAATGCAGTGCCGCCATCCGAAAACAAAGCAGAGATAAAAGGTGGATGGGAGAGTGAGTTTTGGGGCACTTCTGGGGAAGGGAGGGGGCTTTCCGTGCAAGACCAGCCACTCCCTGCATGGCTCTCCCTGATTTACCAGTGCAAGACAAGGTAGTAAGACAAGGCCATTCACGTGCTGACATCAAATATAAGATATTTTTCAAGCAATTTGAGATCTTAAACTGTTCACGGATAGCAGAACTAGCATTAGAAGGCTAAAACAGTAAAAAAAACCTATCATATTTCGTAATGTATGCCATAATGAACAAAAGCCTTTAAAAAAAACGGTTTTCACTGTGCTAAAGTAACAATCTAGACTTGTTGTAAGTATGTTATTCTTACAAGTAGTTCGCAGTTATTCTTGAAGGCAAGTCTTGGAGTTTCCTTAGCATAGTGCTGCTGGGGAAAATTTTCAGCATGTCCATCTTCATCTCTAGCCTGAAGGGAAATATAATGGCCTATTTAGGGACTTACAAATAATGGAAGGAAAAAAATAGCTAAAAGCATAACAGCTCAGATCATTAAAACAGACGGGAATCCCAAAATACAACATTATTAAAAAGTTTCTTTAAATAGTCAGTACACCTTTTAGATATGAGAACTTGGGATGCTGTTTTCTTACATAGCTTAGATTGAACATGCAAATTCATTGTGGAGTAATAATTAAAACAACAAAAGACAAAACCAAAATGAAATATTTGAGCTGGAAACTGAGTAACTCAGGGTTTCAATTTACTCCATTGCATTTTTCAGGATTACATTACATATGTACTCGTTTAAACTTTTTGACATGCTTAAGTGATCCCTAGATAATGTACTTGTATTTTCAGTTTAACAGTAAGGCCAAAAAAAAAAAAGTTTTCATACTCATAATTTACATGTAATACTATTACAAATAAATGGATTCCCCCTCCATGTTTAAGTGAAGCTTTGAAAGGAGCAATCATCTGGTGAGAACAATGATCCTTCAGTCAAATGCGGTCAAAATATTTAATGACAAAGATGCATTAAAAGTTACTGGTTATTTGTAACTATGCTGTTAATTAAGAAAGCTGAAGTTTAAATGGAGACATTACCAGAGCCCATTAGCAATCCTGCTTGCATATAGTACTTTTCCCTTCTCATCTCGAGCGTTTTCTGCTTTTGAGTTAAAGCAAAAGGGAGAAGCAGGTGAAAGGAGGAGTGTCAGCAATACGCTCATTACACTGTTCATTTGAGTGACACTTGCACTCCGTTCCGCTCCATCTCATCTGATTCCTGACTGTTCGCTCTCTCCCTCTCACAGCCTCCTGAAATTCACAGCTGAGCTGTCTCCCTCACATATGGCTTGCATATAATTATGCACATTCCATTTTACACTGCATTAAAATGATGAGCTCCTGGCTCCCTGCCAACCTATTTAAATCAGCCCCTGCCCAAAGAAGCCGGGGAGAGGAGGAGGGCAGAGGAAGGGTGACCGGATCGGGGGCGAGGGATGCGGGCAGAGGCAGAGGGGCGAGGAGCGGGTACCCCGCTCCCCATCCCTCCTGCTGCCCTGTGTGTGTTCCCAGGGCGGGGCTGTCCAGGGATGCCCAGGTGCCATCCGGGCACACCTCGGCGCCTGTGGCAGCGCTGGCATATTGCTCGCCCCTCGCGCAGCGTGAACCGCCTGTCGTCGCGTGTCACACGCCCGGCACTCAGGCTTTTCAGCGCCGGCATTTATGAAAGATATTTACACCTTGCAGGCTCTGCGACTTGTTTGTCTTCAAACAGGCTTCTTCCTCTCCCCGAGGAGACGGGGTGGGAAAGGGGAGACGTGGGCTAACAGCACCGTCGATTTTTAGGAAAACATGAAGGGTCTGCACCTCAATGAAAGCCCCTTGACTCCAGCAGGCTTTGACTCGGGCCTCTGCTTGTCAGCCATGGGGCGTGAACACAGTTTGCCCAACAGGAAATGCCATTTTTAACAGTGCAAAATTTGTCCAAAGGTGTATTTTGAGAAGTACCTGAAAGTGATGATTATTACAAGAACTGGGAAGTGGGAAACAAGTTTATTCTGCATGTTTCCTAGCAGTTTATAGGCATTTTCTTTCAATGCCCTCAATAGTTACAGGGTGAAAAAAGGTTTAAAATTTTTCTTTAAAACCACAAGAAAGAGGATTCCTGAGCATCTGAAATCATTTTTTTCCTGACAAAAGTTTAAATGTATTCTTCTAATTATTAGTTTGAAACTGAAACCTCTCTGACACAATTAATCTACCTCCATGCTGTGTGGAATACCAAATTCAAATCTGACTGTGTTTTCTAAAAAAACCCCCCCAAATTCTCATTCTGAGAACAAACTTTGTCCTTTCCTTTCCTCCATGAAGGAATATGGGCAACTCACTGAAGCTCTTCCAGGTCATCTAGATGGCAACTGGGGGATGAATGCCTCAATAATGCCTTGCACAAATGGAAACAGACCTGTCAGCTTGGGAAAACAGATGCTCAGTGATGGACAGCCAGGGAGATATTGGTGGGGCACAGGTGTTGTGTGGGGCTCTGAATCACTGTTGGTGCCCCAAGACCTGGGAAACTTTATCTTGGCACCATGCAATACACTGCGCATGTGACGGCTGGCACATTGTAACCTGCCAGCGACCCTCTGGAGCGTTATCTTGGTGCACGCACACACCTTGTAAAACGAAATGGATATCAGGGTGTTTGTAGTGCATCTGTCAAAATATAGAGACAAACCCCACTGACCTTGACCCGCTTACCAAAATTGCCAGTTCCACAAAGGTTATTCACCCCTGCTGATGGCAATGTGCCCCTGCTCCTACTGATCCAAACCTTGCTTTATTTAATTTTGGATGTCACTAAAATTCCTAGTATCAAAACCTGTTTAGCTACATACTGCCATAATTTGCTCAGGCAACAGAAATACACCTAGTTTAGCTAGCTGGTTTCCATTGTAAAAAACACCTATTCTGAGCAGTCAGGACTAACTCTCCAGTAACTTTACATTAATTCATTACTACCATCTTCCAGTTGTAAATAATTTGCAGAACGAAACACTCTTACAACGTTCATCACTGTTCTAAGCATATTTAAAAAGCGGCTCAGAATTTATCTTGCAATGGTAATATTGTGATATAGCTGTGCCTACACTGACCCACTCTCAACCATTGCTGCACTCCAGCGACTGCCTCGGTTCCCCAGCATCTCAAGCTCACTCGCAGCAAGCTGGCATCTACAGCTTTGCCATCAGGCCTGGCTGCCAGGGGATGCTATTGTCGAAAAGAAAACAACTGCAAAAAAACCCAAGCCAAATCTGTGATCACTCTGATTTTTTAAAAAATGCTTTAATACTGCTAAAATCATTATAGGAACGCTCTCATCAAAAAATGTATGTCCAAACTGCTAGATGTGATTGATTGCATATATGCAATATATGGGACAACTGCTCTCACAGCACATTTTGTTCCAGGACAAAAAAGGCATCAGCTCGTGTTCTGAGGCCTGGAACCATGGTTAGCACTGCTAGTTTTATCAGTGCAAAACGGCTGCAACTTCGCAGTGGCAGTGCCTCTCCTGGGATTTACTGAATCTCCTAATTCAATACCCTCTACTGGCAGACAGCCGCCTTCCCATCAGCTGCATGGGCTCCGAGAGGGAAACCTGCCCATCGCCAGCCCCTGGGAACACCGGGCTGGACACTTGAAAAGACCAGTGGCACACACACACACACACATCACCTCACTGCTACTGCCAGCATAGAGCACATTGCCCAAGGAGTGGTGTTGGCAAAGAGGATCTAGTGAGGAAACTGCAGTTGACTTGGTGGAGGTGGTTTGGCTGTAAGGTCAGCCTGATGATGGGCTGTGTGGGAAAGCATGGCCTTTAATTGCAGGTTAGGTATCAGGAAGCCCTTCTTAATGACAGGTACAGCAAAGCACTGGAGCAGACTGCCTAAGGAGACTGTCAAAGCCCCATCACTGGAGATTTTTAAGAGCAGATTAGGCAAACATCTGCCAGGAATGACACGCATGGAGTAGCTCCTGATGTGGGGAAGCTGGACAGATAAGAGCACCTCCTTTCTTAGGTCCCTTTTTTATCTGCTTTCTACTGATGAGCTTTGCAGGAAAATGGCAGGAGGCTAAGGAAAAAAATTTTAAAAAAAACAAACCAGAAAACAGGATCTGAAAGGACCTCTCTGAAAATAGCACAGCTTTTGATGTTCAGAGATATGCATGCTCATTAATAAGTGCATGATGACAACTATCTTTGGCTACAGAAACTGTGCTACTTCTTCGTAAGCCAGCCAGCCTATATTTGTGAAAGATGCCAATAGTTTGGAAACAGACTATATATTCAGTCAAGATTCCTTTTTTTAACACAACGGAGGAAGAACAATCTACAGCAGAATTTCCTCCTCTCCAAAGAGTGTGAATATTTGTTTCTCCTTATTCTCAAAGAAAAATTATCTTGATCCAGACAGAGGATTTCTTAGCTTCAGTGTAAGTCTTTTTATGCAGCTTTAGCCTTGGGAGAGGAAATCTGTGCTTACATTTTAATATTAAGGGCAGGATCTTACGATAGTATAAGTCACAAGGCAGGTCGAACCAAATAATTTATTAAGATGGAACTTGTTAATGCAAAGCTTCCACTAAAATGGGACAAAGCATTTGCAGTGAAATCCTACTGCTTAGTCCACAAAACTTTAATGCCACTTAACCAAAAACACCTAACATTAAGAGCAACAGTCACTAGAGTAAGGCAGAGTGACAGAATATTAGTCTGCTTACTTGGGATAAGATTGCCACCTAATTTCCATAAATGTCCTTTGAAACAGATGAAACACGGGAATGTTACCCCCAGATACGTTAAAGGCGGCAGGCATTAGCTGGATGTCTCTGGTAGGACAGAAAATAAGCTGCGAGGAGCTGAATAGCGTTGCTATAGAAGTGCAGATAACTGCGTGGAGGCTCCTGTCCCGTGGCGATGAACAGAGGAAGTTCACTTCACCCTTAATACTATTGTCTCCAGAGGCTGGCTGCAGATGGGAACTGAAAGCTGTGTTTCCGTTTCCACCACAAAGGTTATCTCTCCTTTCACTGAAACTCGAAGGAAATCCTCAGGGAGACCCTAATCCTTGAAATTCTAGTTCCTGTGCATTTCTGTTGTCCCAGATAATCAATTACCATGCTCTCTACATTCACTGCACCAGCAATAGTAAAAATAGTACTAAACTTCCACCTGCTGGGTGTATTTTTCCCAGAAATATGAACACACTTGCTGTGGGCTGGGTGGTGGGGGAGCCCAGCATCAGGGTCCTGGGTGGTGGTGGTGCTGTGCTGGGAATGGAACAGAGCCAGGGAAGATGGTCCAGAGAGTATGTTCCCTGGTTCAGCAACCACGCAGTTACAGGAATGAGCAAGCCCTCAGCTCAGAGAAAGTCTTCCCTCAGGAAAAGCTCCCACTAATGTTTGATGAGAGGTTTGGTCTTCACAAGGATTTCAGGATTTCCCTGAATCACAGAGTGATGCAATAAGCAGTATTTATTTGCTTGTTGCCTCTCTCAGCTGCACTCTATTCACTAATCTCTACAGTTGTAATTTCGCCACTCCAAACCTCTAAACTCTTCTCAAGCTTTTTGAAAAAGTCCCAGGTATTTTGAAAACATGTCAAAGCAAGGCTGCATAAAATCTCCCAAGACTCGGATCAGTGAAAAGAAAGGACCTAAAACCACACTGGTTGTTTATCAAGTTGTTATCATTTACATCCCACAAAAATTGAGGTTATCCCTTTTGCCTGACCTCCTGTGACCAGTAGAGGTTAGAGCGGACCACCCTACCAAACATTTTCCAGCCTGGGGTCTCTTTACCAGCAGTGGCTCTCTGCACACGTGGTGGTGGTCTATGGAGAGCTTGCAGGTCACGTGCTACTAACTCCCCTTGTTTCCAGCTGCTAAAATGCATTTAAAGACAGCTAAAAATACATTAAATACTTTCCTAACGTTATTTTTCCATGTAAGCAACTGCTGTAGTCACCACAGGAATGTTATTTGATCGCCAAGGGGAGGGGAAGTGGCCTGCGAGACAATCTGTCTACTGGAGGTGATCTACAAAGTTAAAAAGAAACTGGGAATATGCCCTCTTGTAACTTCTTTATTAAGTATGCAAAGAAAAACCAGAAGGGCTTTTGCTGACTTGATGCCTCCTCTTCTCTCCCCAAACACGCCACACGAACACATGTACCAACACACACGTGCACATCTCCACCCATTACTTAAGTTAGGAACTGAAACCTTGTTTAAGCTGGAAGAAGGCACCAGTGGATAGAAACCAGCAGAAAGGCATCACTGTGACAAGCCAAACCTTGGGACTGCACGTGCAGCTCTTCCCAGGTCCTGAGAAGAGGGCAAATTGCGGGAGACAGGTTTTGTTGCTGTTTCGTTGCCATTTTGTTGCCTGGGATCTCTCCACAGACTTCCTTGAAATCTCTCCTTGGCACTCATCTGCTCCTGGCTCCTATACGTTACAGTACAGACTCCACAGCTGTGGAGTCCCTTTTCCAGAGTGAAGTTATATGGTCCCCGAGAAGGAGCAAAGATGTCCCTGCAAAGATGCAGTCCCTAAGCAGAGCCTGAGCTTCAATCTCCTGCAGGCATCTTCAGCAAGACAAGGGTCCCTATCGCTGTCACAGCTCGTGCTCACAGCTGCTCCTGCCTTACTCTGACATGTCCAGTACAGACAGTGATGAATCTAGACCCAAACTCTAATCTTTTTTCAAACTTTAGTTGCCATTTCAAAAGCAAATACAAAATCTGAATGCAAAACCACTAATGGCAGACTGGATTAGAAAAACATCTCTAGTCCACATGTTTAGGAGAAGGTTTGGTGTGGAAGTGACTTCAGGAGCCAGCAATCTGGCCAGTGTGATTAAGCCCTGAGAAAATACATAATTCTGAATATCCTGCAAATTTCTCCACTGTGCTGACAGACGAAATACTCCCGGACTTCAAAAATAAATAGTCACCAGGTCAAACCTGCTATTCTAACCAAACCCAGCCCACACCACCTCATCATCCCTTTCTGAACACATGTAAAATCTCCTGACAAACAGGCAGTTTTGCTGAGAAAAGCCGACCCAGAAAAAATGCATTACAACAAAGAAGGAGAAGGTGCCAAACTGTGGAATGATAGGGCAGTGTTTCTGAAATTATCCTTGTCAAAGCAACTGAGGACTGTCACGTTCATTTTCTTGCATAACTGAAGCACATTAAAAAATCCAAACAAATCTGCCTGCAAATCTGAAAAACAGTTATTTAAGGATCTTTTATTTTTTTAAATTTTTTTTTAAATGCTTGTCTTCCACAGGCTATGTCTCTGAACAGTCCAGCTTCATGTATTAAATTTTTCACTCAGGATTTCATGGTATAAATTTCTCCACACTTTATGTTTAAAATGCAAGCTGCAAACTCTATTATAATGTAAGGAATATTATAAGTGGATCAAAAGGAAATACTAGTAACAGTACTACTCTAGTGCCTGCTAAAGTAATAATTTCCATCCTACTGCATTTAAAACTTACACCAAAAAATGGATTCAGCTTTCTGGATTCTATAAACTTTTTCCTCCCCTTTCCCCAGTTTTGTTTCATGTACTTTGTAGAAGAACCCTGATTTCCTGCTGGACTTCTCACCCTTCTAGGCAAAATCAGGATTTTCTTTTTATACAGTTCGCAATGCTGTACATTTTTGGCCCTTTCTACCACAGTCATAAAATACCTGGAAAAAACTGGTGATCACTTTCAGTCTCACAGTATATCCAGAAAGAGCAACTGAAGCAAAAATAGCAGTGTCTACTGCCCTGGATCGGTTTTCTAATTTTTGTAGGAAGAGGAGTACAAGGCTTGAGATGTTAAATGACTCAGGCCCACAAGCAAGCCGAGGCAGTACAGCCTTGATCCAGTTGCTCAAGCAGGGAACTGCCTAATGCTCTCAAGCGAAAACTCTGCATTAAACCTCATATTCCCACTGCATTCCAGACTTACGGACCTTTCCTTCCTCTATCGGCCAATACCCGGGCAGTTTCTGCAGCTTTCCTGCCTTCCGCAGGACTGCGCTACCCTCTCCCTGACAGTTCATGGCATGGCGATACATGAGAAGTGTTAGGTGGCTGCCTCAAAAGCTAATTTTTCAAACTGCACAAACCTTTAACCATATCAAAAATTTTTTATAACCACTTCCAAACTGTCAAAGAATAAATACAATAACAAACACATAACATTGAAATAATTCGAAATAAACTTTGTTTATTGCCCCTTTGAACATTTTTTCAGCAAGTCACAGCTGCGTGGGATCTTCATAAATGTGAGCCTATCCTGCTAATCTCCCTCCTGATTCACGACAGGCCGGATCCAGAGACACTAATGGACCGTGCCTGACAGTTATTGCAACATATTCAATACACAGCCTAAAATATGGCCAGGAAAGAAATGAAAATATACTACAGACTTGCTGGCAGCTTCCATTCTTGTAACGAGTAGCTCACACCAGCATAGTCGATAAGCTTTCCCTCTCTCTTCACATTCCCTGATTATCATCATTTACGAGATAAAATCAATTTCCAAAGTATTCTGTGCGTTTCACTGTCAGGTAGCTCAAGTATCCCTTGTCACTGCTGCCATTTCTACAAGGGTTCCCCTGTCCAGGTGACAGATTTGGGTACAGGGCAAGCACACCTTTCCAATGAGCCTGCCAGAGAAGCAGGTAGAAAAAACACAACACCAAGGAGGAAAAAAAATAAAGAAAAAAACCCCAAAACAAACGCCAGAGAAAACACCCGTCAGATGTTGGTATGGGTTAGCTAAGGCTCACAGACCAAACAAATCACTGTCCCTAGTGAATTTGTTTCAATGCATTTGCGTATTTCAAGCTTTTGCATTGTTAATACCAGAGCAACAATGCGGATTTTCTCTGATTGCGGTGTCACATATATGATTAATCATCTTGACTCAGAGCATATTTTTTTAAAGCAATTGCAGGCTGGTTTAATGAACTCCTCTCCCACTGGCTTTTATAGACTAGTCATGATCAACATACCATTAAGATAAACCTCGTGCCCCATCCCTCCCCCCCCCGACAGCTTGCCTTATTTGCCTCACAACAGTCAATATCCAATTAAGAGGCAACGGATTTGATCGATACAGAAGGTAACAATAAGACTTAAGCAGCTGGCAAATTCTACATGTACTCTTTTTCTTCAGTTCCCATCATTGTGGTATATAAACGGTTCTGCGCTTTGAATAAATGCAGAGAAGGAAAAACAACGGCCAGGTCTGGCTGGTGAAGCTTTCCCTCAAATGGGCTGTGTCTGCAAGCTACTGCACAGCCATAAATGCTTGTCTGGGGTCACTGCAAGACAGGCAGGATCCTGTTCTCTGTGTTTTCTGCGGCCTTTTAAAGGGTGAAAATAGAAATCTCTTCCTGGTCTGGTTACAAGCCACATGTCACTTGGGTCATTCACACATGAAAATGGAGGGGCTGTAATATTATTAAAGCAATCATTTATGAGCTGGGCCAAGAGATGGCTGGTCTGGAGAGGGGGGCAAAACCCAACAGGAACTGAATGTAGGCAAGAGAATGGGCAAGGAGAGGGTGAAAAGAAATCAGGGGAAGCTTTGATACAAATGACATATTCTACAACCTTAATATCATCTCCCAGTCTTTCTGCCAATGATGAATGGCTGCAATAAAGGTGGGATAGTGGCACATACAAGCAGGAAAAAAGCAAAACCTGCCTGGTGGTGAGGACGATTCATTTTAACTCCCAGCAGCCCAGCTAGAGGTCAGGGACTGAGGTCACTATATTGCCACTGCCTTTGGGTCTAACACCAGGTACAGTACTTCTTCGTCGTCTCCCAACACCTTTTTTTGAGGCTGTTATTCAAAGTTTTACTTTCAAAGACATTTCACAGAGTACTAGGCTGATATAGTCTGAATGAGGTACCCTTCCTTTTCCAGGATTTCCACTCTATTTTAAATAAGAAGTCATGACCATGTGGGATGCCACGCTCTCACTGACAAATGGGACCTAACCCAAACACTTCTGAGCTTGCTCCCCACACTGGCAGAAAGTTATTCCTAAGTCACAGTGGCATGCCTATGTTCTCTACTGCCCACTGCAACCCTCTGTCATTGGGAGCGATTCCAAGAACATATATCATATCTAAAACCAGGAAACTGTCTGTTCAAACTCATAAGAAAGCTCAGAGCGCACAGATCTTTTCAGGCAATGGGTGGCAACCAACTATAATTTATCTTCCCAACTTGCCTTGGGATCTGAGAAGCCCCATTCTGAGTTCTCCTTTCTGTCCCAATAAGATGGAATGTGCTGAAAAGCACCTCCTTCTTCCCAGCTCCCTTCACTACCATCTTCCACGGGGAGTGGTTACGAGTAGATCTTTGGCCAGGTTTCTGAATCTAAAGTAATCCACTTCTAACTGTTCCCAGCAGTTTACTTCAGACCCCAAGGTTTATCAGACTACACCTTTTTTTTAACTCTGTGCATTGCTATTACAGAAAAAAAAATTATACTTTAACTCTTAAAGACAGACTCAAAAAATGGGGATGCTTCCACTTGAAAAAGGAACAGAAAGAAACACATTTTTCTGTCTTCTGCATTCACTCAAATGGCTCTGCCCCTGACTCACCTGGCCCCTTACCATACAGCAGAAGTCTGCATGTTTTGCCACGTAATCCCGTAATCCTGATTTTGATGGTTGGACTTGATGACCAATTTTGACAGTTGGACTTGATGATATTAAATAAAAGGTCTTTTCCAACCTTAGTGATTCTATGATTAACTTTTTAACTTCTCACTCTCAGCTCCTGTACAGAAAAGCATCCCTTAGGGCTTCACCAGACTCTGCAAACTCCCAGTTAGCACTAGACGTCTCCTCAGGCATATGCATGAGTATTTACATGCCACCTCTACCATTTCATGGTGGCACTGTCAGCTTTTTAAAACTTCCATGTGTTTATTCCAGACTCTTATGTGCTTGCCCCTCAAATAGCTCCGACTTGCCAGTATATATTGCAAATACTTAGCCAATAACCTTGCTTACAGCCCTGACCTTCTTTAATGTTTCCTCACTGTTCTGTGGACTACGCAGTGTCACCGCAAATGTGTCACCATTGTGTTGCTGGGCCTGCTGAAATCCAGCTGTTGGCCCGCGCAATAGGTCTGCTGCCACAGGTCTGTCTCATTTTCCTCAAAAACAGAGCTATTGCTTCAACAGGCAAAAAAAAAGATGCAGATAGGACACTTCTCTGCAAAACTGTTTCCACAGCTGAAGAGCTGGGAGCTGCCAAAATCGCACCCCTGCACCGTGAGTGCCCCTGGCTCCTCCATTTAAGGGCTGGACTTTAGGCAGCCTGATGGGCTTTGCAATATTTGGAGAGCAAAGTACTCCTGAAGTTTCTCCACTCCCCGCCTGTAAATACAATGCTTGTCTCTTCTGTCTCCAGCACAGGGACTCATGTTTAAGGCTAAGTTGAAAGGATGTTCTGGTCTAAGAAGAGTTTGGAGAAACCTGCAGAAAGGTGGCCTTTGGTCTATCATCCACTGTGCACAGCTCCACAAATTCCCCATTGTTTGACTGAGATATAGAGGTCTCTGTCTCAGTCACAGAGTATATTGCAATACAAGGCAGCAAGGCTTGGAGGAAACTGGTGCTCTAATTACTACCACTACATGAAAGCACACACACATCAAGCAAAGAACCAGCTCTAAATAAACACTTAAAGCACATTCTTACTCTACTAAATATTGCTGCTATCTGAAAAACTTCACATAATTTTCTATTCCCTAACTTATCCCATTAAAATTCAAGGCCCCATTCTCCTGCCTGCATCCAGACCACTTTGCATCGGCTTTGTAAAGCACAGGAATGGTCTTGACCTCTGTTGTCCTTAGTGCACTTTTTCCATCTGTGCCTAAAAATACACTAAAGCGAAGAAAGCACCTACTTGCCCCTCACACAATCATGAGTGAAGTTAAGCCTAGGCAAAGGCCAGAGCTAGCAAGATAACCACTGGGGTAGTGACAGATGTTCAGCCTAACATAAGATTGAGGCCAGTAGACAGGAAAATCTGTCTGCATTTCCCAGTACTACTAGCAGGAGGAGGACTGTGGTGGTAGCCGTCGTCTTTTCATTAGCAACAGGCTGGTCAGAGACAAAAGAAGCCGAGGAATTGTCTTTTCATATTCAGAGTGTGAGTTCCAGGAACAGAATTACCATTTAAATTAATTACATCTAACTATGTAATTAATGTTCGTGTCAGTTTATTACAGGCATCTTCACCATCAGTGCTGTGAAATGCAACTTAGTGACTTCTTTTGTGGGGAACAAGACGGAACAACCATTTGTCTCACTTCCATTGTTTATATATTAATCGTTAAATTGTTACTAATATTATTAATCTCATTATCCCAATTACAAGTGTTCTGTCTTTTTAGAGTAGCATTCCTTCCAGAATTAGACTGTTTCACACATCTCCATTGCAGTTTAGAAACTTGATGGGGAATCACTGGCATCGAAGAAAGGTGAAAGGAGCATTGAGCACTAAGCAGCAACATCAGCTGCTTAGCAGGAAGGGGAACTCTATGTGTGCTCTTTAATAACCGGCACACTTCACGCCATATACTGGCAGAACATTCCACACGGCGGGAGCTGAGGCTTAAAAAAATTGGTCCACTATAATTCTTTAAAAGCAGCCTGGGTCTCTTTCTGGAAGTCTAGGTCATGTGCCTGGCACTGCCTCATATGGTGTCTCTCTTCCGCCATTTGTTTATTTGCTTCTGGCAGTTTTGGCAGTGAGGTATCGGAGTGAAATGCACACCACTCCATACATATGGTGGGAAGAATCTAGTGCATCAGTTGAATGCATACTGTACTGTATACACATTCTGTTTTATCTCTGAGCACAGCTGTGCTGTAAAAGCTTACAAAATGTGAAGCCTTCTGTGCAGCAAAAACATCGACAGGAGAAGCTGGCCTATAACTTATTAGGTTGTGACACAAGCCAAAAAAAGCCGAAGTTACAGCTGACAACTCCTGGCATCGTGATGAAAAGCACAGTGGCTCAAGTTAGAGAGGGAGTGCCAGCCCTAACTTCGTGTTTTGGACTTTCACTGCCACGGGTCACAAATAGAATTGCTGGTTTGTGGTAGGACAGTGATTCCCAATCCCAGTGCATGGCTTCCAGCTAGTGACTGAAGCAAACAGGCAAATCATCCCCCTGGTGCCCCACTGTGCTTGCAGGCAGCCTGCACTAGGAAGGGATTCAAGGAGGGGGTGGGCAAGAGCCAAAAAGCGATTGTGCCTCTCTTCCTCGCCCAGCACAGCAGCCTTCAAGCTGGGATCAGTCCTGCATTCCCTACTCCCCATGCAAACTGGACTGAAGGTGGTGGAAACACATGGTAGGAAACTCTCCTGTGCTGGTTGAAGCAGCCGTCTGGCAGACTTTTTTCACCACAACCTTGAAACAGGGACTCTCTCTCTAAATTTGAGTAAAAAGGGCCACTCTGGGTCAGATCTAAGCTGGGTCAGTACCTTAGCTCAGGTTTGTCTCCAGCAGCAGGCAGTATCACCCTCTTGAGGGGAATCTGAGGAGCAATGGGCTACCCAGCCTTCCAGAGGTAGAGACCTGCCCTGAGGGCAGTGGGGACAGGCGTGTAAGAGGTTTGATACGTGAGTTTGGCCTGTGTGTCCACGGTTCCTGGATTTTTTCACATATATATCTGTGAAGTGCTGAGCTAGGTGAGATCGTAGTACATCTCCTTCCCTACCTACTGACGGACTCCATATGTGCATGTATGTGTAGGCAGAGGAAGTGTGGTGAGTAAGCAAAACAGAGAAGGGAAATGCAGGTGAGATGGCACTTTTAGGACGCAGAGGAACTACCCTGATAAGAAAGCCATGACTGGAAACATCACATTTGCTTCCTGATCCCATAGGAATGAATTCCTTATGCAGCTGAGTGCTGGACCTGTCAGGGCTGAGCTGTGTTGCCTCCCATGGATGCTGTGAGGGCTCCTAAGCTGGAGAAAAAATCCCTCCTGTCCAGCCTCTCTACTGCCTGAGGTGATACTGAGTCTCAAGGTGGCCCTCTGGCTTCAGCAGCTTCCTTGACAGATACAGGTTGTGGAGAGCATCCCACAGGAACTCAGCCAGGGGAATCACACTCTTTTCTGCTCCTCACAGAAACTTTTATTTCTCAGGCAGGACCCCACATGATTCCAAGGGAAAAGGAGAGCTTAACCCTCCTGTCAACAAGGGCTGAGGGTGAAAGTCATCCCACAAGGAAGCTTTCATCTAGCTGCTACCTCATCCCTCAGCTGTGAGGAGACTTTCTTCCTCTAGTACAGTCATGATGGCACCTCCAAACTCAGCTGCTGCTGGGGGCTGCCCAAAAGGCATTGCAGGAGTCCTGCAGCAGGGCACTGGCTCTGCAGGGGATGAAATACAACCCCCAGCCAGGTTTAGCCTGTCTGCCTCGTCTCATGGGAGCACAGTTGCATGGCTTTTACATTGCACTGAGTCCACTGCCTTCTTCCATACCCCTAAGGGTGACACCCTGGCTACTCCATGGCAAAGGGGAAGGGGGACACAACTGTCACACTTTGGGAGGAAGACAGACAAGAAAGAGCAATTTAAGGCCTGGTTAGACATTTTGTCACCTCTCCTATCAAACACATGAAAATAAAAGAGAAGCAAGGGAAGGGAAAAATAACACGTTCTTGCCTCAAGCTCTAATTGCTGCTGACGTTAGTTCATTTTCAACAATTGACTTTAATTGCATCTCCACACTGGGTAAACTTTCTTTTTCAAAAGTTATTTTAAATTCATGGCAGACTGCTCCTTAAAACCTGGCCATGGTCTGCACTAAAGGAAATAGTATCTGTGAAAGGCAATCAGAGTTTTGGAACAGCTCTTACATAAGATATTCAAAACCAAGGACTTAGCCACTTAAATTTAAAAAAAAAGAGAGAGACAATAGATGTGATAGTAGTCTAAAAAACCTCCCATATTTTTGTTACCAAAACAAAAGCAGCTAGTAGCTATCCATTAACTATCCATTGTTTCTCACAATGCAAGAAGCTAGAGGTTCAATAAATGTGCAAAAAAAATTTTAAAAAATAACTCTTTGCAGAACAAGTCACCAAGCTGGGTGGTGTGCAGGTCAAAACCATGCACTAATCCAGGAGAAGTGTAATGCCTTTGGAAGGGCATATTCACCTACTAACAACAACAGCACAATGAGAGTAGCTCCAAGGAACCAGAAGAGATGGCCTCGATGCAAGGAGCCATGAGTCTGGCCTGCAGGCTGACCTCAGCTGGAGCTTTTGGACATTCATGCCTCCCTGCAGTCAAATTCTAGGAACTGATTTTGGAAATGGGAACTCTAGATCTGTTTTCAAACCTTGAAAGTAACCCACAGAAATTAGGTGAGGCTATCATTTCTGCCTCCAGAAAAGGGTAATTAAATCGTTTCTGAGACTGGTGAGAGACTTCAGAGATGAGAGTTGAATTCAACATTTACAGCAAACACAGCTACATGCTGGCTGAGAGGCAGAAGGGTAAAACACAGATGTGTATCTCCTGATGGTACTGGACACAGACTAGCTTTTCTTCTTGTACATGCTCTAGGAAAGGCTTGTCATTGAAGGGCTTTTGAAAGCCAGGAGGTCACAGATTTTCTGGCCTTCCAGCTGCCTGTTCATACCACAAAAAAAATTCTAGGAATCTACTCCTGTTGTCAGGAAGTTCAGCACTCTTGAAATTCAACAACTTTGAATATCCTGACTTGAGCCAAAATGAGACAACTAGATTTGAAACACGTAAATAACCACAAGAAGACAATGCACAATGTGCATATAATGACTACCACAGAAATAAATTTCATTCTGACTCCTAGCTTTCTTTTCCTCTGTTTTACCTGCATTTCTGAGTTCAATTACACGCTCGTCCAGGAAATCAACTTAGATTGCACTCCTAGAGATACGTGAAGCAACCAGAAATGTCATCACTCTTGTGATGGCTTTCAGCAGGGGTTTAAATCTTTCTCTCTCAATCTAAGGAATGCGGTGTCGCTCAGAGGAATTCAGACAATTACAAATGAGCATCCTAGAAAACATCACTTCTGGAATGGGAGCTTGTTAAAATAACACCAGCTACTCAGAGACTTTCCCTAAAACGCATGATCAGGAAGGGAAAGGGCAGTTAGAGATACTAGGAAAAGAATTTGTTTAGACCCTCAGCAGGACCTTTAATACATGCTTTACTAAAAATGAGATTAAAAAAAATATTAGCCCTGGACACATTTTTAATAAACTTTGATACTACAGTTTTACTAGTTGTAAAGGACTTTCAAAATCACTTTCAATAGCTCCATCAGTTTCTATACCCAAACCCACAGTCTCTTGCTACTGTCAGCCATTTGCTTGATAACACTTGGAATGTGGGAACATTTATGTAGTTCTGGGACATGGAAAGTAGAATGTAATAATGGAAAAGAAGTAAAACCCTTTGCTGTGTCAAGATATGCCATTTCTCTTTAGCTCGTTCTGAGGAAAAGATATAATGGCCTCATTATGTGCATAAATGCATGTATGAACGTGAATCTCTAGGTTTAGTTCCACCACTCACAGGAAGTAATCGGAAACTTTAAAGTTAATTAACATCCTAAACATCCTAAAACTACAACCGTTGTGAAGCAGCTACAACAGTTGCTTCACAAAAGGGTGGAGCTGCCACACACAGCTGTGGCTGGTCAAATGCTGTGAGAGCTCACAGAAGCCTATGTGGTTTTTATTTCCTTTTTCTATCATTTTTCATCCCTCTTGGTCACCAGGTGCTGGTTGCTGTAGATAGATCACTGCACGAAGCAGAAGTTCTACAGAAAAGGCGTTTCTAAACCACCCTTGTTGGATCAACTAGACCAGACGAACTTGCTTTTATTTTTATTTTTTTTTTCACATCTTTGCTCATCCCTACACACACCAGGAAAACCTGTGTTATTCTAGATTGACTTAAATGGAAAACAGAATGATAGGAGACCCATGTTTAGGCTGTGGTAGGGAATAGACCTGGAATAGTCACAATAAAATTGACAGGTTTGATGGCTGAATGGATTTAAGCAACAGCTGGAATCTGATGAGTCTAAAATCACAAGTAAGCTGATCAGGAGAATAAATCTTTCATGGATTACATTCAATTAAGTGCTCTCACATCACTGAGAGGCAGCTAGACATCCATGCACAATATATGCTAAAACTAACTGGGTTCCAGGTTCACCCGCTGAGGCTGAAAGCACAGAAATCTGGAGTTTGTCTGCCAGGCTGGGTATTGGACAGTAGCAATTAATGTGAAAAAGTGACCAGTGCTTTTGTAAACTCTAAATATCCCTCCAAGGGTATCCTCTCTCCATATGCGAAGAGGGATTGTCTTTATCTGAAAGAGGGTAGGTTTATATTGGATATTAGGCAGAAATTCTTCACTATGAGAGTGGTGAGACACTGGTACAGGTTTCCCAGAGAAGCTGTGGATACCCCATCCCTGGAAGTGTTCAAGGCCAGGCTGGATTTGGACCCTGAGCAACCTGGTCTAGTGGGAGGTGTCCCTGGCCATGGCAGGGGAGTTGGAACTGGATGTTCTTTAAATTTCTTTCCAAAACAAACCATACTACAGTTCTCTGATAACAAAGCACCCAGCTCCTTTATATTTGCTACACGTAACACGCAGGAGATGAGCTAATTTCTAAAAGCTGCCACTCAATAAGAAAGGTGGCAAATTTTTATGCCAGCTACTTTTAGCCACGGAGCAGAAAGTGGCAGAGCCAAGCCCATCACGCACACAAAGGCTTTCACTCCACAGGCTCCCAGAGCATGGAAGCTGTGGGGTTCTCAGCAAATCTGAAAGAGCCTTCATGGTTGGAGATCAAGTCTCCGCAGTAAAACGTCATGAAACAGTAAAGGCAGAGAAGCAAAGAACTGAACTGAAGCAAAACAAACCAACAACTGACTAGAAAGACAGCATGTCTCTTGGGAAAAGTGTTTAATTGTGACTGATTTTATGAGGCTAATATTTTTCATTAGAGGAAAGTTTTAAGAGGAACTGATTTCTTGCTGAAATTTCCCATTAAAAGTATGTCACAACAGTAATTAAGACATGACAGAAGGAGATTGTGGTGTGGGTTCTGGATTTATACAACAGTGTTGGAGTGGAGAGCCCATGCAATTCCCTCTAACAAGGTCACTTGGGCTTGGATTTTCAGAAGACCTGGTGTAAGTTAAACAAACAAGGTCCATTTTTTGGTTTTTTTCAGGGAAATCAGGTGCTTAATTTTGTCCTGTGCTTTCAGAAATTTCAGGCTTGGCAAAAGGAGCAAAGGAAACACTTTCCCTCATTCCAGAGCTGTGATGATGACAGGTCACAAACACCCAGCTGCATCAGGGCTACCCAGATGTGGTGTTCCTGTGGGGTGGCAGAATACCCTCCTGCTCTCTTCATGGGTGCTCCATGAGGAAGGGGCTTATGTGCTGCAGGACCACCCACCTGGCTTTCATGCGCCTCCGTGGGTGTTTTTCCTCTCCAGTGGGAGCATGCACCTCTCCGACTGCTACACTTGTCAATTGGAAAGGAAAGCAAAGCGGCAGAAGCCCACCTGTCCTTGATACGTAGCTGTTTGTTGGTGGGAGAGGCTCCTCCCTGTGAAACTGTCCAAGCTGCAAATTCACTGCAGATCTTCAGCTGTCAGCTGGCCAGCTCACAATTACCTTAAACACTTCGACCCATACTGTGTCCTGAGTGTCCATCAGGCAGCGACTGCTGTCTCAGACCAGTTCTGAAAGACTTCCCCTTTGACAATTACTACATCAGATACACTCGGCTTTGTTTTTCATTATAGCAGTGGCTTTCTGAGGCCAGATAGGGTTGTGCTTTGCTGTCTGTCTTATAAAATCAACCCGTAACTCAAAAATTAAGCTGTGTTCTTTCAAAGTTTTTTCACTCCTGCTAATAAAAAATCTGTATGTCAGGCTTTCTTGTCCATTACCCTGATGATTCCTACTAAGGTGGGAAGTCATCTAGTCATTCTCCAGGCTCACTGACAGGGACAAGACACATCTGAGTCAACATAGAAAGCATACGGAGCATGCAGAATCTCTTTGTTAAACAAGAGGGTGCTGTTTTTCTAAATAACTGCTTTCTTAACTACAATCTCACTTTAAGCGGAGGCCACTGGCCTCTATTCTTCCAGGAATAAGAGTAGTGTGATAAAATCAGCACCAGGAAGGACACAGGATTAGAAACCAGGGTCAGGGAACAAGATTTAGGAAGTTGAGAAGGTGTCCCTAAACCTCAGAATATGCTCACTTTCCCCAAACAAAAACCTACTATTGGAGTCTTGAAACCTGAGACTCACAATAGGAACACGAGCTCCGTCAAACCAGCCGGGTTTTCTGCAACTCTGACAAGGAATTTGGTGCAACAGCTCGTGAAAACAGGTGGTGAGTGTCCAGTTCAGACTGGGAAGTAGTGTACTACTGTAAAATTCCCATCTTCCCACCCCTTGATTTAAGAATTTCCGTGTCAAAAAAAATTGGTCAGCTCAGCAAAGAGACTGAACTATCTTGAACTAAAAAGCCTTGTCTTTTTAATTGCAATAGCTGTGAAACACACAATGCATCTTTAAGATATTACAGTGCCGGTAATATAAAAGAACTGAAATATTTGCCATTATCTTATCAAAGTATCAAGTCTGCAACTTACAGGAATATTTTATGAATGGTAAGCCAGAAAGACTTGCTTTTTCTTTCTGTCTTGGGTCACATTCACAGCAATGTAAAAGCAAAGAATAAGCCCCTCTCTCTTTTGCAGAATTGATTTGCTTCATTAAAAGCCAAAACCCTCTTTCTCCTGCCAGCTGAAATAACTGCCTTTGTATCCTTAAGTGAAATCATTAAGAAACATGTCAAACAGAGAGAGATGTGTTTTTCCCAGGTATTCCTAAAGCCATTGAGTACTACAAGTCAGAGCTATGAAATTATACTGCACCACTACACGCATTTGTTTCTCTTCCCAAACAGAGCATCATTGTTCTTATTTAAAGAAATAATCCTCACAAAGCTGAAATAATTATTCAGCCCAAACAGCCCATAGCAAGTGAAACAGTCTTTAGACAGCTGTCATGGCTCAGTCTTCCGGAAGCTTTGATTTTAATGAAACTCATTAAGGAAAGAAATTAACAGAAATTAACAGGAAAATATCATAATTTGTCTTGTTTCAGAAAGCTTGAATGGAGACAAAAGGCTGTTTAACATGACACGTAATGTGACCAGTCAAAACTCTCTGTGCCGCTGAGTCTCAAAGGCTGAGTAAGTCCGAAGCTGCTTGTGCTGCAGCTCCACAGTTTGGTGCAGTGAAATGAAAATGGCAAAAGAGAACACCCTGTCTTTGGGCACTAAGGAGTCTGTCTCCTAAGCATCTGCACACTGTGTGCCCGTACAAGCAAGCAGGAATGTTCGACGTAATGAATACGCTACCTGTAAATATCTTAGGGTAATGAAAGATGAAGGGTAATAAACTCTCTAGAGAAGGAAACCATCTTATAGATAGTTCACGACAACTGTTTCTTGTTGCAATACTCTTCAAAGGCCAGGAAAAAACCCCCACTTATCTTTTCAGATACATATTAGGTATCTAAGTAATCTCTGATTTCCCATTCAGAAGCACAAGAAGGAACATTCCACCATGGCTTCTAATCTGAGTGGAACTGACAGAGGAGCATGCGGTGTTGTAAGCAGCTCAGAAAGGCAGCAATAATAACATTGACACATCTTGGTTTAGTGTCCTCAGCCTCTCCTCTGGCTCTCGCTGGCACGCTCTCCCTTGACTGAGCCTGCTACACTGCTGCCTCATCCCAGGAGAGAGACACACACACCCATCCACAACGTGGGACTGGCATCTGCTCAGTGGCTGGGCTAAAACCCTGCCCTTCTGCAACCAACAGAGTTTTACCTTTGACTTTCAAAGGGGCCAGGATTTAGACTGGAGATAGTTGCGAAAAGGAAAGCCATGGTGCTTGGGACCAGAGGGAAGCAAAAGGGACAGCTGGAGAGCAAAAGGGGCATGACAATCCACAGACCACATTCACAAAATAAAATTTTCCCTGGAGTCACTATTTGTTCCTCACTGGGACCAGTGGTTTTCCTGCAGAAAACAGTAACACCACTATGAATCTGTTGAAAGCACATATATAAAAGCATTACCTATTTGGCGTTTGCCCCTTGCCACCTGCAGTGGCAGTCAGCTCCTGAGGCAGAGCCATGTTGTGCTGCCATCGTATTATGAATCTACTGGCAAAACCAGGGCAATAACAGGGACACAGTTACTATAACTTCCTAGCACAAAGAATTTGTATAAATATATGTTAAAAGACAAGGTA
This sequence comes from Rhagologus leucostigma, assembly GCA_013397725.1. Taxonomy (NCBI): domain Eukaryota; kingdom Metazoa; phylum Chordata; class Aves; order Passeriformes; genus Rhagologus; species Rhagologus leucostigma. The sequence continues at coordinate 815,808 of VZTD01002621.1, forward strand.
GTGCTTCCAGGGGGAAAAAAACCCCTTCGTTATATGGAATTTACAAATAGTTTTCCTGTGTTTTCCTGTGGAATTCACAGTAGGTGTCAGTGGCATGTAGGAAGTGCTGGGGTCCATGAGGGCAGATACAGAGAGCAGGTAGGACAGAGAGGGAAAGTCAAGGGAGTAATCAGAAGCTGTTGGCAGGAGGGAGACAAGGATGGGCACAGGAAACCAAGACTAATGGAAATGCTTCTGAGAGAAGTAAAAAGTGTTGGGCTTGGGCCTTCAGACAAAGCATTTCCTGAGAAACAGACAACAGCAGAATGACTCCTCCTCCAGTTCACATAAAGCCTGGATGATAATACAAGCCATAGAGGATATGGAAACTGGGTCCTATCCAAATGGCCTCAGAACAAACTGAATCTGTCTAAACTGGAATCACCTGGACGTTCCTTTATCCCAGCTGACTAGGAATCTGTTCCCAGCTTTTAGTTAAATAGTTCTCACCTGACATTTATCCAAAATTGTATGCTGTTTCTAATCAAGAATACCAGCAACATCCTTCATACTAACATGCTTAAAGCAATGGTCCACTTGTGAATACAGCTGTTCAAAAAAAAAAAATACTCTCTTGAAATCACTCGAGACAAACTGATTAGAATGACCAGAATTCAATCCCACAATTCTATACACAATCTGGGAAAGTTTGTGAACTTCTACGTATTCTTTTAAACTTTCTGAACTTCAAGGAGTTGAGGAAAGCTATTGAAATATATCAAAAGAGAAAGTACCTTCTTACAGTCTCTCAGACTATTTTTTATATGCTTTTATCTAGTAACACTATGATGATAGACTAGGATTAAATTAAACAAACCCTCTTGCATTGTAGGGAAAAGCCTGGATGACCTCCAAGAGGTTATTTCTGCCCTAACTAGTTCTGTCAGAGCCATTTTAGGAATACAAATGAGTGGAGAGATTAGGAATAGATGAATCCTGGATATCAGACTGCTGTGGGCTTGCCAGCTCTTTCTGAACTAGCAGCAGTGATTTCTTTCAAAAACGAATCCCCCAAAATTAACCTCCTATCACCTAGATTCTCCCTGTCTCTGAGAGAGCACTGCACTTCTCTTTCATTGGCACTCCTTCCCATGCAATGCATCAGACTATTTACTTAGGCCCTGAAGACTACCTTATGTGTCCTCTACCACACAAAAAAATTCATACATAAATGATTCAGGAGTACATGCTTTATCCATTCCTCCTGTTTAAAAACATGTAAGCCAAATGCTTATCACTTACTGCCACTCAGTTCAAGCTTCCTACTGGCTTCAGCCAGTCTTCAAACTAAAGGCTAAAGATGATCTGACTTTCCCAGATGTGGATGTCTAGCTATAAACCCCATCACACTTCCTGAAAGATGAGGTGTTTACAACATCTAGGAAAATCAAATTGTTATGATGCGGCTCTTTATTCTTTGTTTTGCTTATTGCGGAAAGCAGAAAATATTACACCAAAATTCTTTTGCTATCTTGATTTGCCCTCATTTATTTTCACATGCAATTAACTGTGTGTTTGGACCATTCAAGAGTTATTTCAAAATTGCTTGCACTTTATTAAGTTTCCTTTTATATCCTCCCTTTTTCTTATTTCAAGGAGGCCAAATATAATTTTTTCACCTTTTTATAAAGGAAGCCTGGAATCCTGCTGATCCTGCCTGATACCTCTACAATCAAAACATTATGTCCTTTAGTCTCCAGTACTTCTGTTTTTCTGCAACCCCTACCTCTAATCTGTCTGCTTCTGGAGTGACCATTCCAGCAGCAGTACCTCAGAAGGGTCTTGATGAACTGCTCTGTCTCCTGGTTTGGGAAGGGGATAGCACAACTCTCTCAAATGCAGCTATGGCACAGAGATATGTACTGACCCTCTTCAGTCCCTGCTTTCTCATTTATGAACCCCACTCCAAGGACAGCTGGGAGAGGGACCCATATTTCCATCACTACTCACTCCTCCTCAGATAAGGAGGCCTGTCTGTTCCCTGAGAAAAGCCAGAAACCATACCAAGAAAATTGTATCAAGAACATAGAGCTCCTGCACATCAAAGAAAACCCCTTCCCTTCCTATTTATATTGGAGACTTCAAAACAGCCACCTCAGCCTTTGCTGTCACTTTAGCTGTTACAGAAGAGCCTGTTCTTTGCTTTCAGAAACATGTATTTTATGTAGCATGACAAGAAAACACAGTCAAAACTTTTCCTTGTGGTAGCCTGAAAAAAAGTACTTTTCTTCCGTATTATAAAGGAGGAAAAGCTTTGAGAACTTCGCAGGCAGGTTTGTTGACGAAGTACTTTAAATACAAAGCAGAAAGCTTTCTTATCATGATTCTTTTCATGAGTTTATTTATGGGACATTTTTTTTAATTCTGGAAAGAAGAGCACATGGCTGCTGTACCTACAATCTTTCAACCAGATTTTCCTCTAGTCAACCTCAGTTTTACGGAAACATATTTAAGCCAATTTCTATGGGACTACTTCAGTGTAAAACAGGGTGATCCCATGGAGAATTTCTTTCCCAGTGTTCCTATTGTCACTTATCGCAAAAATAGCAAGATCAAACACAGCGAGAGAGACAACTTTCCAGCAGGTATTGTACACACTGCAGCAGCCCATGATGTAAAGTAAATGATGACAAGTAAAACACAAGAAAAATGGAAACACTCAGAGCACTGGTGTCATTTATGCCTGGTAATTTGTGTGTGTGTGCACGCACGTGTCCCGGATGCAAGGGATGTTGGCCTGTTGGAGATAATGTCTATACAACCACAGACCCACATTATACCTGGCACAAGGCTTGCTTCACCTTGGGAAATGTGCTATGACTTAGTGGAGGCTCACTTTTGTCACTGCCATTACTCTGGTAGACAGAGACCTCATTTCACAACCAGGCCCTATCTCGTACTGGAGCATCTGTGCCTCAGCACTGCCAAACATGTACATCCTTCCTGACGGGCTACTCAGAGCCAGTTAAGCCTGGTGAATGTGTTTGTGCACGGCACTTTAGCAATACAGCACGCGCAAAACCTGCTAGTTTTCTTCCATAATATTTGCAAATTCTGTAACAGTTGATTATTTATACATTAACCCACAGACTTCATTTCTTCCATCTTATACCCACCCATTGTAGATGTAGTGTTGTTGCCACTTGCTCTGTTAGGCACGAATTAATGCATTAGAGCCGTGTAATTTATGCATGCTATTTTGTCAAGTCTGTTTGTATGGAATCTGCTTTGGAGAGGCAAGCTGCTCTCTACTCTGGGGCCAGAAATAGTATTAATTTTTCTTTTCTTTTGGTGCTGTGGATCAAGGTTACTTCAGAGCAGTCACCAGCAAATCACTGATGAGATGGAAATTGCAATGTTCTGTGTTTTATGCCGCTTCAGGTGGAGCTGATTTGTGTGCATGCAGAAGTATGACACTGACACAACAGAAGAAAACCCTAGCTGACACGGATATTCGGGGGATGCCATTATCAGTGCAGCCAAACGACCAAGGACAAAGCACTGATTTACTAAGTTAGAATATGACTGTGCTCTTCTAGGTTTCAAAAACGAGGGAGGAAACCGAACTGCCTGCCTTTCCCAGGAAGCAGTATTACAAGGCAGACAGCTTGTTCCACTTAAATGCGCCCCACTGCAATAACCGTATTACTTGTGAAATGAAGACACAACATACAGTCTTTTCTCAGTGCTTTACAATTCTCAGGTCAAGTGCTAATACATATTACAGAGCTCTCCCTGGCAAGTATTGTTAGAGCTGTCATTAAAGACCTCCAAAAGTCTTAGCAGTGCAATTGAAAATGTTTCCAAATCCTCTTATCCCAAACATAACAAATCTTTCTGTTGTTAAATCTGATGTTTTGTAAATTCGATACTACTTGGCTTATTGAGGGGGCTGGAGAATTTTTTTTGTGCAATAACACAGATCTCCAGAAAACGAATAAAGCATCTCTGCAGCAAGGGAATAAGACAGATCTCTGGGAAGGGATTTACGTAGACCCGTGGAAAAGGAAAAATCAAAGACCACCTACAGTACTGGATGAAGATGATTCTAGGATTGAAAGGCACAATAATGCTACCCAATTACATCTCTGCCTGGGTCATGTGCTATGCATAGCAGAAAGAAGCAAGATGGCAGATACCCTGGGTTATTTTAATTAATTTAATCATGTGACTAATTGGTCTCTGCTGGGTTTCTGTGGTAACTGCTTCCTAAGTGCTGATGGGCAATTGTGTTAAATGTAGCTTGGAAACTGCACGTAGGGTGCAGTGCCTTCTAGAGAGCAAAGGGAATTGTACAGCTGTGTGGGGAAGGTGCTCCTGCTGGGGCACTGATTATCTCCGTGCAGAATGTCTACAGCTGTACTGTCCTCTTTGCTCGTCTGCTTCCCGAAGGAACACGCTTATTTGCAGAAAACGTGCTAGACTTTCTCCCTCCTGGGCGTGAAAGTAGATTTCCTGTAGGAATATGTGAGGGCACATGTATGCGGCAGAGCACGCGCGACTTGGAAACAAAGGGAGAGCAGCCAGAGCGCTGTGCGTGCAAAACTGAAATGACTCCTGCGTGCACAGTGTGAGGCCCTGCAAACCAGAACGTCTTCTTAGTGCTGACTGCGTTCGAGGGTAAATCCATTACCCAGCCCTGACACAAACAACGTGCAAAACCGGGTGGGTTTTTTTTTTTCCAACTGCTCCTGCATCTCTTGTATTATTCATGAAATCCCTAAATCCACACGGGTCATAATTAGCATGGAGTACTGCAAAATGGCACAGAGCTGCCTTCAAAATTGGCAAACACGAAAATGACTTGTAAAAGTCATTCTTTGCTTCACGGGTTGAATTTCGGATCACCACGAACAAGAAGTTGCCATCCTGTTGGATCCAGACTTATGCCCGTGTCTCCTCACATGATTAATGTAACAGCAAGAATGGAAAGATGATTAATAATAGCAACCTACATTCCAGCAATCACAATCGCACATAAGAAATGACTGTTTAATGGGGTGGTAAGTTAAACCCCATTAAGGGCACAGAGAAAAAACAACTGAGAATCTCCTCTCCTCAGTACCTTTCACTGAAAAAAAAGCAACCTAAGAAAATATCCTTAAGACAATACAAGACATGCTGCAAATAACAGAACACAACACGGAACAGAAAATGCCATACCTTATCCTAACCTCGCCAGTGAAAATGCAGAAAGAGGATAGGAAATGTAGGAAGACATAGCCAGAGAGAGGTTAAAAGTTTGGTAGCTGTATTGTGAAGGCTAGAAAGGTTCCATTTAATAAAGCAAGGGAAAGGATAAAGTAGAATGGTGAAGGAGGAAAAATGTGCATTACCTCCCTGCCCTGGGCTACTGGAGGATAAAGAGCTATCCAGCCTGTGGCAGACCTGGGCTTTATTTCTTTTAGTGTAAATTACATTAAAATTAAAATACCTTATACAGCTCTATCAGCAAAAAGTTATAGTTGTAGAGCACAAATATCTAATCCCTCATTTTTCCTGTTGTAATCCCACCACTGGCTTGAAGTTTGTGGTTCAGTTCTCATCCTCCTGACATACATGGAAATATTGCCCCTGACACTCACAAGACCAAAATACTTCCTTTGTTTTGAAACTGGTGATCAGTATGTTATTGCATATTCCTTTCTGCAATTTATATTGAGTTATTCATGCCTAAGTTCAAGGCTGAAGAAACAAAAAGCTCAAAATAATCACATTTGTTGTAAGCTGTCTTTAGGAAATCAATTTTAGGAAACAACTGACAAACTAGGTGATATGCTGTAATATCTCTAGTTGTGTTCTTTGGAAAAGTTAGGCATAGTGAAGCTGCTACACATTACATTTCATGCTGAAATGTCCAGATATAATGAATTAGAGCTCTACATGACCCTTCTTTAAAAACAGCCCTTATTGTGTGAGAATGAACACAACCTCACATACTGCTTTTGTCTTTTTATAAGAAGTCTTTTACACTTTTCCATATTTTCACCAACAGCAAATACTAGAAAATATTTACATTTTCAAAATACTCCAAAAGAGCAGTGTGGTGACATTGATAACTGCATTATGAAGGCTGAAAATTTTTAAGAGAGACTTGAGAATAACTGAAAGTGAGACAAAACATTTTCATTTGAGTGATATCAAAAAAAACTCCTCAGTAAGGCTATACCAAACCTATTGCTCCTCCAGACCCAGTAAGAACTAAATGGAGGTATTACAGCTCCTACACTGGGCCAAAATCACTGCTGATTCAAGTAGCCCCAATTATTTTAACAAAGCTGCGCCTGCTTACACCAGCTATGTATTTGCCCAACCAAATGGGACACGTCAGTTTGGATTCGGATTATGTCACAGAGCCCTTCATGCTTGCTATGCCAGCAGTGCAACCACTGATTAGGAAGATGGACCTCACCATAGTGATGAGCTCATTTGTTCCTCTCCTCTGGAGAGGAACTGCAGCTGACAATAGCCAATACCTGAAGGAAGGAATGAAAAATATCCCATAATCTACAGAGTTATAGGATGCATCTGGGGCTGACACAGTGGGCAACATCTCTCATGAATGAGATTTGGCTTCTATTGCTCTTTCATTTGATTTAGCTTTATATTTTGCTAATAATAATCAGTTTTATCAAACCTCTGCAACTACACCATTTAATTTCAGTACCAGTTCAACTGCTACTCCAAACAGAGCACTCCTGTTTATTTCAGTGGCTTACGGCTCAGGCCTTCAACTATTTCTAACAGCTCAATCTAAAAATGGGCAACGTAATTTTGGGAAGTAATAACTCCTGCTGAATCCGAATACGCTATCTTTGCATTTCTGCAGGGGACAGAAAATACACAGAGGACAGCATATGCATTCCCTCTGCCAGGGCCAGCTTCAGTGTTTACTCATGTTTGCTTGTCCCAGCTTAGCCAGTCCCAAGCAAAGCAGCTCATTTCAGGCCCCAGTTACATGTGTTAACACTTCAAAGTATTATACATCAAAACTGCAAAAGATGAACCTCTGGTCCAGTCCTCTCCTCTTTCTCCACAGGCTTAACATTTTCTTATTCTCTAAATCATCTTTGATTCTTCTGATCACTGAACTCTGCATATCCAAACTCTCTCCAAATCTTGCCTCTCCTTGCTCTACCCATATTACAGCAGCCACCCAATTATCCTCCTCAACACCCCAACACCCCAGACCCTTGCCCATTTAACTACCATTATATCTGCATCATCCACCTTATTGCTCCTCTCCTATCCTCAGCTTTAGGCTGTTGTCTAGCTTCACTCATTCCCCTAAGATACTTTTTTCAGGTTGTTTTTTTGCCCCCCTAGACATACTAACCCACTTTTGTAAAAGTACAAGTTGGGTTTTTTCATTATTTCTAATTCCTCCAGAGAATTATTTTCTGTCCTGTCTGGTATCTGCAACCCCTCATAGCTCAGTATCAGCTGCAGAGTTTGTGAACTTGTTCTCTGTTCTCTCCTGGAGATCATTAATGAAATATGAAACAAGACCAACCTCACGAAAGTCCCTCTGGCACTTCTCTATCCATAACCTGATATGCTGCTCTTTATCACCACCCTTTACTTTATTCCTTGAGCCTGTTTTCAGGCCACTTGACAGTGTTCATATCCAAAGTAATTTGAGTTAATCTGAGGGTAAGATTTCATGAGATGCCATTTCGAGTGCTTTACTAAATTTCGAATCCATTAGAACTTCTAATTTGCCTCCCTCAGCTGATTTCTGTGCGTGTGTACACACTAGCTGTGTTTGCTTGGCAAAACCTCTGTACTCCTCTGTTACTCCTTGCCCATATGGTATAACTGCAGAAAATGGGGATGTGGTTGAGTGAGTTTGTGCATTGAATATCTGCTTTTTGTTGGAAAACTCAACTTTTTTCTAAAATACAATTAGTTTTTCTCGAGCAAATTGAACTAAAAATTTGTATAGCACATATAAAAACATTCCTCAGCATTATAAAGTAATTTTTCCGTTGGCAGTAAATTTGGATCCTTTGCAATGCAACCAGCTTCTTATTTAAATGTCCAACTTCCTATGAAAATGTGCATTTAGGTATGCTGCCATGCCAAAATGCATTCCCTGCTTCCATGGAGGGCATCAAACTATCCATAGGCATCAAACACATCAAAACCAACTAATCTTATCCAGCAAACATGATCCTGAGTCCAAATAACTACGTAAATATCTCTGTCTAAAAGCTGTTATATGTAAAAATTATATCCCAGCTGTTCTTTACAGTGTTACTACCTGCCAGGTTATGCCTAACCGAAGTTATTTTACTCTCCTGTTAAGCAAATTAAATAAAGATTATTTAGGAACTCTCATTTCCTATGCTCAAGAAGAAAGCAGTCTTCTTATGTTTCCTTTTCTTTTTCTTTTTTTTTTTTTAAGCACCGTACAAAAGACTTCCAAATTCTCAGGAACAGTTGCTGGTTTTAATGATATATTGCAGATCCTTGTCAATATCTCTGCTGCTTCACACTTTTATTTCCTTAGGAACACTCGGCTGAGTACCATCTGCTCCTGGTGATTTACTGCTCTCGAGTTGCTGAAGTTGCTCCATAACTTTGTCCTAAGAGGCTTCAATTTCTGTTATAAGGCCACACTCTGATTTCCTGTGGACAGTGTCCTTGGGACAGGAATTTCCTCACCATCCTCTGCGGTGAAGATGGACACAGGAAATTTAATTTAGTTTCTCTGCTGTTCCACTTTTTCAGAAGAGGTCAGAGCCATGGCTGGATGGCCTACAGGCACAGGGGACTTACAGGTGGCTTTTTGTTTTCTACAGAGCCACTTTTTCTATACTACCTACAGTGGCTGGTACCTGCATCTTTCACATAATTTCTGCACTTCATCTCAGGAACTTTTAGTTATAACCAATTGATTGCGTTTTCAAATTTTTTGAAGTTAGTGTTTTGTCTCAAAAAGGCAAAACATTTGGTATTTCTGCTACATGTATGCCTAGGACCCTGTTGGCATTTCCATCATTTAACAACCCCACTTCCAACTTGGAAAAAAATGGTTTTTTTCCTCTCTTGCTGTGTGAAAAACCACAGAAACAATAGGAAAACAGACCAGATGCAAAATAATTGAACTGCATGCACATAATGTACAGGGCAAATATGCACAGGGCCTGATCTAAACCTAGTTACAAGCAATGGGATGTCACCCACTGATGCCAGTGGAATCTGGATCAGGCCCAAATGAAGTATACAAAAAAAGCAGAGGGAGTTTTTTGTCTCATCTTTCAGTTACAGTAATCATAGCTGTTGTTTGTAACAGTAGTAGGTAACAAATTTTCCAGTAAAAGTGTGATTTTTAAGTTGACAGTGTCCCTTTAAGCTTATGCACTTTTTCACTTAACTATGCCAGATTTACTCTCCCCTTTCTACTTTTTCCTTGCTCAGAGGTATACATACCATCTGTGCATCTAATATGGTGTTCTTAAATAGCCTCCAGAGTGATTCAATGCTTCCTTTTCCCCCCTTTTTAAACTTTCTCTTGCTTAACCCTTTTCCTTGGTATTTTAGAACCTCCTCTTTCAGAGCTCCTGGTCCTTCTTCTTTAGGGTGAAGTTACCATCTTCACACACTGAAGTCAGGAGTACAGCTATTTGTTCTTTTAATGCTCGTGCATTAGTCAAAACTCATGGGGAGTTGCCTTACCAAGGCACTGATATTGATAAATTGCTCCTGCGAATGGAGGCATGAGACTGAACAATTCAACAATAGCTAAAGTCGACCATTATTAATACTACACAATGAAATAATTTCAGCCTTTCTCCCCACAAATATTTAAATGTTGGTGCACTGTTTTATTCTCTAGATCAATGTTTTACGAGTTATATTTAGTTCTAGGAGCTCTCTTCCACCTAATTTTTAGTAGCACTGTGCACCACAACTGTGAAAGACTGGGGGCTAAATTAAAAATAATAAGAGCTATTGAGACCGAGTTGTTGTTTGATTTCTAACTCAACAGGTTTCCCTTTTCATTTGAGACTCCAAATTTCAAGGGAAAAAAGGGCCACAGGCTTACAGGACACTGCAGTGCTGCATCCATCTACGTGGTAAGAGGAAAATTACTGGATTCGGCCAGTCTAATGGAGATGCTGAGTCCTCTCTGGTTTCCCACACTCCACAGGAAATCTGCACCAGGCTACCATGCCGCACTAAAGAGCCTTTCTCTCACAAGGCCCAGAGAAGGGCCAGAGAGATGCTCTGCTCTGCTTTGCTTCTGACGTTAACAGACAGCAACAGAGCCACGTCTCGCCCTCGTCCCATGTGTGCCAGCCAAAGGACTGGTTCCTGCCTGAGCATCTCCACCAGCCCCTCTGTGTGACAGAGGCAGGGTCTGGCCTCCTGCTTCTTAGGCTGGAGAGTAAATAAACCAAAAACATCTGAAGACACACACATGCGCACACACGCTCCCCACCCCCTAACCCATCAAATACTTTATGACTGTTTCTAAATACTATTAAACAGATGAGTACATTTATTCTAGATACAAAATTGCATCGAGTCTGACAACTCACAATATATGCTTACTTTCAATTTAAATTTAAATAGGTGAGTTGTAAATGCTTGGGTTTTTGACAGAGCACAGCTGGTCACTGAATTTATCTGGTCGCCAAGTGATCAAATATTACTGGAGAAACGATCTTCTACAGGAAAGACATTTTACATTTTCAGACTTTTGCTCTATAAAACCCACCTCATTCTTCCATCAAGTTTAACACTGGCACAGTGAGCACGGCTTGATTTATGGCAAGCAACTGACTTCAACTAACAATCCCCAGTAGTACATTTTCCTGTTCATCCAGCAGATTATAAGTTATATCCATTTGGCCTCTCCTAGCCTCATTTAAACTCACAAGGCCAGACTCAAGGTTAATGGGTGCAAGGGTTTCTTCAGTCTTCCCATAAACCAGCAGACGTTTGCAAACAAACCTAAAAGGGATGAAACTTTCCTGACTAGAAGGGGCCAAAAAGATAGACAGTGTGATTTACTCCCTTGGTCTGACTCAGTTTCATCTTTGAATTTATTGCAAGATTTCTCTGGCTGACAGAGAGGAAAGTCGCCACACTGGGAGAGTAATAGAGTGATTAAATACAGACCGTCAGCTGACAAGAAATGTCGCAACAACACTGAACTGCTGCCTCACCTGCACAAATTACTTCACCACTTGCGAAATATGACAGCAATGTCAGCTCCTGAGACACTTTAGAACTAGAAATTACCTTCCACCTTCAGCTGGGCCCCTCAGGTTTTCTACTACTGCCTACCATGTTACCCTGTGTCTTGGGGTGACTCTATCATGTGTATCCCCTATCATGCTCTATGCCCAAAAAGTAATATATATATCTCTGTGTCCTTGAGAAGCTGCTTTGGAAAGTTCATCTGGGTTTTTTTTTTCAAGCTCAGTTTAAAGGCACAGAAAAGGCACAATATTACTTTTTGGGCACAGAGCATGATAGGGGATACACATGATAGAGTCACCCCAAGACACCCTGCCTGGGCGGAATTTCGCCCCGTTAAACTACGCTGCTAATTTCAATTTCTGTATTCCACACATGCTTTTAGAAGTGTGTACGAATTGTATTGCTCACAACATTGTTCCCAATCCAAACACATTTTTGAAAACCATATTTGCTTAATTTTGGTTTTCAAATAAAAATATATAGAGTGAAAAAAATATTCAACCTCCTTTTCAATATTTCCCTAAGTTAATGAGCTGACTGATAAATGAACAGATGCATTAAGGCAATAATTTATTCAAATGTCATGATATTTTTGAACAAACATTTAATATGCATTTCTTTATTTGCCCAGCTCATATTAGTATTAATGATTGATGTGTTCATTAGGAAAGGGAAGAGTGGCACCAGATATAGTCTGTGCAAATTAGATTCACTTTGGAGATCTACCCTAAGCTTTTGTCAGAATAAAGACTGTTCTCGATGCTCATTCTGTGTTGAGCGTGTGGAAACAAAGCTAATTTCATACAAAGCCGAGGTTAATCTAATGCAAGCTGAGCTGAGACATGAAACAGAGGAGAGCAATATTTTTTTGAGCAAGTGGCTAGCTCACATAGGTTGGAGCCAAAGGGATTCAGAGGTAAAGTAAGCACCGGTGTGCATTATATCTGCTCATTTTCTGAAAGCATCATTTTTATTCATTTAAATGCTTTAAGCAAAAACCCTGTGGTGATGTAAAAATGTCCTGGATGCAGACCATGAAGTCTATCTTGCCAAACTTTTTAAAGGAGCAAAATGTCTGTTGGTCCTCTAGTGTCCTCCTCCCCCCTTCAAAAATTCATCCTAAGTGATTTAAGACCTCAGTAAAGCTCCTCAGTAACCCCCAGAAAGATGGCTACTGGCCACGTTTCTCCCTCAGTCACTCTGCAGGTAGCAACTTCTTTCACTTTTCCGATACCAAGGTGTCAGAACATCTATTTAAATCCAAACCATTGCTCTAATTTGCATTCACCCAGCGTGCAAAAAAACTTAAAAGCATTTCCAGTCAACTCCTAACACAATTAGTGGTTTTTTGTTGTACCATCTGTATGTAAACAAAACCTGCTTCTGGGAAAAAGGAAAAGCGCAACCGTTGAAGCTGTCCAGAACTGATGTGAGGACACCTCGCGTAAACTGGTAGCTTTGTCTGAATCAAATGCCTGCCCCCCAAGAGGCAGCTGTAATTAGCATATTCATCTTGATATAACCAAAGCAGCCAGAATGCAACACGACTGATGTAATGTGACACGGTGGTTAAAATTAAAAGTGAACACGCCTTTTAATTGGATTGGATACCTGCTAGTAATTCAGACAATGGGAATTTGATTCAAATTTATAGTATTAAATGGCAGCAGATGGACATTAAAATGTCCATTGAGTTTGCAAACTGACAAGCACGCTGGGTTTGCCAGATCCCTTCATTAAGTCACTGGTGGCATCAGTCAGGTGCTGCTGTCCATTTCATTGTTAGCAATGGCAATACATTTTGCTTTGCTGTGCGTGAGCAGCAAGATTTTCTGACTGATGGCCTCAGTAGGTTAATTTGGAATTTCATTTGCCTCTTCTAATCACGAAAAATCCTAGCTCTGGTTTAGGAAAGCAGTTCTATGAGATCTCTGGGTTTAGCATACTGTAAGTAACAAGGCCAGCTGCTGACAGCAAGACAATGATGCCAATCTTCTTTCTGACCAATGCCACACATTTCTTTCACAGCTCAGGATTTTCTTAATATTTCAGTCTCTGTTCCAGATTCTTGGTCACTATCTGCAGCTTTCAACCCTCCACAAACTTTAAAAACATCTTCTGAATGAGGTTATTTTCCTTATCCCTCCTTCTCCAGCCAGTTCCTCAAAGAAGTTTGCAATTGTGCCCCAAGGCTGAGCTGTTTCCTCTGCAGACTCAGCATCTCATCTGCATTCACTCATCAGTGCTCATTTATATCACAACAAAGCAATCACAGCTATGGAGATGTTTGTTGTCTTTTTCCCCTCTACCTTCAAGCATTTGCAAGAAACCTTTTTAATTGGCTGCTGTAGCAAATACACGCACGCACACAGGCAGATGTGCACACACAAATACACGCACGCACGTTCTACGCAAACCCACAGCAGCAGAAGCAACTTTGTGAACCATTTATTAAATTCTGCTTTTCTCTACAGCTCCACAGAACCAAATATGGAAAATTGCATGCAAAGAAGGTGGGACACCTGCTCTGCACTGACCTTTCTGAACACCTGATTAATGCAAGTTAAACCTCTAGGAGAAATAGATTTTCTATTCAGAGCCCCATGAGTTTCAAAATGTATTATGGAAAGGGAGTCTAAAGGAACAGCTAAGCTTTTTTTTTTTGGACAAGGCATTATTTGCATCAAGTTGCTTTAAGCAATTTTCTGAATTTCAATGAATAATGATAATTTTACAAATTAAATTTTGTAGATGCATAAGAAAGAGATGAAAGTAGCTTTTTTTTGCCATTACTCATTGACTTAACAGTGAGATTGTTAAGTATCTCTCATGCACTGTTAGGCTGCACAATTAAGCTTGAAATCAAGAGAACTTTCTTCGACAGTTCTCAGTAATAATTCTGGGGAATGATAGCTGCTGTTTACTCCCAGTTTATAGTACATGTTTGTATATAAATGTCCATATTATCACTTAGTGATAGATATTAATTAACCAAAAAATTGTGCAGGCAGGAGCAACAGAACTCAGGACTAAATAAATGTGTATGACTTCTTACAGCTACATTTGATAGTTCACATTAATTTTTGCCACACAGATGGGATAAGGACCCTAAACAACACTCCCTGTCTGCACTACCAACACAGTGTTGCCCATCACTATACTTTACAGGGAGAAAAGAGCCATCCTTGTTTACATCTTCATGGTGCTAAAGAGTAGTTTACTTTTACTTTTTGATTTATGCCTATTTGTTCATTAGTATGAATGAAATTGGACTGCACTGTAAACAAAATCATCTATCTTTCTTCTTAATTGGGAGGAAGTGCGAAACAGGGACAAGGTCAAGTATAAAATACTGCCTAAGAACCTTGCAGTCACTATGTCTCCAAAGTCTTAGTCAAATCAAGTAAATTATTCTTTAATATATCTGTGAACAGAGTTTATAACCTCTGTGAAGTCAGTCCTAATTCTACGTTTGGCTATTTGGTCATAATAAATTTGTTTTCTGACCCATTGAGTCAAACAACTTAATTTCAAAATTAATCTTTTCAGGCTTCAGACTCACTGGATCCGATTATGAGCCCAACCATTCCCTTTAAATTTCATATCTGAAACTTGGTGGTCTAGTGCTTTTTGCCCTTACATGACTCCCTGGTACTTAACTTCATATTAGTTGGTCTATAAAATTAAATCTAAGAAGGGAGCATCCAAATCTTATATCTTCAGTTACAAACATTAGTACCAAATGCTCACTTTTCCTGCAATTGTTCCTTTTAATCGGTATTATTATACACAACATGTTGTCATTTTACAGTATTTGTTATGTGTATTTGACTGGGCAAACTGGACAAAACAGGAGCAGGAATACAGATTTGGGTTATTTTTGTTTGGGGGTGGCAGTGGTGGTATTTTTAGGTTTCTTTCTAAACTGGATCTTGTCTAAATACTTTGGGTTTTGCTTAATGGGGTAAAAGCCTCAATTTTTTGTTCATTTATCCCTGATAATTTAGATAAACTAACTCTTTTGGGAGAGCCTTCATAATTTCAAAACATATATATTTCTCTTCTTGCAAGGCATGGCTGCTGGCTGATACAATTTTATATGGTCATGACTTCAAAATACCTGGAGCAAAATTTGCATTTCTTATGAGAAAAGCAACTTAAGGTTGCACCAGTCTTTTTCCTTACAAACTTCCCGTTCCAGGCATGAAGCTCCCCAACAACCCTGGCTATGTACGGATGCAGAGGATGCAGAGGTATAGCTTCTGGAGCACAAATAGACAGGACTCCAGCAGGACAAAAGGTAGGAAAGCTTGATGGGCACCTCTGACTTAACTGCTTGGGTTCAAAAGCTCCCAAGGCCAGGAAGGTCCCAGCTTATTCCAGTATGTTGCTACTCTTGCTAAACCTAGTGCAGGAGATGGCTGGGAAGGAGTTGGAAGTTGGGAGCAGACAGTGCCCAGCTGACCAGGGACTTTCTGGAGCACTTTCAGGGCACTTCAGTGCAGGCTCATGTCAAGCCTTCTCCCAGCTGGGAATCTGTGGCATGCAGCACTGCAGAGTGCATTTGCCCTGTGTATGGAAAAAAATTTTTTCTTTAGGATGATTACAAAAGTTCTCATTCTGAACACAGCAATTGTCATTCAGGGATGGATAATTCACAGCATTACTTAGTGCTGTTTTGAGGCATTAGTGATGACTAATTCTTCACTGCTTAAACAGTCCTATCATTTGAGGCAAGCACTTATTACAGCACTTCTTATCTAGGGGAGGGAGGGAAGACTGCTTACCGTGATCCATTAGGAAATTCAAGCTTTAAATAAAGTGACCACAAAGTCCTATCAGCTCCCAGAAATGTAGCAGCTGTACATATTTAATGTAATACAACACTGTATTGTGGCAGAGATCCACTGTTTAAGACATGCATAAGGCAGGTGAAACGTGACTGTTTTGCTCTTCTGTTTGAAAAATGAGAAAGTGTGGAGTGGCATAACTTCTTAAAATACATAAATAAGCATTCGACTCATGGAGAAGACAGGTAGGCTGCTGGAATACCAGTAACAGAGCAAAGGTCAGCAGTTAAATCTGAAATTATTGCAGCCTGGTTCTTTTGATCTTATTCCTCAAGATCCCACTCCGTTACTAACAGGTGAAGTGCAAAACAAGAAGCATGAGGGTCTGCTGAGTTCTACTGTGCCTCTTAAAATTTAACAGCAGCACTTCCTAAATATTCTGTCCTCTCATCATCTAATGCCATAAACACACATGGAGTTACTGATTTCCCCTGCTCTATCAGATCCCGTGAAATTCCAGGTTCCACAGGTCCAAAGAGAAAGAAAATTTAACTCACTGGCTTAGCTTTGAAGCAGAGCCAATCAACATGTTATCGATAATGTTTTCTCACCATGTTTTGCCAAGTTCTCCCATATGACATTTTGTTAGTTTGAAACCTCTTCAGTGAATAATAGGACATTTCACTGGGATATGCTGGTATATGAAAATATTATGAACATCTATTGTGTTTATATGTGCATATGTGTGTGTACGTATGGATACATATTTACACACACATAAAAATTAATGATTACAGAGAGCTTTCTGGACAGAAATATCCAGCATCTTCCAGAAGTTAACAGAGGTGTAGGAAAGGGAACCAAGGAGAATGTGAAGCTCTAATTCATCCTTTCTCACAAGGACAAGGAGGCCCCCAATAAAGCACAAGGCTAATAGATAGTAAGTCGGGTAAAAGGGAACTTTCTCCTATACTGTCTCACTGATTGAATTCATGGTCATAAACTATTACTGAATCCTGCTACTAATGGGTTACTAGATGGTCGAAGTACACCCATGCGTTATGTTAACACACATTTATTTTCATATACTGGGGATCTAAACCTCCTGTTCCAGGATCTAAGCTGTAGGTGAAAAAGAATACACCAAGTTCTTTCATCTGCCTCTCCAAGGTTTCCCAAATTATCTTGTACTTGTCAGTTCTGGACACACAGGACCACCTAACCAGGACCACTGACAATGCCTCCATTACCATGAAGTCTCTTACCCATGTAAATTTGTGACTGGAAGCCACAGGAGCATCAGCTGACAGAGATCTGTATCCTGTCAGCCCAGAGTGTCTGGACTGTGCCTTCCACATTGTAAGGCACACTGAACTGCATGTGCATAAATGTGCACATGCACATACATCTGTGCGAGTTTATTTTCAAATGAGGAGCATCTAAGGAGCGTGTATTTGCCTCCTCTACACTCTTTCTAGATGAAAAAAATGGTAACAACACTCTTCACAGAAGACTTATGTGACTTTTACTTGCCTGTCTGCTCCAGTAGACACTATGAGCTTGATTCTCCAAGATTGCCACTAAAATTCCACTCTACTGATTTTCGCAACCTAATTCTTCAGGCTTCTTTTTTTTTTTGGGGGCAGGGCTATGTGACCCTAATTTATAAAGGAGGTTAATTTGCTATAACATTGCATCTTGAGTCTAGAATCCATATGTACTTATTTGTTATTATGACAGATGTTAAAGACCAGATTTAGAGACCTGAAGTCAGTTTGAACTTGACAGGCTTGGAATGTTCTGAAGCATGAGGGTAAATTGGCACCATTTAGGAAACCAAAATATAAAGGGTTTTATGAATGGTAAACATTTCTAAGACAATAAAGCTACACAAAGAATTGCACTATTAAGCATAAAAGGACACAGCTACTTCTTAACAACTAAAAATTTGAAGTGTTTCCTCTCTATTTTTCTTTAAATGACATGTTACAAATTCTGCTGCAGAAAAACAGCTGCTGAAGTAACCTAAAGGGCATTTTCAGGCACTGTGCTTCAGTGATTACAGCAATTTTTGTAGACATTCAATATTAGGATTGCTTTCTAATTTTAGACGGAGTTAAATTTAAATTGAGTAGGAGGGGTTTTTCACGTTACTCTAGATGTTCTAACATTGCTTAACCCAACCCAAAAACTGGATAGTGTCTGAATTTTGTAGCAATGATAATTTATTAAAAATGATACACTTTTAAAGAATGAAACTAGAGCTCACTAGCAGCAGTGAAAAGATGTCCACTATTGTGATGGGACTGAGACTTAGGCCCTAAAAGCATTTACCCACTGGCCATGATCCCAGTGCCATGGGATTTGGTGGCACTGTCATACACAACCTTTCTCTACTCTATTCCTTTGATAAATCCTCTGAGTTGTGTGTATGTAGGAAGTTCCTGAAACTCTAAGGCCAAATTTGGAGTCTTATGTTAATGCTTATTAGTATTTGAATTCCCTGACTCTCACAAAACCCAAGTATCAAGCTGAGAGAAACTGAAAGAAAGAAGGTTAGTGAAGGGCTGACAGTCCAACAGACAATACAGATGGAAAGTGGAGGGACTAGGTGAAACAGTGAAAACAAAAGAAAAGAGTTTCTATTAGATGCTAAATGAGACTCAGGCTGGGCCTGATTAAAGCCATGTCTATGTAGGTTACATCTTTCCTTATTTCTCTTACCTTGTTTCTCTTGAAATATGCTCTTCGGCAAGCTGCAAAGCACTTCTCGCTGCAGAAGCATTTCACTTCACTTCCCATACTCAGGGAATAGCGCTTGATTCCAACTTTCTGGCACCAGGCACACATTATTTGTACATTTGACACATCATCTTCTACAACAAAAATATAAGAACAATGTTTACATGAGATGCAAACACCTTCCTCAGACATCTGCACACTTACTCTTAGATACAAACAGCACCGGCTCATCTCATTTCTAACTCCCTCACTGTCAGAGAGCAGAACTGTGCCTGCCTGTGATCACCAGCTTCGTCCTCAGG
Organism: Rhagologus leucostigma; assembly: GCA_013397725.1. Taxonomy (NCBI): domain Eukaryota; kingdom Metazoa; phylum Chordata; class Aves; order Passeriformes; genus Rhagologus; species Rhagologus leucostigma. The sequence goes on from VZTD01002621.1 coordinate 834,895, forward strand.
CAGCCAATGACCCGTGCCAGCCAGACTCAGCAGACTGGCAAAGCTTCTAAAATGGCTGGAAAAGATGATTAGCTTCAAAAATGGCGCACTACTGAAAATCTCTGGAAATCTCGAGAACTTTTTTAGCACGCTTAAGAGCGCACAGCTCTTTATTAAATGAATAACCAAGACTGAAAGTTTAGTGGGTATTGCTGCTTTGTGCTTACAGTCTGCTGTAGTGAGTCCCTGAGATGTTCTGCTCAGCAAGCTGGCAATAAAACACAGCCAGAAGGGGCTGCACCAAGGCAGGTGTCTAACACAAACCCTCTTCTAAATAAGAAGGAACATAAAACATCCCTTTCCTGCATTATTTTGAAATAATGACTAGCATACAAAACAGGGAGCTTTTGTGTGAATTCAGCAGTAACAGAAACACAGACTTGAGCAAGGCAGAAGATGCCGCACTGTGGCAAAATCTGCCAGGTTACTTTTCAGTCATTATGCTCATCAGTCAAATTTTAACTCAGGCAGAGTTCCTGAGCCTCTTTTGAGCTCTTCTCTAGTGTGTGTTACAAATGTGGCACGTGTGCCTTCTGCCATGTAAATAGACTCCAGAGCTTATTTACCAACGTGCAGCAATATCTTTGTGTGGTCATCATTCCCACCTCAGCTTCACAGACAACAGCAGTGAATAGCTAAGCCTACTAAACAGATCAAGTCAGTAAGTTAGCAGGAATCTTTCTGACTTAAAACTCAGAATTCTTCAGTTCTTATGTCCAGCTTATGATACTGGATGACCTTTCAGTTACAGACAGCAGCCATTGTCTAACTTCTGGGAAAAAATATCCCTGGAGACTAATTGTTAAAGCAGTTCCTGGTCCATGAGCTGTGGAGAATTCATAGCTTAGAGATTCTGTCATGCAGCCATCCTATTTCCCTATAAAGGATTTGTTTTTGAAGCTACGCTGTCATCGTTCTGTAAAATTATTGGCAAACTAATTTTCAGCAGAGTGATTTGGCTCCTTTCCCTGACTATCATAACTCAGAACTACGTGCTGCATTTTACTCACCTTATTGGAATAAATATTGCCAGTTTAATAACTTTTTTTCCTTCCACAAATTGTGTTATGATTTACAGCTACAAATAAAACTCTACAATGTAAAATAATGACCTTTTAGTTTTAATCAGACTGTCTACCTTTAAACCTATATTTAAGGCCAAGTTATAGCACAGATTTGTACTTAATGTATTGTATCACTTACCCTTTAGAGTGGGATTTGCCAGTATTGTAAGTGCCTTCATACACCGAACATGAAGGGAAATCAAAACAATTTGGCCAAAATTATCACTAGCCATCTATAGGGTCAAAAAGCCTGCCCTGAGCCGGCTGTAACATCAGCCAGGCACACAGGGTGCTGCTGTGCTGGTTTTGCATGGGGTCATGGCAGCTTTCTCTGCAGACTGCTCTTGTCCAGGATGCCAGCTACTCTAGCACAGACCTAGAGCTCTTCCCCCCATTCTTATCCTGAGCCATTTGAAGTACTTACCTTTTACAAAGGCACCCTGATTCAGCTACTTTTGCACCATAATAAACCAATTCCTTACAGACCGAACCTGCCCCTTTGAATGTACCAGAACAACAGAAGATCCTCTGAATCAAAGGAACCAGACAGCAGACTCTTGTTTCAGATAACAGTAACATATATTCCCCTACTGATAAGAAGTATTTTATCTCTGGAAAAGAGAAGATCTACCAGCGATACCTTTCTAATAGCCTTCATTTCTGGTGAGAGGAACTCTCATAAATGAAAAAAGAACATTACAGAGCTGAGAGTTCACTGGTAAAGTGGGTGCTGAAGTACCTCTTTTTGAAGCAGGTTGGCTTGTCTGGGGCACAGTTTCTACAGGGAAACACAGAGATGCACCACTGGGATTCTCAGGGGCTTTCATGAGTGATTTGATAGGGGGAACACCTCAGCTGTCATTCAATTCCTGTTCACTGATTCACATGAACTGTCTCCCATGGATGATGAGAAAGACCCACACAATTGTTCATTTTTAATTACAGAGGCTCCCAGGAGCAGCTGCTTACATGGAAAAGCCATGTTATTCATTTTTCTGCACTTTTCTGCAGGCGGTTATACAGAACAGTCAGGTTCAGTCCACCTCCTTCAACCAAAGACTTCCTCTAAGATACATCCTGGCAAGGGGAGGAGAGGAGAAGGAGAGGGATCTTCCACGTCAAGTTGCTGTCTTGCCATGCCCTGTCCACCAAAACTTCACCACCACCTCACAGAGAATCCTTTGAAGCAGCATTGCTTCACTTGTGGTCCACGGAACTGACGTTCAAAAAAATAGCACAGAATGATCTACAAACTACTACTTCCAGCCACTGTCTGCACTTCCAGGAAGTGATATGTGATATCCAGGAGGCATCATCAATTTTAGTCAAAATGGTCATCATTCTGAAAGAAGGAAGGGAGAAAGGAAGGGAAATAGTCTAGCTACATACAAAGAACTTCAACTATTTCTCTATTCTACTCCTTTCTCACCCTAGTCATCAAACAATATAATCTTTTTCACTTCATGGTAACAGCAATAATAGAACTAGATGCCTCTTCAATTTAATAGACTCAAGAACACTGCTACAAAAGGATTAACTGAGTATGGCCATGCGAAGCAGCCAGGAAATAGCAGTACTTCAGAAGGGGGTTCAGAGTACACACTTCCTGGGACAGGACACTAATACATCACTTTTTAAGTCATCTTTGCTCCCTCAGGTGTACATTTGCTCAAGTCAATTTTCGATGAAGCTCTTAACTTTTTGTAATGCAGTGCATCAAGTGAAATAAAAAATATCCAGTATCACATGTCTATGGACCATCAACAGGAACCGTGTCCAGCCCAGCAGGAGGAAAAACTTGGTCTAAAATCAAATCCTTTCTTTCAGCTACAAGTGAAGCTAAGAACAGCAGAGAAAGGAACCCATGCTTGGTACCTGGGAGAGTAGAGAGATGTGGCCTATGGCCTATGGGTGTGGATGACAGCTGAGGACAATGATAAAGGTCCAAACCTGACTGCGTGCTTTCCTTCTCCATATCAGTTGTGGTAGAGATCTGAGCAGACCTTGTGAAAAGAACTAATAGGCATGTTTTGTTACAGTGTATTAAGCTTAGCAATCAAAAAAGAGGACTGTAACATTAGCAGAAAGTAGTACTTCATGTATTTCTACCAGCAGTGAGAAGCAATAATGTAGCCTCAAAACATTAAGACTGTGTGACATAAGAAAAGACAGAGTCTTGGGATTTAAGTGCCATCATCTGCTAAACACAAATTGGAATAATCTGAAACCAGAAATTCGTACCTTGCATTCCATTCAAGATAAAATTCCTCTCACTTTCTCACACACCTTTGTTTTTCAAGGCCAAATTCTTTGAAAAGCACTTTACCAGATCCCCGCTCTGCTTTCAGGGAAATGCATCAAATCCCTGTTCCTAGAGCGCCCAGCTAGAAGAACTTGCTGCTAAGAGATCACAGGGAAGCAGGAAATTTCAAATCCAGTAGTTTAACACTGGTTATCTCTCTTCAATCTTCATTCTAATCTTTTTCTGATTAGAATTGCACTAAGAAAGCTTCTCCACAACAATTATACCAGTTTATTACATCGGCAATGTTCTCCTTTGGTCATAGTCAGACTTTTGCTGGTAGTCTAGCTTAGCATGTCTGCTTAAAGTAACATGAGCTCATCCTGACACCATGCCTACATCCATCATGTGAGCTCTCACTGGAGCAGCTCTTCTGGTGAAGATCATTCACCATCAGTTTTAGGACTCATATAGCTATGCTGACACACGTTTGTAAAGTACAAAAATATCATTTGCAAGTCCTGGCACAGATCATTTTGAAGTGAAAGAAAATACTTTTTAATGACGGCTTTTTTTCCCTCCATCTGGGCCTGCAGCTTTATGACCTGCTTTTGCAAAGTGTTTAGCATGTTCTCAGATCTGTCACATTTATGACAGGTATCATGGGCACTCTTACAGGTGAGACAAAGAGGAGATGGGACTGACACAACTGAATAGTAACAGGACGGCATTCAGCAGAATATACATATTGCTGTCCTCTGTAATTAGACCAGGTAATAGAAAGATAAATTCATTCTACATAGTGCACAAGATCTAAATTTCCAGCCTCTACTTTTCTGAGTTCTCAGCTCTTCACAGGGAGAGATATTGTGGGAGTTACAATATTGTGTTTTTCTGCCTCTGGGTTGTGTCATTACAGGTGGAAGGAGTACTCCCTGCACCCACCACACAGATACTGTTCAGTTACATCTCCTTGTGGTTTTTATCCTGTGTATTTTTCATAATGAACAATGCAATAAACACGGAGTGTTTGCAGTGTTAAATCATGTTCCCAAAGGGAGTAGTTTGTATAACAAGATAAAATTATCACATTATAATAACTAAATATGCATCAGTCTAAAGCATGCTTCAATTAATCATCAAAAGTTTGCACCGCCTCTTTAAGTCTTAATTAAGCAGAATGTTTGGTATTTTTTTTCCTTTCAAACCAGTGTGAAGGAGCTGCAGAAAATTGTTCCTCTTAAACCCAATGAGCAGCAGTTTACACTAATCGATCTTATATGGAGCCATAATTTAAAGAGGTGGGGGGAAGTGAAGGAAGGCAATGAGTACAATGGAGTAAATCCATCATGAACAGCCCTGGCTCTTTATCTAAGCAAACCAGCATGACCTACAGTGCTTAGTGCAATGTTTCTAAAATCCCTACTGTTCTGGAGTTAAATCCTGATCAGTTTACTAAGTTTTAGGTTGCAACACTCTACTGCTTTGAACTAAGATGTATTTTCAATTTTAACTCCAGCTTCAAAAAGTTGGGTGAAACTGAATGCAGCTACAGCTCTAATCCTGCATATTATGATGATTCAGAGGCAGGTACTTCAAAACCTTACTTTCCATATTTCCTTGCAAGAAATTCAGCAGGAGATACTCAATTCTTCTGGCAAGAAGATAACATCTCTCCTGAAGGTGCTGCCAACCACAGCACTGTTGTGCAGAAGGAAGACCAGGAGGACAGAGTGTTTGGGATTGAGATCTCAAGTACAGAACCTGGGCTGAGTGAGCCTTTGTGAAACCTGTACCTTGACTGTGGTTGTATCCATGATCTGATACAAAAAATATTTTGGCATCCCATCCCTCCTCCATGTCTCCCAACCAACCAACCAACTCATCTCTGGCATCAGTTTCCTTCCACCACACTATCAGAAGCCATGTCTCTCCACTATTGCTTTCATCCACTTTCCTCTTTTTTTCTCTTTGCTGCATCCCACCTCCTCACACAGGCAGTTTGGATCCCAGGTTTTTTGGGTAGGGAGTTATAATAGCCCTTTTACCTTGAGCTGGGAACTGCGCTCAATCCACTGGTATATACATCTTTAACTATTTTAGCTGCTTCCACTATTACCTTCTAATGAAAAGCTGAAAAACTTCCTTTTTAAAGACTTTAGATCTTAACTTGACTTGAGCATCTGCAGCAATAACAGTAAGGGCTCACTGTTTCCACTGGGACCTGCCAGGATTTCAGAATTGGATAATTCCGAGTTACCCGCCTGCTGCTCCTGAAATCCCAGATCGCCACTGAAGAAAACCAAGTAGCATGTATTCAGATTTTTCATCCCCAAGTAGTTCCTGAGGTTGTTGATCCCAAGCAAGACAGAAGCACCATTACAGTCAATTTTCTTACACTTGAAATTCTTTACCAAATTAATCTCAAACTAAAAAAGGCGAAGAAACAAAACTCCTGAGACATTGCTGCAGATCCCCTTGTGATATCACCTTAAGTTCTGATCCTCTAAACAGATGGGGCATGTGACAAACTCAAGGTACAAGAAGTGCCTTAAAAACAGTAATTACCAGAGTAAGATTAAAATATACGGTTGACAATAGAAAGCTTGCTGCAGCCATCGCTATGGAAATACCTCACAGCCTCTACAATGCATTTCCTTTTAAGGACCAGTCTCTTCAAGTTCACTACTCTGCCAATAAAGCAAAATGTCCCAGCCCCTTTTGAAAAAATCATTTTGGGGAACCACGGCCTGCCTACATTTTCTATGCATGAGCTGAGGCACATTCTTATGCATAGTTCAGTAGGGACTGAATGCACAACACAAAAGCTGGCACTTAGGCAGGTTTTAAACACACAAACAAAAAAAGCACCTATTTCAGCTAATAGAAGAGGGGGAACTCCCTGTGTACTTTGAATGTATTCTATTAAAGTGCATACATGGACTTTGTGATTTTCTTTTTAGCACAAAGGAAACACTTGGCCCTCCACAGAGAGCAAAAGACATCAACAGCGGGCTAGATGGGGCAGGCATCCTGGCAACCACTGGCATTTAAAAACCCAGGCAGTAATAACCCTACGATCAGTGTAAATTTGATGATGTTTCAAACTGAAAACAAGAGAAATAATTTGAAGAGTAGCGACTATAGGATTTGTTGCAGTGGTCTTTATCAGAGGGTGAAACCTACAGTTAGAGAAATCGTAATGCTGTTCAGCAACCGGAAGATACTTGTGAAATACTGAAGAGGGATGCAGAGCACAGTAAAATGAAAGTCTCCTCCATATATAGACTTAACTAGATCTGATAGTGTGGTCTTTACTTAATGAAAACTGCCACTGGGTTCTGCCTGGAATCAAACTTCTTGGTACTGTGGTCATAGATCCAATTCCTCAGTGAATTTTGACAGCTGATCTTGGAATTCATTTTTAGCGGCCTGCTAACTACCATTTAAAACATCTTTTATGCTTTCAGATTCCTCCAATGCAGTTTAAATATTGAGAGAGGTTACGGCAGGCAGGCCAGAATGTTTGTAGGGCAAGAACTCTGCTTATTCCCATATGTTGCACAAAGTTATTCATCTACACTTGTGTTTACAAAATCTCCTACCACCTTTAATTCTAGAGCAATGCTAAACTGTAACACAGAAAATCAATCATTTCTTTCTAGAAAATAACTAAATACTTACTTTAGTATTTGAATCTGATATTTCTTTGCCAGCTAAGGTCACAGGTCGATTTTACAAGGTAGTCAGCTCTGGAAATGCTTCTGCTTCAAGACATTTTGCCTCACCAGATACCATTCCTCCAGCCCAGTCCTGCTTCAATTTCACAAGTTTCTGATAACTTCTGGTACAACTCAAATCATTACGATTTGGAAATCACTGAACCTAACATTCTGTAGAGACAGTCATCTGTAAGTTGCAGGATTTACATCCCCTTTCTTTCTCCAAATATACTCGGTATCTTGTGAAAACCCTGGGAGGGAGCATTACTTTTCCCTTGTACTTTTTTCCTCTATGGAAAGCTCAGTCAACTGCATGACACCATCCTTTCTGCCTCCCCTTCTACTGTGCCCCTTGGCAGTGACCTCCCCTCGCAGCACAGCATCGCAGGACGCCGGTTCTTTTTGGGGATGCTCAGAGCAGCAGGCGCACTCTGTGCATCACTTGTACGCAGAAGGAGGCAGGAAAGGGAAGGATTTTGTCGACCCTCATGCTCAAAAGATAGACCAACCAGCAGTTGTATCCCCCCACCAAGACACTGCCGTGGGGATCACAAGATAAAATAAACCAAAGAGCACTCAAAGAAATGGGAAACCTGAGACACCATAGCCTCCAGCAGGTGCCAGGGGAAGGAGGCAGCTTGTTCTCACCCACATTGAAAGAATTTTTTGCATTCTTCGTTGACTACTCTTGATTTCAGCCTTCCTTCATCCCAGGTAATAAGCGTTGTCCAAACTTGCCTAAGCAAAAGGGCAGAGACACCCTAAGTGCCCTGTGAAACTTACTCTATCATTAAGGGTTGCAGAAGAACAGAAGGTTTGCACACTACATACTAAGGCCATATACCCTGCACAACTGTGGTGAGATTTTTAGTTCTGGGTCACTTCAGGCTATTGCATTTCTGTTCCTCGCTATTTCCATGCAACTTTTAAATTGGAAAAAACAACCAACCAAATAAACAAACAAAAAAACCCACCAGCCTTCTTTACATTGCTGTGCAGAAAATAAGAACCTTCTAACACCAAGTAGAACTAATCTTAGGATCACTTTGTTGCAATAGGCTGTACTTAAGACTAGCCCTGAAGTTCACTCAGAATCTGCTGCCAAGTCTAAAAGTAGTTACCAGTCTGCTGGGCAAGATGGACTCTTATCAGCCACACGGAGACTCTCAGAGCAACTCTCTGGAGGCTGCGCTGACTTCTTATTTGCTTCCAGATGCAGGTTGGATGGCTGATGCTGGCTTATAAAGTCACGTCTGATTTGGGCACTGCTCGAGTGTGGTCTATCTGCCTGGTGCTGCAGATCAGGGGAGAGCTCTTGCAGACAGCCTCTACATCTGAGTAACTTGCATTCTCCTGGTGGAGACTTCCCACAACTGGATTTAGCATCCTCCACTGACACACCATAACCTGAGTCTGTAGACATTCAATGAACCACACAGGGCCCATGCATCTAATTCAGCGTTTTTGGGGTTTAATGATGAGATACAGCAAGAAGAGAGTGCCTGTATTGGAGCTGTTCATGTTTGGTAAGTAGCACCCTAATGCTTCCCAGAATCATACAGGCAAATTGGAACCTAACATTTCATTTGACTAAAACAGAAATTTGAACAGCTTGAAGATAAGATTTTAGTCAGACTGCTCAAAATTATTTGGTTTTCAAATTAAAAAAAAAAAAAACCAAAACAAAAAACACTTTACTACAAAGTAGGCATGAGGGGAAAAAAGGTAATTTTGTTAACTCTTCAAGGTTTTAGCCTGGTCATACAAAAAATACAAAGGCAGACAGGACACTGTTCAAAGCTTTCCAGCACACTCAAGGAAAACCTAATCTGCTGAAATCTTCAATGACAGCTTCCTAGACAGTTTAGGACCAGCACTCCTTCCTCCTCTTTTTCAAACTGATAGCTGTTTCTGATAAAGAATCATATTTGCCTTCCTAGAAATCCTGTTTCCCTTGGCTTCCTTACTCTATCTTTTCTGCCTCTGCAATTGCTATGTCAGTGCACAGTGCAGAGTATCTTTCTTGTTTCTTTTCAGGTTTGTGAGCATCCCCCATGCTCTGCTCTCTCTTCTCCCTCTTACCTGTATCGAATCTTAGCAGCAAAAATTATTCAACTAAAAATTCAATGGATCTGCTTATCCTCTTCAGACCATTACACTCCTGTCCAAATGCCTCAGCCTGTCTCTCTGACACCTCTTTACTCATGCTGACCCTCCTGTTCAAGATCAATACAGGGAGAATTAAAGTCTTAATAATTTCTCCCTGAGTGCTCACTCCATATTATTTGCTCAATAAGGATGGACTGCACCATCTTTCCTGTCCTTCAGGTTCGTGATTTAGGTATCATTTTCACCTGTGCGCACTCCCTTTTGAGCTTCATTTAAGCCTTGTAGATTTTTCTCCTGTACAATATCTAAAAGCTTTCCTCATCCATTCACAAACTCTGGATGCATCCTAATTCTTAGCCTCTCAGTCACTACAGTGCATTACTACCTGATGTTCTCTCTGGCCTGTAATGTAACCTTGTCCTCTGTGTGTCCACACAAAATCTGCTGCAAAGATCCCTTTTCCTGCCCAGCATTTTAACCTTGAAGCTTTCTCTTGGCCTCTTTCTGCCTCTCTCTCCTGTCCCCTTACTTCATTTATCCACTCAAATGTGGATAAATGCTTTGGTGTTTGCAGCAGGTCAGTCATAGCCTGTCTGTCCCCCATGCTGAAAATGTCAACCTTCACCTTACTAATTAATGATGGGAGTCTAGTCATGTGCCTGCTCAAGTCAAAGAAGCACCTTTGTGCTGTTTCCAAAGTCATCCCCTGTTGCTTGTGAGGGACTCCAAGGAAACATCCCCAGAGTTACTCTTGTCTGGCTTTGTATCACTCTGAAGTTTTCTGCTTTGATGTAGTGCCCACAAAACGGTGTCAAAGTGCAGTGCCAAGACCACTGCCTCGCACACTGGCTTTCCTGGCTCCTTTGTACTCCCTTTCCTACCAGTTGTTTCTTGCCAGGCTCTTCAGGGTGATCACGACTAGGGCACCTACGCCCTAAGATAAAACAAAACCATTACTACCCATGCTTACTGCAAATCCCACAAAGGTTGTGATTCTCCTCCCCCTCCAATCCTCCCAAGCTTTGGTCTCTAAAACAAAGGTGAGATAAGTACGCTCATCTGCTCAGAAGTCATGGTAATCTAGTCCTCATTACCAATCATGGGATAGAGTCAGAGGAGGCAGAGATTATGCATTCATATCTCCTGTGCAGGTAAAACAGTGATATTCATTGTTAATGAATTAAACAAAAACCTAAAGGTGGAAAACACTTATGAAAAGCCATTTGAGCACAGGATCATATGTTGTAGGTGGACAGGCAAAGAACAGAAGGCAGTTGACTTGGCCAAGATTCTCTTGTGTCCACTTAAGTACTGTTGCAGTAATTTGTTTTTCTACTTCATAGTTCAGTCTCCTCCTGCTTTTTGGTGTCATAAAAATCCAGCAACTGTGGCAATCTGCACAATGCATGCTACAGCCTTGTGTTCACATACCACAAATTCAGCATTCTGGATTCATTCGTGACTCAGATTGGAGGGGAAAATAGCTTGGGATGGCACAAGCCCTTGATTAAAGCTTTAGGGCCAAATCAACAACAGCTGAGGATCCAGCCCATATGGCCTGAGATCTTTAGCTGTGTAAAGGCTGCAGGAATGGGACCAAATATCTTTGGTAATTAGCAAATATCGTATAAAATAGATTGAAAGTCTTTGGCAGGGAGCGCTTATTGAGTAACATTTGAAAATTATTCATAGCATATTACATACTTCTTTAGAGATAAAACTCAATGGCATAACAATAATTTAGGAGGGGCAACTGCAGTCTATTACACGACTGACAACAGGCAAACACTTTCTTGGATCAACCAGTATTCTACAGCTACCTTTAGACAGTGTTATGAAGGGCAGAGGTGACCCCCAACACCTGGGACCTGATCCTACAAGCAGTTCTGCCTCTGCAGAAGCACCCTTGCACCTGGTGGCATCTCTTTAGCCCTGTGTGTGGAGAGCTGATATTCTTGGGTAGAAGTTGCACTTCACCCTGTATTCCTCAGTGCCTTGGTCATTCAAGAACAACCACACCACCACCCAGGGATGTTCATGGAAGCAGGACTCAGCCTGCTCCTATCTGGATTCACCAATTTTCACACCATGTGGAGCAGCAAACAATAACACAACAATTAATCACCCTGGTGTAGCCCTAAGAACTCCTTTCACAGATTACGGTAAGCAGCATGCAGAGGGGAATAAACCATTTTTCATGCAAACTCTGAGGAACGGCATGTTAGAAAACCACTCCTGATAAAAATCTAATGAAAATGTAAAACATCTCAGTGCAGTCTCCTGGGTAGAGTCAAGATCATATTAAACCCTTGAGAGACAACGGTCAGGGATTTCAATGAGAATCAAGAGACAGTTTTCCCAGTATGAGCTTGTTAACCTGATATAAAGACATGATACTCATTTGATGGCTTTGTCTCTTTCATTGCTTCCTTCATGCAGCCTATTTTTAATGTAATAATCTTCCATTAATTTAGTTAAAGGCTTTATTCACCAGAACAAAATCTTTTTTTTTTCCCTAAAAGCAAATGCTGTTGAAGTGTTGAGAGCATAATCCAGCATGAGGAGTGTCACAAGCAGAGCAAGTTTGTTGTCATTGCATTTGCAGGAGTTTTTCAAGAATACTAAAGTGACTAAAGCCACTCTCTCATTCATTTTTAAAGTTCCCTGTGACTGGATTTGAATCACTTTGAAATCAGCCCTCTTGCTAAGACACCATGATCCAGTAATCTCAGGACGTTGTCAATAACCAGTAACCATTTTCACATGTTCATTAGGATTTACCTGCTGGTGGCTTTATGAAAGGTGGTGGAATTAATGGGACAATAATAGGTACATTCCCGTGATCCTTCGACCCTGCTGGTGAGTCTGATAGTCCATTTCCTGTGGCAAGCCCTGGGTAGCTTGGGTTTATATTGTACGGTGAAATAACACTGTCCTCAGGTAATTTTGGTTTTGGCAAAGAATTTTCTGTAAAACACAAAGAACACATTGAACAGTATGACACATATATTTCTTAAATGGCCCTACATACTCTCACCAATATCTTCATTAAATTACCCTAATATAAGAATAGTGCACAAAACCCCCAGATATTTTCCCTTTTAAAGAAATTGATACTTTCCAGTAATCTTCAGAAATAGTCAATTTTTTTTCAAAATCAAACTCACACTTTCTTTTTGCAGAAGGTAAAAGGTGGGATTATTTTGTCATGCATATCCTTAGTATGCCTGATTTAGTCAACAACATCCTACTCTTGTACTTCATTTCTACTGTTTGCATGGTGATCACACTCGGTGTACTGTGACTTCACCAGGACAAGGAGCATGAAATGAAGAAAAAAAGAATTCCTCTTCTCTATAAATAATATGAGTAGTAATAATGGAAAGAACTTAAAGAAAGGAACAAAATATTGAAATCACAGCAAAGTGTGCATAAAATGATGACAGTTATTATTCTAATTCTTTAATCCCAAATCACCTCAGCATTCTTATTTGTAGGAATTTCTCTAATACACCTCAGCCATGGGGCACAACTTAATTGTTATTACTCCCTCTTCTCCCATCTCTCAGAACAAGAAATGTGCTTTTTCCCCTCCCGAAAACTGCATACACCAAAAATTTCTACCTGTCATAGGCATTTCACATCTATGGTACATAAAACATATGATTTGTATCACGTGCCTATAAAAAAAGAATGTCACAGATTTCATCAAGCATAGACTGGAGCCAGTAATCATTCAGTAAAAGATGTATTTACTAAAACAGAAATAAATTAAGTGCATTACTACACAGGCACAAGTTTCTTCAAAGGTAGCTTAATGACATTATGTTTTCAATGAAAAATAAATATTGATCACCAATGTTGTTGTAGAACTAACAAGCTGCAAACATTCAATTTTAACACAATTAGGTTGTTTCACCTTATCTCTAATTTTTTCCCCTTTTTTCTAGCCATCTGTCCCTCAGCACTGGTCTCTCTGAAGTCAGTACTCATTGCAATACTCACTGAATACAGTGCTGCTGCTGGCTATCAGAAAGAAAACCCAAACACTGCTGTCCATGAACACAGTGAAAAGTAGCACTCCAAGCACATAAAAGCTGCTGGAATTTCCTCTCTTTACCCCACCTTTGAGGAACTCCTGTTGGAAAAGTCAAGATGCAGCAATTTTCTACTCTTCTCCTCATTCTGATGACAAGCCCCTATCCATTCCCTGAGACTGAGGAGTCAGAAGGCAAAAACTGAATGACTGAAGAAACCAATAGGATCTCATCCTTTACATTTTGAATCACAAAGATTCATCAGTGTCTCAAACAAATTCCATCCATGGAAAATTTCTACCACAGTGCAGAAGACAGCATAGTACAAACATGGATGAGAAGCCTTTTGTGAACATTCACACTTGTTCCTACATGTGTGAATATTCCAGTTTAAAATCTTCCAACATTTTAAAAAGTTGTAGGCCAACCAGCCTTAGTATGGGAAGAAAAAGGGTTCCTTAAAGCCACCCTGCTAAGAAAGTGCTCCCTCCTTTCTCCAGTTGTGAGTAGTTTACTGATACCACATGTACACAACTTTCAACTGACACACAAAAGGCATTATTTGTGAAGATATATATCAATATGTAACAATATATCAATATACCAACACCAAATTTGTTAAGTGACTTTCATCGTAGCCTGTTGCCTTCCCCGTACCACAATGTACTCTCAGATATTTTTATGTAAAGCAATCAAGACACAAGCAGCAGAACATGCTTCGCAACCCACACCAATTCAGACATGTTGAGCTATTAATCCTTCTTTGCACGAACACAGAAACACGAAGTCTCGTTACCTTTGAGAACAGAAATGTGCTGGCGGCTTTCCCCATCTGCTGAGTAGTTCCTGAATTCAATATCTTCTCCATCTTTCAGTTCTACCTTATCATAACCATACCAGCCAAGGAGCTCATTCATAGTGTTTTCAGCAAAGTTCTGAAAGAGAAAAATTGCCTACTTATTTATGTAATCAATAACCATTTGGAAGGAAGGAAGGACTGCATAAATCGAACCATATCTGTGCTACATGAGGAAGTGTCAGGTTTGGCCCACCTCCTCAAAGACTAATGTTCATTTCATAACTCAAGTGCATAAAGTGAAATGCATTTAAATCTCCAACTGGCACATGTAATTATGACAGAGACTCATATGTCTGTAATTTAAAGAAAATGAAAAGAAGAGTTATTTATGACTTTTGCTCTGACATTCAATGTCAGAAATATTTTAACATACATTCCTCACTCAAATTTGTCTGTGTTGCCATAAAATATTTAAGAGTGCAGCAAGAGAATAACAGAAAACCAGGATTTTTTTTTCAACCAGCAGTTAATCAATCTTACTGCACTACAGTCTTTTCAGCTGGAACAGGTCACTGACACAATTACAGTTCCTTGAGGTGCCCATGAACCAAATCAAATGAAATCACAGCAGACGTTTTTCCTCAGTTATAAGCCCTTGCATAGTTGAAGCACTTAAAGATTCTTCACTGTGAGAGCATTTTACCATCATTTTTCATACAAACATCTCTTATATTTGTTTAAGAAAACCTTTCTCAATTTTGCCGTATTCATTTTCAAACCAATTTCCAAGCAGCTGTGTGGTTACATTTTATGTTTGTATGGAAACGCAAAGTATGGAACATGACTGTCATAACCCTCAATTTCTATTAAAAATATGTCCTCTAGGTCATGAGGCAGAAGTATTTCTGTAGAAAATGCTCATTACTGGGCCAGGAGATTTAGTGGAGTAAGTTAAGAAATCTGCAGCCAGGCAACAAAGCTTTCTGAAACCAAATAGTGCCACAGAGCTCTACAGCTTATGGATTTAGGAAACTACCAAAGGAAACCAACTAATGAATTATTGTGATGGCAAAGATCAGTTTAAAGTAGTATGACAACTATAAGTTGAAACAAAAAAGCCACACACAGAGCCTTTCTCTTCGATTTTTGCAATTTTTTTTTATTAACACTCTTAAAAAAAATTCCAAACTTCATATTCCTCCAAGATCTTGACTTCTAGAATAATGCTTCTGATAAGCACTGTCTCCTAGGACTCTGGCAAAGGAATAAGGAGAATACAGCACCAATTCAAAACAAATGGTACATGTCAAATTTGCAGGTTGCCAGATTTTGTCTAGTAACTGCTCTAGCTTAATTTTTGAGTGGGAGAAAGTCTAATGATAGAACACAGCAATTCTCCAGTCATTTAAACAAATAAATAAAATTAATCAGATGATAATTGCTTTTGAATTCAAAGCTACAGCAGGCGCTGTGCCCCAGAACCTCGGAGCGCTGCGCTGCTCTTGGCTCGTTCATCACACCAGATTACATAGGTGTTCCTGTCACTCAAGGAGCACTGTAAAGCAGCTATAAGCAATAAACACAAGCAATTTGTACTCTTCCAAGAGTATCATCTGTGCAATTATGCTACAAACACATTTCAGGAAAAGAAAACCCAAAACAAACCCCCAGAGCAGACCCCTCAAACATCCATTTCCTTTTGGCTTTTCCCCTTTGCATTTTCACCTTACCATCTGATGGAAGTCACAGTTCTGTGGCTGTCCTGTGCAGCCTCAAATTGCTGGAAAATATTTTATCATCCCACCTCTGCTTCTAGACTCAGCATTATGAGTGTGATATTTGAACTATGCCACTACTACAGTTTTCAACGAGTACAATGCAGTGTAAATGTGGCTAACAACTACCTAACTCATTTGAATGATGCAGTGTTGTGTTTTAAATACTAGCAAATATGGGGGGAATTTTTATAAAAGTTGTTTTTCATTGGTTTTTTGCGTTTGGGGGGTTTTTTTTAGCTTTTTAGACAACTTCTCTCTTAGCACTGAAGAGTCCCAATGCCCTAACCCTGTTTGTAACCTGTGGGAACCCAATAACAAAATGACCTGAACCTGGGAAGTCAAATGTCACCACTGCAGCTCACCCAAAATGACCTGAAAAGGCCTGGGGAGGCCCAAAGGCAAGGTCTGCCAGCTTCCCTTGCTTTGCTAAATTTCCACTACAGAGAGACAGCCCTAGAGACTAATCTAGCAAGGTAGAAACCAATTGACAAAGTCTTACTGACTTAAGCCCCATGCAACCAAATTAATTGAGTAGCTCTAAATTTGCCTCCTGTGGATGCTTTGTGTTTTATTTGCACTGCTGATCAACTCAGACAATGAATAATTTCTAATTACTTGTCAAGGAATATGTAAGCAAGGCTGTATATATGTTTGTTTTTTCCTGAAAATTCATACATGTACCTGTCCCTTCAGAATGTAGTCAAAATGATAGTTGGGTTTGTAATGGCACCAAATTTAAGTACCTTTCACGTCTCATTTAAACTATCCATGATAAGTGATGCACCAAAATGAACACTCATACTGACAAAAATACATTGGATTTCAAAATCACAGATCACAAAGACTTGACTCATTTTTAAAATAGTAAATCAATGGGGTCTTTTCTACCAACTTCAATGAGAGTACAATGAGGTTGCACGTCAGCGGTAACAAAAGTAAGCACCTTTTTAACACTGATTTCCCAAAAAGAGTGTCTTGGGTTAAAAAAAAAAAAAAGAAAGACAAAAAGGAAAAAAAAACAATTAAGCCATTCTCCATAATTTATCTTAGTACTACAATGCTGCAGGTCACCCTTAATACCATTCTCTCACTGGCTAACAGCCAGAGCTGCATTACACTACACTGCACACACAGCAAACGGAAAGCATGACCCCATCCTCAGCAAGCTGAGTGTCAAACCTGAGAAATATTTCTTTCCACACTGACTCTCTTGCATAGATGGGTATCCAAAGAACAACAACATCACCTTCCCTCAGACTCCTGACTACAACACCCATTTGCAGTGATGTCTAACGCCCTGACAGTTGAGATCGTGCTGAAGCCACTGCCCTGAAGCTGACCACTATTAATTCATTGTTTTCATGTATTTTCCCTTCTTCCATTTCAACAATAGACACAATACACATGGATTCAAGACATGGTAACAAGATGGGATTTGTAAAGACCAGTGTGGTGGCAATAGTCAATACTAAAATGATGATATGAGACAATTTTTCTCTGTGTGAATGCAGGCAAGCAGGGAAAGAAGAAAAAGAAAAAAATAAGAGAGACAAAGACCAGTTCTTGGTCAAGCTAAGGAAAGGAAGAAAGCAAATTAATACACAACCTGTACATGCAGAGCAGAACCTCATTGAAAGATATACAAGTTTCAAAGACTTAGTGAAAGGAAGGGTGATGGCTGTAACAGTGAAGCTTGAGAAAAGCAGGAATGTGGACTCAACGTTGGAGCAGGAAAGCAGAAGCAGCAGTGATCAAGCAGGCTAGACAGGAGACAGCAGAACTGCAAGATAATAGACCTGACAAAGACCAGGGAGGAGATGTGAAGGCAGGTGTGGATGACCAGATGGAGGACGTGCAAGGAGCTGCAATTCAAAGCTTCTGCAAGAACAGGACAGCAGAGGCATTAAGCTAGTCCATGCCTACTTTCAGACTCATTCCCCAAAAGGATGTGGAGTGTCTGCAGGATGAGGCTGCCACCCCAGTCCCATAGCTGTGCCAAAGGGCTGGGATGATGAGAAAGGCTAGTACAGAGAGAAAACTTTGCTCATAATCAATAAAATCCCAGGTCAGCAATCACACTGCTAAGCTGGGATCCTTACATCCACTCAGTCCGAAGGGAGCCCCCCCTGCAGGGACCCACAGATTTCATTGCAAATGTACAGCACGGAGCCTAGCTTCACCCAGGTGGGGAGGCAATGCTCAGTCCCCTGTGGGGAAACAGAGACCGAGCCCTGATGCCACCCACAGTGTGGGTCAGCATCCAAGCTGAGAAGACAAACACAGAAATCCTGTCCCACGTCCTTCCGTGCTCATTCTGCCACACCATGCACCAAGCAGACAAGCTTCTTTCTAGACCACAGTGGAAACACCAATCCCCTCCGCAGCTGCCAGCGCACCCAGGCACTTGGTCAACATCCCACAGGAGCCAAATCTCCTGCTCTTCTCTAGCTGACAGAGCACCATTACGGCTGCTGAACTGCCAGAGCACTCACTACGGCTGCAGCACAACCAGCTCATCCCTGCCAAAGAAACCGGCCCAAAAACACTCCAGTGGCCCCAGCCACACACCACAGCCAAAGCCCTTCCTTCCCAATAGATGGCAATTCAGCTTTTGCCCGCTGCTAAGTCCCAAACCACTTATCACCACTGTGGGGCAATGTGCAATTTGCATGTTTTAACTGTATGATTTCTCTGTTCTTGTACTACACAGACATATCTTCCCTACTGGAAGAGCCAGGATAAGTAACTGTTATGCTCACTGGTATTTCTACTTGAATTCGCTTCCTATTCCTCTGAAAGATGAAGAAGAGTGTGTTGACTCACTAGACTGCGGTTTCCCTCCTTTCTGAGTCTGACTTATATGGCAGGCAGTAAAAATATAATCACATTTATTCCCACTTTAGGATTCATTTCATCGTAACAGTACACCTACAGTTTGATTTTTTACATTACAATGCATCATTTCCCCAATTCTTTGATAATTAATACATTTTCAAGCTATGCCATGCGTCTCTTTCCATCTTAGATCTCTTGTCTTTCCTTCTCTGTGAACCCTATTCACAGGGGGCAAGGCCTGGCTTCACCGAATGAGGCCTGGCAAACACAGAGGCAGGAAACACAGGGGAAAATGAGTCTGTCAGACTCATTTTCTTCTAGCTTTTACTGCTGAATGTTTATTTCAGATCTGGGAGGAAGCATAGTGGCTCCATTCCATTTCCTTGCCTGCATAACCCGCTCGGGGCAGAGCCCCACAAATTCACTTTTCACTGCATCGAGGAAATAAAAATGTTTCTATAGGCACAATACAAACTTGGATTTTTTTTTCCAGCTCTCACATTCTTTGCTTGTATATGTTGTTGCCATACTGAATTCTATGGTTTATGCTATCAGAAAGCAAAATTCCATGATGCTTTGCTTTCATTTGTCCTCTCATGTACGTTTGGTTCTGTATCATCCACTTTGTTTGGGGAAGCAGTGCCCTGTATTTCTGCAGTGCCCTGCCAGGTGAGGTTACCTGTGCAGACAGGCAACCCCTTTGCAGCCATCCTACAAAACTCCTTCCACGCAGACTCCACAGAAAAACCTTGGTCTCCCGAAATAATATAACTGATAAAGTCTGTCTGCTTTTCCACTTTCCCACTTTCCACTTTTTGCTTTTCAGGAGAGAAGGGAGGAGTTTCCTTGGAATCTTCCGAGCGCTCTGAGCAAACTGGCTCGCTCTAGGTGCAGGGCTGCTACGCCTGCTTCACCACTTTCCTCCTTCTGACAGTAGTACTTTCAAATGCCAAATGGGGACTATTTAAACACCGAACTGAAAGATATTCTGATGAGTTTACTATTAAATGATAACAGATGGGGCTGCCCTAAGCTTTAGGCACCAGGAACAAAGCCCAATTTTAGATACAAATTAGTTATTGGGAATATTTATAGACAGCAAACTCCTTGGGCATATGGAGCAGCCCTGTGAAATTACAATGCAAATTAATTGCTTACCTTTCAACTGCTAGAGACACATGGATACATTGTCTCATCTGTGCAGGAGAACTTCCAGTGCAATTCAGTACGGGATGTAACCTCACTTCACAGCATTGCCGAGCACCTAGCTATCCCTCCTGAGCAACACTGCTTCCTAGCAGCAGGATGGCAAATGGAAATAAGATGAGGAGAGATGGATGGGAGATCCACCACTGTGCCTCAACAAGTGCTTTCATCAATTAAACTTTTTAAGATATTTTGGTCTTAAAATAGTAATGGGTTCCCTGATGATGACAGGTTTGGGTCTACGAGGTGTTCTGTTATTCACCAGCAAGTGAAAAATGGCACCAAACTGAATTTCAGAACAACTACCTGCTTTTCTTCCAAAGCACGAGGTGAATGCTACCTCTGGGAGAAAAACTGGAAAGTATCATCTGAAGGAGGAAGGATGACAAAAGAAAAAATAACTAGAAAATAAGAAAGAGTGGCTGTAAAGGTCACAGTGTAACAAAACAGTTCCTCATGAATATATTTTTCATTGAAACGTAATATCAGAAAACTGTGCAGAGTCATGTACTTTTTGCACACAACATTGTATCAAATTAAAATTTGTTATAACCGTGGTGTACATTAGGTTAGCGATAACAAAAACGTAACTCAATATCTGCCATAAGGAAAGAGCAAGCAACCTGAATATCCATCCAGTCATGTTAAAACCAAGCTGTGACACTACTGTTGGAAAACACCAAAGCAAGCAGTTAGGTGTTGTGATCCTTCTCGAGTAAATATCTGACTGTATCAAACAGCAAATCTAGAAGGAAGTCTCTGTGATGAGGTAATATTATTGCTCATTCATAGCGCCTTGAATTTGCTGTACTTAGAATAGACTCTTGTACCAATGGCCTTTTTATTATCCGAAGAGGGGGAAAAAAAGAAATCACATATACACCAGTCCTTTTTCTTTCTGCTAGCAAAGGGAGGCAATTCGATCCAACATGGGCTGAAACCTGAGTAGGTCACTGTACACCATGATAAAATTCCCTAACCCCTGAGCCAAATTTCCCTGAGGGGGCCCTCCTACTTCTCCTTTACTTTCCAAGCTGACTTTTCCATTCCCTCTCTCGTCTTTTCCTCCCCTTCATCTCTTTCATTTCCCCTACCTTAAAGCCTTGATATCTGATCTGCTGCTGATACTCAGGTTACAGTTTTTACAGCTTAGGCTGTCTATTGCTGTATACATTCCTTTCTTTCTGCTCTGCCGTGATTACTTACCAGAGCTTATTTTACACTGGTCCAGATGAAAGCAGCTCAGATGAAGGGAAACAGTCAGCCTGTTTGAACATTACAGATACAAACCTACACAAGGGCACATTGTGCTCCTTCTGTGATTTCACTGCAAACATTTTGCACACTGTAACCAATTTGTTACATTATTGTATTCTCTGGGTCTATTAAGAGCAACTAGACATCTTAATTCATCAGTAAAGAAAAAAGGCAAATGATCGCCACAGGATTTTAACTTTCTCAACCAGTCAAAAATTCAAACTACTTTTTTTTCCTCCCCCCTCTTTTTCCCCTTCTTAGATGATAGCAGCCAACTGTCTTACTAAAAATGCATAGCATATATAGCATAGTTTACATTGAAAGGTGGGCTACGGAAGGTTCTGCCATCAGCTGTCTCACTCTCAACCAGAAATTACATGGGTTCAAAATGCCCTTTCTACCCACCTTTAGTTTTTAAGTCAGCTGAAATCCTGAGGTTCCTAACCTTAAGCAAGTTACCCATGATTAAAGAAGAGAAACTCTCTACACGAAGGTTAATGCCAGTGCTTAATACCAAAGCATTAGTTTAAAATTGTGTAATTTTTCTCCTTCACACAATGTTGTTTTTGTTTCTTCCTCACCCTTTCAGACAAACATCTGTTATACTGTAGAAGAACAACTATCTCCCAAACCGCTGAGTGTGCCTGCAGCCAAAGTAAACAAAACAAACCCAGAGGATCCAGCACAGTCAGCCTTTATATCCAGCCAGGATAACATTTCACATGTTTTGATTAAAATTAGCTAATTTGTAATTCTAGAACCTATGAAACTTAAAAGCTGCAATCCATATAGATCGCATTAGGCGATGCTCTGAGGGGCCAATGCCCTGTACTACAGACCTCTGCAGTCTTCAAAACTATGTGGGATTACAATGAGCAATGGCTCTCCAGTGACTGTACAGAGCCCTCTCCGAAAATAGGATGTGTCACATATCTCACAAAGAAAGATCCCGCTCCTCTGGACTTGAAGCTACTACAGTTTGTTTCCAAAGAGATACACCAAGGCATTATTTTGTTCATGCCCCTAATACTACTCTTGTCCACATTTACACTTGAAGTGCACACAGAATCGCGTACACGCTCGTTAGGCAGGCAGCAGGAGCAAGAACGACAGCCTTAGGCAGGAAAGGGCACCTAGCCGAAATTAGTGGTGTGCAAAAGAGGGGAGAGGGGAGGGGACTGTGCATTCCCGTTTAATTTTATATTGGGAGATCAATGTTCCGGAAAGCAAAGATATTTTCACTAGGCATCATGCATATTTATACACTCGCCTATATAGTATACATACTATGTGAACGAGTGACATTTTCCAGGCAGTCTTCCACTTACAATCAGCTTTTTAATAAATGACATATTCAAATTAAATCTCAGCAGCTTTATCTCGTAGCCAGACTATGCTGTTTTAGTCACTTTATCTGCGCATTTAACAACAAGTTCAGCTGAAGTCTAGCAATACATTGTTACCAACTTTGGGAAATTAGAGACATCAAACAAACAGACATGGAACGGACGTGGAAAACAGGCGCAAAAAATAGGACCGGTCAAGCCTGGAACAGCGACCTAATGATAAAAGAAGTTCCAAAATAGCGGGTTTGTGCCATCGCAGCCATCCCAACATCTGGAGCGGCCGCCAGAGCACAGCTGGACTGGCAGCGGTTCCTATGGGGCAGGACAGCCCTCCGCGCGGTAAATACACTTCCATCAAAAGCAGCCCTCGGACAAGCCACCTTCCAGCGACACCTCTGCGCTGCCATGAACCGCGGAGCGAAGCGGTACAGCAGAGGAGGAGGCGAGAGGGAGAAGGAGAGAAAAGGGGTCTCGGCGCTGAAGTGCGAGACTGATGCACGGCTCAGACCGCAACGTTTCACTTTGACAATTTAATTACACAGTTGCAGCTGGCTACTGAAAAAAGAACAGAATACAGTGTTTAAAAGAGATCCCTTTCTTTCCTAACTTTAAGGGCTTCCCAGCTACCTGAGGGGGTGGCTATAGAAAGAAAGGGAAAAAAAAAAAAAAAGGCTCATCATTGGCACCCGAGGAGCTTAAAAGCCCAACGAGAAAGAGTTATTTTTAAAAAATAAATAAAGCTGGTCAATGAACAGGATTTGCAGCCTGTGAATTCGTCTCTGTTTGCAGCCCAGGAGGCGGAGTTGAGACACATTCAGTGCATCCTACAAAAAAAAA
>VZTD01002621.1:858525-961618 GCA_013397725.1 Rhagologus leucostigma
GGCTTGCCGGCACCGAATCGGCCGCCGCTGCCCGCCATGGGAGCCGGGGAGGGGGGAGGCGCCGCGCCGAGCATCGGGAGGAGCGGAGCGCAGCGGAGCGGAGGGGGCGGTGCGCACCCGCACCCGCCCCCGCCCCCAGCCCGGGATGGGGAGGAGGGCCCGGTGCCCCCCACGAACACCCGAGGGGTCCGCCCGGCCTGTGCCCCTCTGCGCAGCCGACCCGTCCCGTCCCGACCGGTCCCGTCCCCTCCGGTCCCGTCCCGTGCCCGTCGCCTTCAGTAAAACTAGTTCGCCTGATCACTCCTGTTTTTCCCTTTATCTGCGGCGGGGAGGTGCGGATGAATGGTTTGGTGGGACGCGCTTCAGCGAGGAGGTGCCGGATTACAGCACACACTGTGGGCGATACATTGATTATTCCTAGGCTCTGCTTTCCCGCTTTCCCTGGCAGTCCCTGATTACTCGATACAACACATTACGG
Organism: Rhagologus leucostigma; assembly: GCA_013397725.1. Classification (NCBI taxonomy): domain Eukaryota; kingdom Metazoa; phylum Chordata; class Aves; order Passeriformes; genus Rhagologus; species Rhagologus leucostigma. Next base: position 859,004 of record VZTD01002621.1, read on the forward strand.
CACGGGGGTGTCCATTGTTCCGACAGTCACAATTGTAATCGTAGGGGGTTTCTCGTTATGACTGCGGTACACCTTAAAATGATACATTTTTTTTATGAAAACACCCAAACCCACAGTCGAAAGATAAACTGCGTTCCATGTGGGCATGAGTAGGCTCCCCATAAAAATCTCTGTTTAGCCTGTCAAAGACAAGTTCGGTTGGCGCGCAACAATGTCTAATTTACATTCTCTGTCTCCGAAGCTTTAAATCACTGGAAGTTCTTAGCATGAAAAGTTGAGCACAACTTTGTTCGTTTCGTTACTAAAATGAGCCTTGCCTGCCTGCCCGTCAGAGTGATTAGAGACACGGGGCACATTTTCCCCCGCGACTTCGAGAATAAGAAGAAACGGGTATTTTGCACAGTCTCAGCTGTTAGAACATCGAGCATCTAAAGGTAAGATAGCAACCAGACTGAGCCTGTAAAATCCTAGAGCACATCTGCAGTGGTAAGGTCACGGCCGCTGCGAGGCGAAGGTGCTGCCACTCCCCTCGATGCCTGAAAGAATCAGGCAGATGTTGGAAAAAACCCAGCCATGATCGTTTGTTTTTCGCAGAGCAGCAGGACCTTGCAGAGACCCTCGAGAAGGCTCTGCTGACAGCAAAGAGTTGCAGGAGCTCAGCTGCAGCAGGGCTCGTGCTGTGAGCTCAGTCCGTTCCGCGCACCCCTGGAACACAAGGTCTGGGCTCAAACCCATCAAGCAGCAGGCATGAGAAGAAACCAAGGTTTATTTTGTTCTTGCTTGCAGTGTTTTAAAATATAGTGATTTCTCAAACTTGTGGAAGCTAACTTGTGACTACACGTAACCTCCAAAGGATGGTGCTTTATAAGGAGGTTTCCCTCCTCCTGTGCCCCACCGCCACCGGCAACCTCACCTCTATGTTTTGCTTACCGTATTCTATTACAAACAAATCGGTACAGTTGAGCTCTCATTAAGTACAGGAGATATTCCCAGAATCTCAGTGTATTCTTTCACACAATAAGACAAGCAGCACAAGGGGGAGTTGCTTTTAAACATAACCTCACATGGCTCTCTGAAACCTTTGGCTGGAAAAAGCCAGCCAACCGTAGACAACTATTCTGCTTTGAACGGCCACCACCTTGCTGATAAATTAAGTCATTCTAATGAAAAAGGTAAAACTAGTTCTTGCATTAGACATATTGCTAGTTTCGCTGTAGAGTGGATGGAAGAGTTTCAAGGAAAACCTTAGAACTTCTGCTAAAGAATTGCCTCAGATGGTTCTTGTTCAGGGAAACATCACAGGACTACTTAACACCTACTGTGTGTATTGTAATAAAGCACTGGCACTGTTTCACTGCATAAATTTAACAGGTTTGAGTTGCAATCTGACGAAAAGATTAATCTCAGACTCCCTGCATAAACAGAACTTGCTTTAATGTTGTAAGATACTTTAGAGAAGGTATTTGCAAGCCCAGGTGATGTGAATTGACTACAGCAGGTTACCAGTGAGTTGACCTGCATTGTCTTCAGGATCAAGTCTGTCATTCCAGTTATCCTGACTAACATCTGAAGGTTTGGCTGCAAACTGAAGCACTTCCCACCCCTCTTACTACCAGTTCTGAATGGTGATTCTCACTTCTTGATCACCAAAAGTAGTGGCTTTCAGTTGGGGTTTTTTCACAGTATTTTTCTGAATGCTTTTGAATGGAGATGTGAACTTATTTCTCCTGACAGTAGGCTCGTTTTCTCAGCTACTTCTGGTAAGTTCTTTAAAAAGAACCTCCAGTCCCCCAGTACCTCGTCAACCACCAGATGAAAGCCACGGACTTAAAATATACCCTGTTTTTCTCAGTATTTAATGCAGGACTGGGACAGATACAAAAGTTCTACCTCTCTGTGTCCTAATAATAATATCTCCATCTGACAGCAGGTTATTTCTGCGACTGTCACGGTTCCTACTTTTCTAGAGCTGTTATTACCTTTATATATTGCATATTATTACACTGCATATTCTTGGGAAGTTGTTCTTCTAGTGATAGCATATGGAGGACCAGCAACTGTCAACACCGAAGTTCATGCATTTAGAGTGCTCAGACATTATCTGACACACATCGGAGGTACCGAAATAAGTTTTGGAAACCATCTAATTATTCCCCTTGTTACTAAGGGGGAGGGAATGGCTAACAAAAAGGAATGCTTTCAGGTTTTTTTGGTGGTAGCTCGTGAATTCACAAGGGCAGACAGAATACCAGAATCTATAGAAGCCGACGCATTTGTCAGCCATACAACGGCATTGATCTGAACATCTCCAAAAAGCTATGAGAAAATAAATCTGCTATTTACATTACAGGCATCCTAACATAAAACACATTTACTGAACCGTGGCAGGACCACATAGTTTTCGTATGAAAACCTGTATTTTTTGTAAAGAATCCTTGTTCAGTAGTTCCCAGTATGGATTCTGCAAACATCTTAAACACGTGAATAAAGGTGACTGATTGGATCAATAGAACTGCTCAGATTTATTCCACCAGAGATACCAGGGTATGTGGTATCGGTAAGCAGTTTGCAGCCAAAGATGAAACCCTGATCCTGTGGGAATCAGCGAAGATTTTACTCCTGAGTTTAATGAAACCAAATTCCTTGTGAAATTTCCAAGGTGATTTAAAATCAATCTATAAGAATGCGTGCTCTCTCTAACCACAGTGCAATAGAGAAAGTCCCTTACTGTCATGACGGTTCAAGGGTTTGAAGCTGGTTGGTTTTTTGGTAACTTTCAAAATTGGGAAGAAACTATGGGATTCTGCCTTTTAGTTGTCTCTAAGTCATGGAAAGAACCTGAGCTTTTCCTTCTATTGCCCAAGCACATGCTTTACACCCAAGGCTCCATATTTTACCAAGCTCCATATTTTTGTTCTATCACAGATTTTTTTCCAGCTCTGAATTTGCACTTGGGTTTTTGCAAGCACAGTAATTTGGACTTCTGAAAAACAAGTATCGTTCATAAAATGACATGTGCAAATGAGTATCCTAAAATAAATCACCTCAGGTTTAATTTATATTCTATTATTCATAGTCTTATTTATTAGTGTTTACGTGTTTTAAAAGAGGACCTATCCACACACCAAAGCTGCTTTTTAGGTAACACAAAAGAAACACTTTGCTCCGAGTCCTTAATTTTGGCCTTTATTAATGCTTTAAGTCGCTTTGACATTATTAATGAGCTATTTCTTCTCGGTTTTTGCCTGCTGCGGAGGAAGAGATAAACAAGCAGGCCTGATTTTTCCAGCTGCTAAATATGTAAGCAGCACGAACGGCTTCAAAGCGAAAGGTTTTAGAAGGCAACAGCAACAAGCGAACGGTGCTCTGGGGGCACTCTGGAAACAACGTGACGGTTTCAGAGGCAAAATCGGGACAAGCGGGGTCATCCCCGGAGCCGCGGTGCTGCCCGGTGGGAGGCGGGGGCGGCAGACGGGCGAAGGTGCCGCGGCCCCGCCGCCCCCGGCCCGAGGAGCAGCATCCCCGCCCGGCGGCTGCGGCGAGAGCTCCCCCTCCTGTCCCGCTCCTTCCCAGCACGGTGGGAAACGCATCATGGAGCCTCGGACACCGAAACGTGTTTAAGCACCAGTCTGCGTGCGATTATGCACGTATAAACCCACACGTCCACCCCCCCACACAGGGGGAAAGCTGAAGGTAAAAAGGGAGGCTGTTGTTTCTTTTTTTTTTTCCGAGTAACAGCCCCAGAGGTTGCAGGCCAAAGTAAAGGCGCGGCTCGTAACTGGGTTCTCTTAATATTGCTGATAATTTACCTTATTATTCCCCGCTTGCCAAGGTGTTGTCAGCTCTCCATCAGGTTGCTTGGTAATGCCAGTCACCGTGGAAAACATATGTCTATGCAGTCTTTCACCTGTATCCGAGGGGAAGCCATAATAAACAGCAATTTAAATTCAGGTATTTGGTTTGCTGAAGTGTTTAATTAAACAAAGAAATTCATTATGTGAGTTCACAGAAAAGTTCCGTTACGTTGATTTATTTTTTTCGTTTGACTTGAAGTGGAAATGTTCCTCTGACTTTTTATGTGGCACGCTAAGATGATAGATTATTTATGCCATCAGAAGCAAATATATGCAGTGAATAATTAAAATATTGGCTCCCGATATTTTTTTTAATAAGTAGACAGCCATTTTCATACACACGGAAAACATATATATGAGCTTCTCTCTTGCTTCAGTTCCACCCAAACTCCACTTCCACTTCAGTGATGTTTTTTCACCCATACCTTGGAGAAGGGGTACATTCCACTTGTTCCTGAGCTTGGACGAACGCCCACAGCATTACTCACACACAGTAGTGTCTGTAGATGCCTTTCTGCTGTGGATACTAATCTCAATCCAGAGTTTCCTTAGACGATTAGAGGCTGTTCTGCAATATGTCAAAAGGTAGCCTTTCCAAAGCAGACATAGTATGGCAGTTGAAATGGGAGTAGTGGCGGCTTTCCAAATACAAAGGTCTGGAAATGTTTGGAGATATTTTAATATTGATGAATATTTCATTTTTTTGTGCTGCTTTACGGTATCAGTGTCAAATCTGTATGGATAAATGGCAAGATAGTGCCTTAACACTGTTAATGCTTTTGAAACTTCTGGCAAAAAGAGAGAAACTTTATTTAACTTATTAAATTATTAATAACTATTGCTCTTTTGGCTGAATCCTCACATAATTTGATAAACAGAAAGAAAAGTTAACTTGTTTCTATGATTCTTTGTTAAATACTTCCAAGTCTCCTGTTAAAATGCCTTTTTGTTTCTTATTTATTTTCCTCATGTTCCTTACAACAAAAGTAAGCATGAAGAAGTCTTTAGCGTGAGAGAACACCCACGCTATTAAAAATCAATCAATATTAAACCTTTTTAAAAGGTAGCAATGCATTAAAAAACAAATTAGTAAAAATATGCCCCGGTCACCAGTATCGACTTTGGGGAAAAATCTTTATCATCTGTCTACTGCTACACTCTATCTATCCACTATTGTTATTCAGTGACTCTTCTGTGATGCTTTCATATTGAATACAATGCCAAAAATCAGGTAGAGAAAAATAAAAGACCCATGGATGAGCAAAAAACTCAGAAAGATTATACCAGACTTGAACTTGACTGTGACAAACTTTGAGTTTGCAGCTTCGTTATGGTTAAGGTCTGTACCTCAGAATTAAATGAATCTTTTCGAAAGAGATTTTGTGAATCTCTTAAAGTTTCATTTGGTCCAAAATGCTCTACTTGCTCTGTCACACAGGTTGGTAAGAGCATATACTAAGCCCTACTTCTCTGACGGTTTCTTCTTTCGTTGGGGCTGACATCCAAAATGCTGATCTCCAGAGGCTGCTTTGGAGAAGGTCTGAGATACTGAGGCACCCTCCTACTCCGTGTGTGCTGCGCCCCTGTTTCTTACACACATCAAGAGCAGGGAACTGTCAAAGTCGGATGCAAAAACGGTGAGGGGTGGAGATTTGTGCACTCTGCAACAGTCCTAAGCTGTAAACCTCCCTCTGAGGAGAACTGAGAATGTTTACAGCCAAGGCATATTAATTTCTTCACCTATCATTTCTTGACAATGGTTTCCTCCCCTTCTGATTCTTTTACTTCTCCATATAGAAGAAGGCAGGAGAGAGTCTTCTTGTTTTTACTTTAATACACAGGTAAGTCTCCCAGGTGCTACAATGACAGGAAAAGAGGGGGAGAGATTGTGTGGGACCGGGATACAGCAGAAAGTTCTCCTTTCTTTTTAACTTCATTTTTTTTTAATAGATTAATTTTGCTGGTTCCTGAAAATACTAGTACAGTACTCTACATCAAGATCTTCCTAAAAAGTATCCCTCCTCTTTTTGTCTTTCTGTGAAGAATAAAAGAATTTTTTACAATAATGATAGTGGTTTATACATTTTCTCGTAATCCTGTATTTCCCCTGTAAGCTTTGTTGCATGATATAGTATGTCAGTTTAAGTAACATCTGTCAAGGGATGGAAAGCAATTGCAAGTTCTTTTCATTCATAAAGTCATTCCAGAGTTTCTTCATCCTTAATTTTCTTGTCATGCTTTCAAAAACATTACATCATTTTGTCCAAATTACCCCCTGCATTGCATATACAAGATACAGTGGGTTATTAATTTCTTTCCTGGACCCAAAGAAACATGTCAAGGTATCTACACTGATATATACTAAATGATTTAGAGTTGGTAAAAGTTGGGCTTTGATATGTCATTATTTGACAATTACTCTTCTACTGCAATGCTAGTTTTCCTGCCAGCATCTCCCCAGAATCCTACATGACATGTGACTCAATCTCTTGATCTTCTCAGTTGTATTTACATTAATTTTACACATCCTAATATATAATGGCAATGCCTTCGCATTGATTTGGTGAAAAGTCTGTCAAAAAATCCAAACGTATCTTGGGAATGCATAACAGAGATACATTCTGGACTAGGATGGGGCACATATTTAGCAGATCAAAGAATAGCTGAGATTGGAAGGGACTTCTAGAGATCATACAGTCCAACCTCCCCGCTCAAAGCTGAGCAGGGTGGTTCTGTGTCCAGTCATGTCTTGAATAAGTATGGAGACTCCATAGCATGTCTGGGCTGCCTCTTCCAGTGTTCAACCACACTCATAGTAAAAAAAAAACTTTTTCTTATGTTTACATGGAATTTGATGTACTTCAGTTTGTCCCCATGTGCCTCTTGTCCTATCACTGAAAAAAGCCTGGTTCTGTCTTTTCTACTTGCCTCCCCCCACTCAGGTATTTATACACATTTATCATATCTCCCCTGGGCCTTCTCTTCTCCTCACTAAACAATCCCAAATCTCTCAGCCTCTCAAACATCAGATGCTTCAGACCCTTCATCACCTCCACGGCCTTTCACTGTCTTTGTTCCAGTGTGTCCATGTCTCTCTTATATTGCAGAGCTCAGACCTTGACCCAGCAGTCCAGGTGTGTTTCACCAGAGCTGAGCAGAGAGGAAGGATCACATCCATCAACCTGCCAGCATTGCTCTTCCTAACGCACCCCAGCCATATTTGCTGCAAGGCTGCACTGCTGGATCATGTTCAGCTTGTTGAATGCCAGGGTCCCCAGGGCCTTCCCTGCAAAAGCTGCTTTTTAGCTGCTTCCCCACCTGTGCTACTACAAATATTGTTCGGATCTGCATGCAGGATTTCACGTTTCTTTGCTGAAATTCATGAGATTCTTGTCAGCCTATTCTCCTGCATCTTATTAAATTTGTTTTGATCTATGATCTTTTAGCTAATTAGTAATACTATTAGCTGGAAATATTTTGTTTTCATGAACTGTGTGGCTTTTCCTAATTAAGTCATGCATGTAACATTACTGATAATAATCTATGTCTCTTACCATAAGTAGATTTTGCTCAAAGACGGTCCTGAGAATCCTTCTCTACACAGGCAGGATCTTTTGCCTTAAAACATGATCAGTGTTTGTGTCCTTCTGCATCCAAGATTCTTGAAGTCAAGTGTGGTTATCGATTTCTTTTCACAGTGCTACTGGTTAAAGCAGAATTGACATGTTCTCACCGCTCCCTTTCAGCTCACCAGAGGGTGTAGATGGGAGACAGTCACATACAACGTCCATCCCACCCAGGTGGCTCAGCCAAGGCTTGCCAGGAGACTTCAGCTTTGGACAACTTCTGGGAGCAGAGTCAGGAACGCCATGCTTCTTTTGATTAGCATGTATTGAAATCCTGCTCACACACATGGCAAACTGCCATGCTGGCGTTTATTCTGAGTATCACTAGAGGTCCCCAGGTGCACCACCATTCCTGCAAGCTCAGGCAGCAGTGGCTTACAAAGCCAAGGCTCTGTGTTATTTCTTCTTCATGGCTCTCAGGACAACATGAGAAGTTGCCTGCTGCACACTGTAAGTGGGTCACAGCTGGTGTCTCTTGAGCCTTGGTGAGAGGAGCTGTAGACTGAGGTTTATTGGCTTTGCCCGAACTGCCAACACTAAAACCAGGTCCAAGGCCAACTCCAAAACCTTGCCACCCATATCATCAGTTGGGGTCTTCTTGTCTGTTGCTAACTAATGTTACAACTACCAGTTAGTATTACAGCTATTTCACAGATAGGAAATCATCAGGAGAGAGATAAAGTGACAAAACACATGTACTTGAAGAGGCTCATGGCCTCAACTAGAACTCAGCTCTTATGTCTTGTAAGACAGTCCTGTCACCATTAGAACATGTAATCTAACCTTCTCGGAAAAAAATGAAATGTGAGCCTCCCTTTGAACCAGCTTGACTTTGAGCTCCCTCATGAAACACCAACAACCTTTGAAAGAACACAGGGATGGCACCATTGACAGATTTTGCCTCAGCTGGTTGAAAATAAAGTTATTTGAAATAACTGCCAAAGCTGTAATTTATCAGACTTTTTCACAGATTCCACAAAAGCAAGGAAATTCAAAGTTGAAATGCTTTCTCCAGGCAGCACATGCCAGGCATTTGTGCATGAATTGCAGCAGGGGAAACGATATGTTTCTTTTAGAGCTGTTGTTGCCATCATGGAAAGTGAACAAGCATCTGTGCTTTGGAAATCAGTGGATGGAAGGTGTTCTGTGAAAGACAGCATGTGGGAAAGCAGCTTAAAATGGTGAGAGTGTACGAAAGTAGCAGCAGTTCTGAATGCCACTGGGGAGAAGAAATGGAACAAGGCTGACACATAGAAAGGTGGCGAGAAAGCAAAAAGAAATGCGAAGAGGAGTACACTGAAGGGAAAAAACCCACCCACTTTTGGCTAGAGAATAGGTCTGAACAAGTTCCAAGAGAGGAACAGAGAAAGAGAAAAAATTATAGGGTAGATAGAAAGTGTATCTGTTAGATGATAGTGCAGGTGAAAATGTAAGCTAAAGTTTTGGTGTTTTACTGTGGAAACAGATACAAAGCTGAAAATCAGATGTCCCAGCAGGACTCCTGATATAGCAAACCTGTACATTTATAGTAGGTGAAACCTGTAGGATGGTTCTCTTCTGTAGCATTTGCCACTGATCCTGAAAAAAACTGGAAGATTCACATTTAGAAATATTTAATTAAAGAGTACTACTTACCTTAAATCACCATAAGTAAGGGTTGCACTGCCAGTCGTAAGGTTCTTAATTTCACTCCAGGGCTGATGATTTCCTGTGTCACTACACTGTGAAGCTGAACCCAGAGTAACAATTTAATACTTGAGTGCCCAGAGTCAGGCAGATGCTTTGCATAAAAGTGTTCTCTTGTGCTTGTGGAGTGCCTGCAGCTCCCCCCGAGAACTGGTGGGTGCTAAGCACCTCTGAAAACCAGGTCACTGTCACTCAAGAGCTCAGAAAACAACTGAGGTGTCAAAGTTTAAGACTAAACTTACTAAAGTAAGTGACATCATTGTGGAAGAGTCTGTCTCTACAGGACTGCTGTGCTTTCAGTCAGTTGAATTTTGGTATGTGATAGGTATGCATTTGTAAATTAGATGCCTTTATAGCTTGTAACACCCTCCAGAAATTAGGATAAAAGAAAGAGGGCATTAGAGAGGAAAGAAGGAAGATGAGGGGAATTAATGAAACAGAAATGGATGGAGATGTTGTTCAAGATTCTTTTAGACTAGTTTGGGTATGCCTCATGGGTTCTGAATGCAGATAGCAGGCTTAAAATAAATTTAACAAAGTGGGGTTCTTCCACGTAACATAATAAAAGGGGGGAACACAGTGTCCACACTATTTGTTTGGACGGAAAAAGGTCTAAACGGCTTCAAAGAAGAGCTTGGAAGAGCCAGACCTGGAAGATCTAAGAAATAGCTCAATTTTTATTTATTAAACCTGATAGACTTGACAGAGCATGTGGCTCAAGGAGTCTCCAAAGTGCAGTCAGGTGGGAGCTGGGTGGGCATACCACGGGACATATTTCTCCATATTTGCATCATTTCTCATTCTATTGCCTTAATCATTTCATTCTGGCTCTTATGGGAGACAGGGTGTTCTACTTTAAATGTTCATCTGACTCAGTGCTCTCATACTCTATTTCGCGTTATCAGCTTACGTTTTCCTTTCTATGGGTTACTTAACTGTGCTGGCCTAAGTCAATTGTTCTTTCTCTTGTCCTCCTGCAGCAGAAACTATGACTGCTGTGATGTCCAAATATGAACCATTTTAGAGCATGTACTGAAGAGGAAGGCAGGCATTTTAATTACAGGGATTAAAAGGAGAACAGATGCAAGTGAGTTGAGTGCTGGGTAAATATAAATGCATTGCCCCTTGTACCCTGAGAGTCATCACTCTTTGTCTCCAACAGATTGACATCAGGATAAATTCAAACGCAGAGGGAATAGTACTGGAAAATACCTATTTTTAACAGAAGTGTTTACCTAGACTGGAGTAAAGTGTTTAGATAGCACAGTATATCATAGATGGATACCTTTTTAATTTCCTCAAAGCCATTTAGTCAGTGCTACTTAAAATACATTATTTTGTTCAGACACAGAATTACGAGGATGGATTCAGATGGTTTTAACTTGAGTTTTCCAGCTCAAATACAAAAATCATTTTGTCACCCATGTTCACTTTCATATGTTGAGGCTTGGTTCCCAGACTGGCATTACTCTCCACCTGGTAACAAGGCAGCGAGTGGGCAGAGGTAGAAAAGTCCCTTAGAAAACTGTTTCCTCCAGAGCTCTGAGCTTTAAAGTTGATCAGTAAACAGCAAGCCAGTGCTGAGTCTTTGGTGCAGAGTGCTCGTGCTGTGCAGCACTGCTCGGGAAACGGGTAGTGGCTTTCTTGGGAACTGGATCTTTCAGGCGTGTTTCAAAGGGGACTCATAAATAGAAAGGTACAGAAACCCAGGTGGAGGTAACAAAGACACTGGTGACTTCTGCAAAGTTTACTTCAGAGGAAATGTGCAGCCAGCCGTAACTTCCAGTCTAAGTAATAAAAAGAGAGGGACAGAAAATGGTGTCCAAACCCAGGATTACCAGCAGAAAAAGCATTTAGAGCTGTATCTATGTTTTGATTATGCATGTGAATAGCAAGCAGCAAAATACAAATAACACTTCATAAATGACACATACTTGGTCCCCACAAAGTAAGCATTTTAACTGAGAAATGTTTCCATTTATTTATTTAAATCCACATAGAATGTGCAGGTTGTGTATGTTTGCCGGTTTCCTGGCTGTACTATGACTTTAATCCCTGGTTTCTATCACTACCTGATAACTGTTTCACGATTCAGAGTTTTTCAAACCATTTTTCACCTCACATAAACATCCCGGCTTTTTATTTCTGCAGGACCCTTCCAAATCACATCATCTTCTCTGATTTTAAGGGATACTGAGATGTAACTCACTGGTAAAAAATGGATAGAAAATCTAGAAATTCATGGGGTGGGGAATTTAATAGAGGGTACATGCGTAAGCTTTTGTTCAGCACGGCTGTCATTTCCTCTTTGCTGCTTTTCACTCCTATCCAAACCATGAATTCCTTAGGCAGGGGACCATCTCCTTTGTTCTCGTTTTGAAATGTGTCTGGTTGGAGTTTTCTATTGCTACTAATGTTCAATTAAATACAAATAATAAATAGTTAATGGTTTGCCGAGCTGCAGAGGTGGAGCTAATCAGCTGAGACTTCATGGTGTGGTTAATGATGGATTAGGAATGGGGGAACTGATAAAGCTGAATATTTAAAGACTAATATCGTACAGGATGATGGATGTTTTGTCTGCTTTGATTGCGTATGACCAGAAACTAACAATGTGCTTATCTTCCTCCTCCTTCTTCTGTAGATTACTCGGCTCCAAAACATTGCTGTTCTGAGTCCCTGTCCAAATTCCCCTGAGTGGAGCACTGCCCATCAGAGGAGACGGCCTGAGAGGCGCTTACAATTGAAACTGGGTGGGGAGGTGAACAAACGGTGACTCTACGAAGGGGGCGCATTATCAGCTGCACACTCGTCTGCTCCTGTTCATACTCAGCTTGCTGAAATGAAGGGATTTCAACTGATTTTGCTTTCTTTTGCGGTGCTGACTGATGAGCCAGTGAGGAGAGAGCTGCATTCTGAGGGCACGTGGCACAGAAGGGGTTTGTCCCACTACCTGTGCGACACTGCTGAGACCCAGCAGAAGCTTTGGCTTCTCGTCTGTGCCATGCACCGATGAACTATTGTACCCCTGATGAGCTACTGTATCCCTGAGTCTGGTGTGCAGAGTGAAAAGAGTAATACACACCTTCTCTGTCAAAGGATCCCCATGTATCAGCTATATTTATTTGTTTCGGAAAAAAACTTAGGCATTTGTTATCATTTATTAACCCGAAACACATCAAGTTCTGATATTGGTATCTCAGTAGGTATAATTAGGCTTTAAAAATAATACCTCTAAGTGTCAAATTCTGTCCAAGGGACGTGACTCCTACTGAAACCAACTAATGCTAAATGATGGTGTTTTTTCAGTGTCTAACTATAGGATCAATACAACCTTCGCCCTTGTCAGTAGTTCTGTCAGCTGCTAGGAAGACAGGCAGCCTTGTAGACAAGACACAGACAAGGAGGTCAAGAGAAGTGGATGCTTTTCTCAGTTTGCCTTCGGGCTTTTGCAAAGCCTTGGACAAATCACACAACCTCTCCGTTAAACCTCCTGACTTCCAAAATGGAAATGATCATAACTGTCTGCTTTCCCAGGATGCCATGGAGTAAATCAATTCTTGGGAGGAGGGAAAGGGGGGAACAGGGGTGTGTGGGAACAACAACTACATGGGTGCTTTGGAAGGAACAGACACATTTCTGTTCACTTTTATTTTTGTGAACAGTCTTAGAGTGCACCTGGGATTTAACATATTAAAAATATTAAGCAACACTTAGAAGATTTGGCTATGTAGACAGGTTATAGTCACTACAATATATTAACATTGTTAGTCTCATTCTCCTACAGACATAATTTATTTTGGATGAGGCCAGGGCAACTATGAAAAATCAAAAGTTCAAATGTTCCCAATCAAACGAGAGTGCTTTGCAATTACTTTACTTTAGATGGCAGTCAGGAAAATATCTCCATGTTTCATGTGCTAGAAAAGATATCCAGAGTTGGCATTAGTAGTGGCTTTGATGTATTGTCTGGTACATCAGTCCAGAGCACGCTGATGTAAACAGAAGCGTCTCTTGACCTGTCATCTTTGTTCTTCAACTTTGATATTGGCCTCCTCCAGTGGCTTCTTTCTGCTCCTGGGGAGGCTTAAAAAAGTCAATTGATACAGAAAAAAAAAGAGTTTCAGTTTTCTTCTCTGATTAAGACTCTAAAGAAATAGACATGTCTGTCGAACAGTCACTGAAGCTCTCGAAATAGTGTGGGTTTTTCTCTCCAATCCTGCGGGCAAATGAGCAAAGAAAAAAACAAAAAAGCATGTGGTTTTGTCCACAACTTATAATATGGTAAGTACATCATACTTTTGCTTCCGATGGGTTTTTTTGAGAGGAAAGCTGAGAAGCTCTGTTTCAGAAACAGGCAGTGCAAACAGCAATGCCTATGGGTAAGTTGGTCCATCATTGCCTACTACAGAACCCTGGCATCTGATGCCTGTAACTGTCAAATATTAGCTAATTTGTAATGATTTTTTTCCTGTGATTGGTGTGTCAGCCTGAAGCTGATTTTTAAAATAGTTCACTCGGTTTGAAAAATGAGGTTAGCAAAAAAATACATTCTCCTTGTGTTAAAAAATATCATCGGGTTGCATGACTGAGAAACTCTCCATGCTCCAAACCTGAAATTTGGTAAAGGATTTGCCAAGGATTTGGTGGGTCCCACCCATAAACATGTATGATAAGAAGAGCCCATGAACAGGATGCAGGCTATGCAGACAAGAGGGTGATTGGAGGGTGAAATGAGAAGGCTGTGACAAGATTGAAAGAACAGTAGCCTGTAGGGATGGTGTGCGGGACTGAAGCAAAGAAGTGAGGAGATTGAGAGAAAGAAACTATGAACTTGGACCAGGAGTCAAAAATGAACTACCAAAGTAAGATTCTTAGGTTGGTAAGAGAAGGGAAAGGGATGAAGGCACTGGGCTGAGAGACAGAAAGCCCTTAGGTATTACAGTACAATCTTCTCAAAGAGTCTCTGTCATCAAGAAATAGTAATAAAAAAAGCTGGAAAATGACTGAAAAGATGTTTGCTTTAGTTCTGTAGCAATTGCTGCTTTTAAAGAACATCAACCTACTGCTGGTGAATCCTGAGGAAGCCCTAGCGACAGTGTGCAGTGTTGTGGATATCAAGGGTCTTGACCTAGTTCTAAACCATTTGGGCTTAGAAGAATTTTACATAAAGAGTGAAGAGGCATTCAGTTTTTTAGAATGTAAAGCAAAGAACAGCAGTTTCAAAAAGTTAAAGTCTCACACATTAAGAGATGGTAGGTTTACTGTCCATAGAACCCTAATTCTCCTCAGTTTACACGTATTATTTTAAGCAGACTTTAATTGTATAATCATGTTAAGTTTTTCACAGAACAGTAACCACATTAAGTGCAAGAATGGATATGGCTCAGGAAATGAATCAAGGAACTTGTCACCATTACAGGATGAGGTGCCTTGGTAGCTCCTCTTGAGTGCATCCCTCTGGCAATTTTCATTAACTTAGGCTTTCTGCACAGAAACATGCCACTGCATTCTGTCATTTCTAAACTGTGTTTATGAGCTGAAACTCCCTATTTAGCAATAGTTTGTTCTGTGACACCAGCTAACTAAACTGCCTCAGTGGCAGCTCCTTCAAAGCAAAGCTTTATTCTCTCAGAGACAGGCAGCACAGAAAGCAAAGATTTGACACCAGAAACTTAACTCTTAAGTCACCTTTCCAGTTCTCACAGTTTTCTCTATTCTAGTTTTTCCCATCTCCACTGGGAGAGGCCACTTACGAGACACCACAGGTATGTCCAGTTGTTTTTGACTCCACAGTCAAAGCCCTTCCTTAGGACAGTACCTTTTACAGTTTTGGAGTTGTCTCAGGTGTCAGAACAATAAACATCTTGTCATTGCTATTGAAAAACATGTAAGGGTGTTCCTTTCCAGCAGCTTCTCCCTTGCAACTCCAAGAGTTATATTGTGCTTTCCCGGACATCTTTCTCTGTGATGGAATTGTTTTCTATTTGCATCTTCTTTTATAGTGTCCTTCAATGTAACTCTCTTTAAATCACGTGGAATAATGCAAACAAAATAAAATGACCTGTATCTTGTATTTCCAAAAATAAGAAATGTAATACCCTCATTTTCAACACCAATGTAGTCAATAGGACAGTTTTCGCCTCAGAACTTTGCCTGATTTGTTGCAACAAAACCTTGAAGTTATAAAAGGAATGGGTGTCAGTGATTGTAAAGACAGAACAGATCATATTCTTGCTGAAGTACCTGTGGGTGTGAGGAAGCCATTTAAATCCAATTTCTGAAGATGGCCAGTGGATTTTCCTCCTCTGGGGCACAGAAAATCCATAGTCTGAATTTACAACAATTTTGGGGGCAGGTACCTGCAAAGAGACATCAGTGGTTGCTGTGCTCAGAATTAAGGAAAGACTACACAATATACAGCAGACCACACTGTAGAATTGCAGGACCCAGAAGTCTTCACTTGGGCACTCCAAATTAGCTCTCTCTTTTGATGTTCACTGTTTGGTTCTAAGTACCTCCTCCGCTCACGAGGAGGCTGTTCACAACCCCCTCAGCTGGCTCACAGCAGAGCACCACAGAACAAAGCTACAATGCAAGGCAGAGCATGCAGTAAATAAGGGCTGTTGATACCATGCCCCAGACAACTCCGGGAAGAGGCAAAAAAGAATATCCGTACACTGCAACTATAGAAATATAGAATCATCAAGGCTGGAAAAGACCGTCAAGGTCAGAACATCAGCCGTCAGTCCAAGCATCAGACGAGCACTGTCACCCCTAAACCAGATCACCCAGCGCCAGATCCAGGTGTCTCCTAAACACGTCCACGACTGGTGATTCCACCACCTCCCTGAGCAACCTACTCCGATGCCTGACCACCCCAACAGCGAAAAAATTTCATAGAAATCATGACTGTGTAGCTAAAGACTACAGGCCGAACACTTCAGGTGGGACCCTAACCTCTCTTCCCCGCTGGTCCTTGTACGCAACCTTGAGTGTAGGCAGAACACTCCCCGCTCTATGGGGCACCCCCAGCCAGCCAGCAGCCCGGGCCAGGCGCAGGGAGCGCCCCCCCTCCAGCGGGACCCTCCACCATAGCTCTGGGAGGCGGCAAGTACAGAGTGGGGAAGAGAGGCGGCGCCCCGTCACCCCCGCGCGGTCTGAGGGGAAAGGGGAGCGGGACACGCTCTCTGCCCCGGAGCGCCCGTCTCCAGCCCCCGCCCCGCCGCCCTCGCTTTACGGCCCGGCGTGTTTTGCGACGCCCAAGATGGCCGCCCCCAGGGCACAATGAGCCCGCTCCGGCTGCCGCCGCCGGGGGGGACGCGGAGCACGGGCAGGGCTGGCCGGGGCACAGCCAGGGCGTTCCTCCGGCAGCGGGATTCGTCCGCGACCGCTCGGCGTGTGGGGCCCCGCCGAGGCTCGTAGCGGGAGAGCGGAGCGTCCCCGGGGAGACGGCATGTGGGGCGCCCTGCTGCGGCGCGGGGTCCGCGGCACCGGCGGGCTCCGGTGCCTGTCCTCAGGCGGCCCGCCCTGGAGCCAGGTGGTGTCGGAGGCCGAGAAGATCGTGGGGTATCCGACGTCCTTCATGAGCCTGCGGTGCCTGCTGAGCGACGAGCTCAGCAACATCGCCATGCAGGTCCGCAAGCTGGTGGGCACCAAGCACCCGCTGCTGGACACCGCCCGGTAAGCGCCGGTGGGAGCTGGGGGGCACGGCGGGGCTGGGGCCGCCGGCAGCCCTCGGGAGCCTTGGCGGAGCTCCTGGGAAGTTTTGGGCTTCGTCCGTGGTCGGCATCGCTGCGCGGCCGTGCCGGTAGTGGGGTGTCCCCAGAGAAAGGCTGCCCCGGGGGCGGGAGGTTTCGCCTCCGCTGCGGGATCCTCGTTTCCTTGCCGCAACAGGTTTTCCCTGCGGGTCTCCGCTGTCGTTCGGAAGTTGCTTCGTTGTGACGCCACGTGCGGCGCTTCCCCGTGCGGTGCGGGAAAAAAAAATCCCTTGAAAAGTTCGGCTGCCTTGCTAACAGTTACGTATTCTTTTAATATTAACAACTATATTACGAGGAAAAAATCGGGGAGACTACTCAGTTTAAAAGCTCGAAATGACGCTGCTCTGAACCGTGTATTTTGTTACCAAATGTTTTGGAATATCCAGCTGGGAGCTGCGAGTTTCTGTGTATTGTTGAGAATTTTAGGGTTGCTAAGCTGTTTATCCACCCTTTAATTTTTAAGGCAAACTAATGGAAGTCTTGTATTCCTGCCAATAAGCAGGAATTGGGATTGTTGAACATGGTTTTCTTTGACTGTAAAACAAGAACTGATTTGCAGTGGGTTTTTTATACAATAAAACTCCAGACGCTTACCAAAATGAAGGGGAAAAAAAAGTGCAATTTCCCAAGGACTTTTGGTTGTGGATTTGAGTGTTTTGGTTGTATTTTTTGTTTGGTTTTTGGGTTTTTGGTGGGTTTTGTTTGATAGAACTGTGTTTACTATAACTGCAGCTATAGCAACATTAATAGAATCCAAGTTTAGTATGCACAGTATTTTTTAACAGGTGTTAAGACAAAAATGAACATTTGTTTAAAGCAGATGTTCTGCTTTTCTTTTAAAGAACGGATATTGTAGCTCTGTAGTGGTCCTTGGCAAATCCACAGTTGTGTTGTAATGATATAAAAACAAGATTTGTTTTTCAAGCTCTCTGTCTCTAAATCTGGTTGTCTTGAGTGAACAAAATGAGTACAGAGGACAAACAGCTTTTTTAAAGAAACATGATTTTCAGGAAGGGGAGGATTTAGACAGTGGCCTTGAGTAGACTTTTCTGGAAGAAACAAAAGAAATTGTTAATCACAATGGAAAATACCTGACTTTAGAAAACGGTGGTGGAGGGGATTTTGTTGAACTTTTTATAAATGAGGGTTGTGATATTATGATAAAGAGGAGGGATGAGAAGAAAATGCCCTTCTGTCTTTGTGACGTCAGTTGATGGAATGGAGAGAATAGGAGGAGCGAAGCACAATGTATTTGGGCTTTTAAGTTTGCACTGCAGGCATAGAAGTGTCAAAGAGACCTGCAGTGCTAAAGTGGAACTTTAGAGTGCCTGTTCAATGTATGGTAGTTGCTGGTTTGTTTGTGAATTGAATTTAAATGCAGTATTTTGGGGCATGGTTGGAAATTTTGTGGTGGAGCGGTGATGTAAGGATTTGTTGGGGTTTTTTATTATTTTAAGTGGGCTGCTTCAGGCTTAATTCTGTAAGCCTGTGGCTTGTGGAACACCACTAGGAATATAGTCATGCCCAGGCTCAGCAGGATTCAATACATTCGTTTTTAAAATTAATATATGTTTCAGAGTACATTACTAACCTGATGTGTTGTGCTGGAAAGAAGAAGTATTTACTCACATAAAACTGAAACCCTGTGCCCTTACTTTGGGTCATCTTCTTTTGTTTCACTGGTATTTCCAAGGGCTTTGGTGCAGAGGATTTCCAATGGCCTTGACCTTTGTATTATAAAAAGAGTTAATATCCTGCTGACAGTCGGATACACCCATAGTAATGCACAAATTGTACCTCACTCACCTTGTTTTATGGTGCGATTTTGCAATAAGGTGAAATTTGACCTTGTTCTTTCTCAATAATCTTGATAATTTATTTCTGAAATTTAAGTGTTGTATGTTTCAATGTAAATGTGAGTGATTTTAGTTTTGGGTCTGAGATCTATGCCCTGACTTATCATAGCAATTTAGGAAACAGGTTGTGATTTTTCAGTACTAGGATTTTTTTGAGTACTTTTAAATCTGTCTCATTACTCATTCTTAAAAGGTAAGAAAGATTTCCTGTTGTGTGTTCAGACGAATGTTTTAAAGCATAGGTATCTAAAATATTTTATTTGGTGATTTTTTTTAAAGATCCTTAAGTGACTGATCTGCAACTCTAATCTTTGAGATTCTGAGTGAGTAAATGCTATATATATCTGAGAAGTACTCCAACATTTAAGGAGATTTTTGTATTTGTGGAAACAACGGAAAAATATGTGTTGTAAAACTGATTAGTTGCATGTGCTGTTTCTCAAGTTTCTACTCACTTATTTTTGAGGTTATAAGTGGTGACAATCAAATTGATTGCTTGCTGTGAGGTGTAAACAATTTTCTTTAAGCTTCTTTGACTGGTGGCATTTTGTCATCAGTGGTTTTGTGTCTACCCCCCCTTCCTGCCTAAAGGCTTTGTCAGCTTTTGGAGTCTTCCTGAGACCATCAGGGGTTTCTTAAAGCAGAGGGCTCTCTCCCAGTGCTTATCTGGATGGAATAGGTTCTGAGCTGAGACAGCATAGGACAGAATTGCCACCACACCGAAAGCCTTCAGTGTAACCGTGGTGTTGATGAGTGTTTTTAACATTTTGCCAAGCTTTGGCTCACTAGGCTGTTGCAGTGCCTGTGCTGAGAGCCTTGAAGAAGGCAGCTGAGAGGTATCTGTGCATGTGAGACAGGACATGTGGAGAAACAGCTGTTGGGCCAGTATATGTTTCTCTGATGATCCCATCCATTTCTTCCTCTTGTTTGGATGCAGCACTGGCAGCTCCTGGGTGTAAGTGCCTGCTGTGAATCAGGACTGCAGCAGGTGTTCTTCTGGGATGATGTGTGACCCTGATACCTCCTACCAAGCTTGTGCCTGGCCAGCAGCTTTAAATCTGAGAGCTATTGCTGACCCTCCTCTTGGGAGGGCAGAGACGGGTAACTGAGCCCGACAGTGATGGATTTGGGAGTTCTGTCATCCACACGGTAAAGTCAAGTTTATATTTTATTAATTTTTGTTTTATTTCTAAGGTCTTGCTTTCTTAAAAGTCAGCCACGTGAAGTGAACAGCCCCTGTACTAGCTTTGCCAGACTTGTTAGAAGGAGGGCAAAATGTGAGGAAAAGGTTACATTTCGGTTTAGAAAGGCTGATGTCTAGTGGTTAATGGATCATTGCAAGCTGGGGTATCTGGATTAGGTTCACAGCTGTGCTTTTGGCTCTCTGACTAGAGCAAGTCACTTAATTTTTCATACTTGCATTTACTTATCTATGAAATGAATAATGTAGCATCTGTTTTCTGGAGATGTTACACTTCATTCATTGCAGCCTGTATCGATCACTGTGATCTTTCAGTGGAAAATGGTGTATAAGCAATATTAACAATGAATACTTTAAAGAAATGCTATCATTAAAATATTTGCCTCTAATGGATACTCTGGAAACAAAACTGCAGTCTGACTACTTCTGGATCTTTCTGTTTGTAGTCCTGTGAGTCACTGTATGGTTTTTCAGAGCTTTAAGATTTGCTATGATGAAGTGTCTTCAGCAGCTACTCAAAACTAGCATTTCTTGTTCTTTTTCTCTTCAGGCTTTGCTGTACTAAAGCAAAACTTTTTTCAGTGCGTGATTGTATGACCTCCTTTCCACTTGAGAAGCAAAAAAATCTATCTTTTCTCTTTCTCCTCTCCTTTCTAGGCTAGCATACATCCATAGTATAGGGAAGAGTCTGTAATTGGCACAGTGATCTATTTTTCTCAAATACGTTGTGTGAAAAACATTTTCTTGATTACTTAACCTCCCTTGAGAAGGGTATAGCTTGCTGCAGATTGTAAACAGTAAACGTTATGGCCAATACATCACTTTTATAATATCACTAAATGAAATGGAACACTTCATACACGTAAAATTATTATGGGGTACCATTTAGCTCCAGCCATTCTCTCATTAGCCTGCGGGAGGAATGATTATATTTTAGTTCTGTCAGAATTGTTTGTTGGTGATAAATGCTTAACTAGACATGGTTACAGTTTTCCTGGATTATTACAGAAATAAAAAGACTGGCTAGACCAGATTTTGTTCTGTTGCAGCCCACTCGGTGTAGATCTCCAGACTTTTTAAGGCCCAAAAGTGTGATCCAGAGCACCTTCAAGATGATATGCTTTTTGCTGAAAATGTCTGATAACACTGGCTTCCTGATAGTTCTGTTTCTTTATCAGCTTGAGATGGTTTAGTTCAGTAACACATCTTGTAACTCCAGGTGTGGCATGCATCTGCCTTCCTGTGCAGGTGACCGATTTCAGCGTAGACCTAGGCATTTGTTCCAGCCTGTTGTTGATGGAATTGTTATTGCCAGTTTATATTTTGTCTTAACAGAATAGTGACCTTAAAATTGTCCTTTTTTTTATAATTGAAGATGCTGTGACTGACTATGAGTAGCTTTTTAGCAACTTGGTTTAGATGTTAATTAATTTTTATTTTCTGAGCCAGAAAAATGATAGCATCTATTCACTTGACAGTGGCTAATGAGGTACCTTTCTCTGAAAACAGCAGGCAGCTGGACACTCAAAGTGATAAGCAGAAGGTCTGGCCAACTTTGAGCTTCTACTACAATCTTTTTAAGTTTTACCAAGTTGCTTAATCTGTAATGGGCATGGGGTCATGAAGTCCTTCTCCTGCAATTGCCAGATTAGAAGTTAAAACACATTTGCTTTCATTAAATTTTATTCTATTTTCAGCTTGCTATAACACTTTGTAAAAAAATAGTTTTGCAGTAGAGAGATGTGATTTTTATAATTGTGATGAGAATGCCTGTGAAGTTTGCTATGATGTAGCAGCAGTGTCGTTTCCTGTGTTCACTGCAGAAATCTGTTTGACCTCCTGGAAGCACTGGCTGCCACAGCTGGCATTCAGAGCACTTCTGCAGAAGGTGTAAGCAGTGATGTTAGAAATGCAGAAATACTTTACCTGCTTGATATGTTTGATACTATTTGCAAAATATACTGGTGGTTATAGGAAGTCTGGCCTTGTCCAGGAAGACTATTTCCCAAAGCATCGTGTATAGCTAATGGAAACAGAGGTGTTTTCAGGAGAGCTCCAGTTGATTGAAGCACCAGAGTTAAATTCTTGGTTTGCCTCACCCCATCAAGAAGCGTTTGTCTTTCAAGAATGCTGGCCCCTCCTTAGCTAAGTTAGGCTTTGTGAATATCTCCCGGTCAGTTGTGATAGACTTGAAAAACCTTCATCATGTTACATAACTTAGAAATGTTGGTACTCCCTAGGGTTTTCTGTTACCATACTCACCATCAAGTAAACCTTTCTTAAACACCAAAACCAGTTTATTGTGTATTTTGGCTTAATGAACTCACAAAGAGCTATTGTGGTAAAGTTAACTTTGGAATGTAAAAAGACTTGAAAGAACTTAAACCATCACATGTTCGTATATGGACTGAAATTTCCCTCTGATTACTTCCATATTATTGTGGCCTTCAGTATGGTTTTCAGTCAGCTACCACTTAATGCTGTCTTGTACAGTTAAGAGGAAGAAAGAATCCATTTTTGTAGGTCACACTCTTCCTTTATGCCGTAATCAGGTAGAATGGGATGAATAGGTATGTGCTGTTGGTTCTCTCTTCCAAATGTTGTGTTTCATTTCTCATCCTGAATAACTTTCACTAGTGTATGTTTTTTATTAGTTTTCTCCACCAACAATAAATATTACACTCATACTTAAATGCTCATATCTGCCAGTTATTGCTGCTCTTTTGAAGAACTGTCAGTAGATGAGAGTTGCATCAGTATTTGTACACTTGGGCTTCAGGTTCACAGTTCATGTTTAAGGGATCTTAACTTGCTTTTTTTAGTTCTTTTAAACATTACACTTTGGGTTTGGCAGCGATAATCTTATTCTGGATGGTAAGACATATTAGCCAGTTGTGTGTGTGTCTGTCTATCTATCTATCCACACACACACCCCTATTATATTAGTAAATCCTAGCTCAAGAAGTCAAGGAAGCCATTGTCAGGATCATGGGTTTTCAGCTGTAGTGGTGCTGAGTTCTTTTCTTGTCATTCATTTGTAGTATTTGTGTGGAAAAAATTGTGTAAAGGATGTTTAATTGTATGTTACAACACATAGTTTTGCTGAATATTTTGCCACCATAAGCAAAATAGGATTGAGTAGGAAATTTGCAGTATGAATGTGCAAAAGCTAGGCTGCAAATTAAATTCTCTTGCACTTGAATAATTGTTTTTTTGCAGTGATTCTCATTTAAATATCTGCGTTGAATCCAGGTTTCTGTGCTTATGAAGAATGTATTATTTCAGCATGTAGGATGGTCTTTGTAAACAAAGTGTACTCGATAGGTGGTGATTCTATTTGGGATTTTCTGATGGAATTATTTACAGTGAAAACTAATATGCTGTCATGATATTGATAATTTCTGGTATTTTGTATAGGGAGTCTGAATGTTTCAGCAGAATTTCAAATACAACTTGGTCTGATTAAATGAAAGGCTGTGGGAGTTCTTGATCTTGGGTTCTCAAGCATGTGACAAAGGAACTGGATGTATAATGCCCAGATCCAAGTGCCAGTCAGCCTTGAAAGGCTGTAGTATGCCACAGCTAGAGAAAACTTTGCTTTACTTTGGGCATGCCGTAGCCTAAAATGAAGGTAATTTTTGAAGTTCACATCTGTTCTTTCCTGCCTTCAAGTACAATTGATTTATAATGCATGTGAATATTGAATACCAAGTTTAATGTACTGGTGAATGACTGTTAGGTCAATTTTTGCTCAGCGCAGGAAAAGAGTACTGAATAAGTGGAAATAGTTTCAAAATAATTCCTTCTGTGACACTGAAGAGAGTTGCCAAATATGCCTTTCTATAAAACGAAAATGAGAACTAATGTCAAAGAATAATCAAAATTAATATTTGGGTTACTGGAAATGGTTTTCACTCAGTGAATCTTCTATTTGGCAATGTTAAGTTAACCCCTTCACCTCACAGGAATAAGGGAAAAAGTACTTTACTCAGGGCTTTTTCTCTTTCTGAGGTCTGTATTTTGTAGCTTACAAATAGTGTTCTTCCCTGCTGTGCTGCCTTTTTTGTTGATGCTGCTTCTGAGTTGATTGTCTCCTGGCTTTGGAGGTCCTGTCAGTGGCAGGAGATATCATTAACCATGAGCATTTTTATAGCTCCTCCAAAAACTGTGGGTAACACTGTATCCTCTGCAGCACTCTATAATTCTATCGAGGAAAATACAAATTCAGGGAGGACAAATGTAGGCTCCGGAGTTAGATGTTTCCATACTTACCCTATTGCTTTGTCCTAGGGGTGGCAGACCACTGTCTTAAATTATTAATATCTTTCCTTTACCCCACATCTGAGTGTCTTAGTTTCCCTCAGGGTAGGCAGACTCTCTGCAGCGCTTGCCCTAAAGGAACTCCTGCTAGAGACAAACCTGAGAGACTATAAAGGAACACTATGAATTTAAAAATCAGATCTATTACAAAAAATAAGTTTAAAATTTGTAGCAGCTGCTTTGCTGTCCTTGAATTGTCCCTGCCAATTGTCTGACATTGACAATCACTTCAGTTTGATTTTTTTTTTCCTTTTCTGTTGCTGTATGAAAGAATTTCATTTAAGGAAAGAAAAACTGATCATATAGTAAAACTGTTGAGACTCATTATATATGTGAGCTTTTATCAAACACATGCTGTGAACTACCTAGATTTTACTTATAATGATAGATACAGCTTAGAAATCTGCCTCAATACTTTATTTAACTGAGAAACTCTAGGACCTTTTCAGCCTGCTGGTGGTTCTTCACGTGAGCCATAGTCATCTTTTCTTCAATCCTCAGTTATTCCTAAAGAAACATCAGGAGCTCCAGCTTTTGCATTCATCTTTCTCATTTCTTTTCCATGTAAATTACAAGTGATGGTTGTTCCCATTTCCTTTCTCACTCCCCCAATTCCTTTCTTCAAAATAGCACTAGTTGGTTCTATTCTATGGCAGCTCTTCCATTTCAGGGAAAAACAAAGCAAGTCCTAAAGGTAATCCTCTGTTTCTTAATAAAATGAAAGTTTGTACTTTGTTACATCTAATTTGTTTTGTTCCCCTCCTTTTTCCCAGCTTGGGAAGGAATTCATACACCTTGGCACCACTGATTCAGGTTTATTTTTCTAGTTAAAAATATGAACAAGCAAACCCTTCAGCCTTCATCTCCAATTTGTTTCAAAAAGTACTGCCTTTAGAAGGAGCTGTCTTCAAGATCAAGTGGAAATTATTTTTGATTATTTGTTGGTTAAATGATCCTATAAGCGTGAATTGAAACAGAAAGATTCTGTATTTCAGTCATAAAGTAGGACTGGGTTTGTAGCAGGATGTGCTTGTGTAGACCCATCCTGCAAATGCATAGTCCTGGTTAATGCAGTTTGAGGGTAAATAGTCCGTGCCAACACTCTTTGTGGTTGGTTGTCATCTGAATGATTAGCTGGTAGCAGAAGCACCATAACTAGCTGATTTGGTAAGACTGCTTTCAATCAGACTTAACAGAAAGTTCAACTTGTTAAGAGCTAAATGAAAATGGTTAGGCCAAATACACAAGTAAAGCCACAAGTGGAAAAATTGCCTCTTTTGCGCATATGAAAAGTGGCTGTGCTAGCATACGTTTGTCAGTGGGTATTTTTTTTCCTAAAGATCCATTGTTTTCCTGTTAAATTAATGTTGAACTTTGAAAGTGAATATGACAGAGCCACTGGGTTTTTCTGTTATGGAAATTCATATATTTTCATAGGCTAGGAACTAAGGGTTCCTTTGATATATCAGTGCAGCTTATGTTCATGCTTGTTATACAGGGGTAAAGTTTTTACCCCAGTAACCTTCCAGTCTCTGATTCCCAAATACTTCCTATTTAATGTGGTTTGTGAAGATCAAAGTATACTGTGTGCATATTTTAAAAGGATTTTGGTGATGTTGATGCTACATTATGAAGTTCATATTTGGTTTTCTTTTAAAGTTGACTTCTGAATGTGATCTGTCTGGTATGACTATATTTCAGTAATTAAAAATTAATCTACAGGAAGAACAAGTCTTCCCCAAACCTGTGTTGTGTCATGGAAGTGAAGCTGAAGTATTAATGGGCCCAGAGGTCAATTCATCATCTGTTCTTCACCCCCAGTTGTTAAAACCAGAAGTACCAGGCAGGATTTGTGTTCTATGTTTTATTGTCCACTGGAAGAACTTGTCACTTTCTGATTATTTGTAAGTTTAGATATTATTGGAGTCATTGACAGGCTCTGCAAGAAATCGGATGTCATCTCTCAGTAGGAGTAATAATGTGAAAAGACCATTTTCAGAAATAAGGCTCAGAAAACTTGAGAAAGCTGGAAGTATGGAGACCTTTAGGGTAATTTTGGGGGGAAGCCCTTCTTCCAATTCACATTTATTCAAGGAATGGAAGGCATTGAAGGGGTTTGTACTATTAGAATTTATGGTATATTTTATGTGTCTTTTGTCCATAATATAACTTCATAAAACTGAAACAAATAGTCTTGCCAGTTGGAAAGTAGGAAATGAATCCATGTAATGACCATAATGTGTCATAGCAACCAAGTTTTAAAATAGCTAGATTCCAAAATAATGTTATAAAAATTACATCAGAGGAAAAAAAAAGTACTGTGTGTTATGTTATAGCAACAGAAACATGGCGTTATTTGTTTGTTTGTGAATCACTGGGGATCACATTTCTGCCTGTGGATTTTTGTGGGGGAACAGAGCTGGAGTTTATGTTCTAACACGGAGTGTTTGTTTGAGGGGATTAGTGAGGTTATACTTTTTTTTGGTCATCCTCGTTCTTGTGACAGTTTGAGAGAGCTGAAGTTAATTTTTCTTGGTTTGAATTTATTTTCAAATAAAGCACCGACCGAATATTCACCTTCTTGATTGCTTTTCTACTTCTAAGACTTTAAGAGTTCCCTTGAATCTCTAAGAGTCTTTTTCCAGAGCTTGTCAGGGAGTGATAAAATTTTAGTAGCCAAAAATTATGAATGAAACTTCAAGAGGTTGGGGTTTTTTTCTAATCAATGCAAACATAGCATTGTTGGCGGATGCCATCCGGCAGCAGGATGTGCTGATGCTTCCCAAAGCAACAGTAGATTCACAATGGGAGTATGTGCATCCCTCATCCCTCCCCTTCCTTGCCATGTGCATGGTGATCCAAGCCCAGAGGAGCTGCTCCCTGAGGCTGAGCCAGGCTTATTCTCTACTGGAGAGATGAGACTATGGAGATCTTTTGTAAGGAAGCAGCTCACAATCACAGTATGTGTCCATAACTCTGTGAATGCAAGTGCTTGGCAGCATAGCTCTGTGTCACGTTCAAAGCTGGACCCAGAAATGGGATGGGCTGTCTTGCTCTGCTTGCACAGATGTTCTGCTTTATGAGATTAGTGCTTGCAGTTAGCTCCTTTGAGTATGTTTTCATTTGAGGGCTTTGATTTCTGATTTAACAGGTGTCATCCTCAGTCTCCAGTGTTCTTTCATATATACCATCTTCCTAATAGTTAATTTAGAAAAAAAACTTTTGCAGGTAGCTGCTAAGATGTAAACATGCATTGCAGCTAAGAGTTGAGGTGTCTTCATGATTATGATTGTTTCCTTGTCTTTCCTTCTTCTGTTATTGTTTGGTGACTTACTTCCTAGAAATATCAAGTCTGGATTAATATATTGTCCTTGGGTGGTACCACTGCTTCAGATTACCTTGGTGTGCATGTAGGTATTAAATATTGAAAGCTGTTTTCATATTCTCATGTGATGGAACTCTGTGTAAACAAGTCTTATTTACTGAGCAGTTTGGGAAGCATGTACACACCGGTTTGCCTTAGGAAATCTGCCATTTAAGCCTTTGTCCTGATTTTCACTGGCTATAGTAGGTGGAGTGATAGACAAGGAACCGTAGCAGTGAGTGTTACTGAGAGGAAGAACCACTGTCCTGACATTGTGAAGAAAATCTGTTTAAGCTCATGAATAACTGAAACGCTTACCAACTACTGTCGCTAATCCTCATGAAACAATTTTCAATCTTTCTTTTTTTTCCAAAGGCACTCAAAAGCAAAAGTCTGTGATGTTGTGTAAAGTGGTGTCTTTGCTTTCAAGATTTGTTCCCGATGTGTTCAATCTGGAGACAAACAAATATAAGCCCTTCTTAATAAATGTAAGCATTAGGAAAACAAGAAAATACGTTGAAGAAGTTTGAAGACAAATTAGTACTTTGAATCTACATAGAATTAATGTTGCCATGCTATGGAGTGTAACATAAACGTGAAACCTGTGAATGATGTTGATAATATCTGAGAGAGTGTAGTTGTATGGTTTAAAAAAAACCCAAACAACCAAAAAAACCCCACTTCAGGGAGTGATGATGTGCAAGTTTTATCTGTTTTACAATTTCAAATGTGTATTGTTAAAGACGGGAGATGCTCAAACCTTGTATGCGTTTAATCTTAGCTTTATTATGAGTAATTTGGAGATATTTTTACACTTCTATATCAAGAATGGAAACCCCTTTCCTCATTTAAGTGCTAAATAAACTTTTCAGAGCTAGTCTAGCTCTAGACGGAGAGAGCTATCTCTCTTTTAGCTTTAAATTTCCCTTTTATGATTTTTATGAATTCACAAACCATTGAATATTTATTTATTTTTGCTACTGAGACACAAAAGGCAGAAGCCTGCAGGCTTGTTATGGTGTGGGTAGCCTATTGTGTTTCCATACCTGATGTAATTTTATTTAAAAATTGAATTTTGCATTAGATTACCTCAAAAATGTCATCATTTGTTGATGTGAAGAATTTAAAATTCTTCCCTCCCCTGTGAATGATGAATTATTCTTTCACAAGAGATCTGAATTATTTTAATTAATTACTTTAGGCTTTAAATCTTTAAATTTTAAATTAAGTTACAGGTGAGTTAAGCTGTTCCCTGAGGAGGTTTTACTATGTTAGCAGTGGAGAGGGATAATATTTGCTGCATAATTCTCTAATAGGCTGTTGTATGCTGCTCCGTTGAACAAGTCTGCTCTTTTGCTTTTGATTTCTGGTTTGTGTCCAGCATTTCAGGGATCAGCTTGGACAGTTAGAAGATATCACCAGAAACATATTTTCCTGTCTGCTGTGGAAGAGAAAGATTAGGACCCATTGAAATACATTGCTTTCTGAAGTTGAGTGCCACAGAAATTTAGTGTAAAACCAAATGAGGCACTGATAACTGCATATATGAAATTTTGTAGGAAATGGACAAAATACAGAGCCAGGTTTATTGGTGTTAATTTAATATCCTGATCTCAGTACGTATTCCGTTTGCTTAAACTATTTCTCATGTATGTGTATAACTAGATACAATTACAAGAAGGTAACCTAGTCTTTGGCTTGTGGGCTGTGGGGGTTGAACCAATGCTTATTTTCCTCTTCTCATGTATGATTACTCGTTGAAGATGTGATACATTTAGGTCATATTTGGCATGTGTTTAAACTGAGCCCGGGACTGATTTATGAAAAAGAGGGAATAACAAACCTAAGTTGTGTTTTCCCATGTGTGAGTATTGTAGCCAAGCTGCAATTTATTTTGTAGTGTCTTAAGTTACAGTAAAAGATAAATTCACAAAATGAAGTAGGCTAAAGAGTTCAGCCATTACACCTTTTTTTTCCTCCCTCTTTTTTTAAAGTTAGCTTTCATCATTGTGCCTTTAATTGTGTTAATTACTTGAAAGAATTTTTTTGGAGTCTGGTTGGAGAACAAGAGGGAGGAGAAATTGCCTTAAGCAAAGACGATTTTGTGAGAACATTCTTACGGTATCTTATGGGAGAGATATGACTAAAAGAGTCTCTTTTAAAATCACTGTCTTCATACTTTTGTTAATATGCAAGTATTTTTAGTTTCCTAATAATCTTCCAGAATACTAGATTTCAATGTCTGCAGCGAATGGAAGAGAGCAAAATTATACTGTAATTAAAATTTTATCATATATTTTCATTTTTTGTATCTTTTGAAAGTGGGATGCTAAGTTAGATGAGTTCAGTTGTTGAACTTGGTGTGCTCTCCCAGTGTTCAATGGTTCAAGTTCTGGCTGCTCACATAAGAGGCCCAGGCTGAGTTCTTCATTCTGTCTGTGTGGCTGTTGGCAAGTCTTTTTGCTGGGCGAATTGTGGCAACTTGATGTGCACAGCACCGCGTTAGGGATATGGGCTCAGAACCTGGCAGGAGCGTAATGCCCCAGATACCTTGAGATCAGAACATGTCCACATTCTCCTTCCCAGTCCGTGTGTTGTGGAAATCCCCCTGGGGAGCCAAAAAAAAAATCAGTGTCCTAGCCTGGAGCCTCTGCTTACCAGGGTGCAAGAGCTGAAATATTAACTGAAAAGTTTATGAAAAACTTAAATGTGGGTAATTGCATGTGATTGGAACTTGCCCATGATGTTGTACAACTGATAAACTTCAGTTTTATTGTGATGTCTTAGTGATTTTTTTTTTACGTTTTTACTGTCTGCTGTTGTGAATTCCTCTCTTCAAACACTACTGGCAGTTAACCTGGAAAATGCTTAATTTTTTTCACTACGAATGATATAAGATCATTTTGGCTGTTACGAATTCAATATAGCTAAGTTATTAATATAAATGCAGTTTGGGATGTCAAATAGTGAAAACATTTACGGAGATGTTGAAAGTCATAATGCCAAGTAAATGGGAACTTTTTATTGGTATCCTATGATATTGAAAAAAAAAGGAAGTATTTGTTTATTTCATATGTAAAGAAAGTTGCTTCCAACCTGATTTATTTTTTTTTGCTTCATGCACAAGTGGTCCTAACACATTTTTAGACTGAGGCAGAAGGTAATCTCTAGGTAACAATATTCTATGCTATTTTAAGGATGCATGCCCCACTGATGGTTTTTAAAGCACAAAATAATGATGACATACCATGCAGAGGTCTTGCTTGCCTGAGGCACATAGTCTGAATGCACTAGATGCAGACTTCTGTTTGCTGATGAAAGTGTTGAAAAGGTGCTTGGTTTTATTTTTGTTTGGTTTTTTGTGTTGAATTTTTTTTAAGTGACAGTTATCTCTTTTAATTTGCTATTAATTATACTGCATCCAATTAAGAGCTGAAATATTTTACGCAGAATAAGAAAAGAAGCATGGGAAAGAAGTTTGGTGCTCAGTTCTGGCAAAAGTTGATTCAGTTGATTGCTTGATAATGGCAAAAAGAACACCAGGCAGTTTGGATGAAATGTGCCAAGCCAGGGGCAAGGTAGCTTTTCAAGCAAAGGAAAAATCTCCTGATAGATTTTCTAGCAAGTGGGGAATTGGAGGGTTACCACTAAATTATTAGAGGAACAGTTAATGAGGAAGGAAGGAGTCAAGAAGGCTAAGAAACCCACAGATTTCAGAAGGAAAAGGAAGAGGTGTATGTTACAGAAGTCAGATTGAAGAGGAGTCAGGGTGGAGTGTGTGCACCCTGAGGGCTCATCACAGTGAGATTGTTAAAGATGCATGAAACAATTCCAGTTTGCATCCAGAGCGTTCCAGTGGTTTCAAGAGGTTTTTGGCTGTGTAGTGCTTTTGAAAGCTAAGAACCATGTATGTTCTTTTCATAACTTTAGATTGAAAACAACAGAAAGATGTAGTTCAGTGGACAAGCAGCTCCCCTTATGGACAACAGTTCATGAACTTCATTTGTCTTGCAGTGCATGTCTGAATTGTGCATACACAGTCTGACAGCCCTTCTTCAGCATCAGCATGTACCTGTCAAGTAAAGCTGGAAATACTTAGTGTTTTTCGTACTGATCTTCAGAGAACATATGATGCATAAAGGAATGCAATGTAACTTTTTTTAATTCAAAAGGAATGTGAGTAATATATTAGAAGAACTATTGGGAAGAAGAGCCTTTACTAATTAAAAATACAGAAGTACTGGTGGCGTCTAAGCATGCAAATGACCAAGCATTAGCATGTTGCATATACACTTTTATGCAGGAATTGGAAATGCTTTCCTAGTTGGTTGGGACTTAAAAATATTTACTGTAATAGCTTTCTATTTTGTAGTGAAGCAGCTCCAATTTTAGACCCATGATTTGCTGAGGGATTTAATACTTCATCTAAAATCTTGTACTGGCTCTTGTAACAATTCTTTCACTTAAAACTTTTACAAAACTTTTCCTTTGGCAGGGGAAATTTTTGGTTTATAAGGGAATATAATGGGCTCTGATAAGTTTTATTCCTTTTTATTTTTGCCTTAGTTATTACATTCTTGCTTATCAATCTTCTGGTTCAAAAGAGCACTATGGAAGAGGAGAAATGGGACAGAGCAAGAAAAACACAAATAAATGTGATTCTTGTGAGGAACAAATGAAAGCTGTACTGAAATGGAGGATTATTATGGAAAACGTTGTTTGTCAGACCACCGTGTCTGTCACTGTCAGTGACCTATATAGACACTAGAGTTCAGAAATAAACCCATTTTTTTTTCTTTTCTCAGTTTAGTATCAAGACCATTTGTTCTGTATGGGATTAATACCTAAGATATATTTCTTATTGCTGTATTATTGTTATTTGAGTTTTAGTTGCCTCTTTGGGGAAGAAAAAATTAAGGGACAATAAAAAAAAATCTTTGCATCTACAAGAACATGACTAATATTTTTGTGAGCTTGTTTTTTTAATGATTCAGAAGAAACTTGTAGATAAACAGTTTTATTAACTGAAAATCTTTCTGGATATATTGCATAATTATTTCAGAAAGCATGCAAGAGATCTTTTTGTTTTGGTTGGCTCTTCAGTGATGCAGTAGGATAGTTTTAACAAGAGGCTTACGGCACATTGCGTTGAGTGCAAGAAGCAGAGTTGGCCAGAGAGGTCTTGGATTGTGGTTTCGCAAGCAGCTGAGTTAGTCTGGTGGCCATTGCTGCTGGAAGGGAGAGATGACACTCTTTTCTTCCCTGCTCTTGCCTGTCCCTGCTGTGCACTGGCTATGTATGATATTGGTCTGACCTTTCTGTGAATTACTGTAACCCCCTAATCCAGATTAATTACTGTAATCCCCTAAGAGCCAGTACAAGGAGAAGAAAAAACCAGGTGTTTTCTTCGTTTTGGGTTTGTTTTCTGTTGTGGTGATCTAATTCACTGATGGAGGTGGTTTATTGTGCACTGTCAATGCATGATGTTTAGGTTCCTTAGCAAGGCTGTCTTGTTCTGGAGAAGTGACTGCTTCCCTCTTCATGTTGGCAGTTTGTAAGGAAACTCTTGTCCCAGTATCTGAAGTAGCAGCTGAGCTTCTAAACTCTGCAGCACCACCTGAGGTTCCTCTAGCTCTCTGCTAGTTTCTCTTTTAGCTGAAATGAAAAAAGCTTAAACAGTTCTGTTTCTCTCCTTGATTCCAAAATATGGATGAATGGCCTTGCATATTGTAGTTGTCCTTCTTTGCTGTTACTGTTAGTGCACGCTGGTTTCGTTTATTAATGTAGTTCTGCAAACATCCAACGAAGAGAACTTCTAAATAATGAACTCAGGTTTCTGTCTAGATTTTCTCTGTTCTCCCCCTCAATGCAGGATTGAGGTAGTAGGAGAGCTCAACTGTTGGTATCTGGC
Source organism: Rhagologus leucostigma (assembly GCA_013397725.1). Taxonomy (NCBI): domain Eukaryota; kingdom Metazoa; phylum Chordata; class Aves; order Passeriformes; genus Rhagologus; species Rhagologus leucostigma. The sequence goes on from VZTD01002621.1 coordinate 892,582, forward strand.
AGGAGCAATCCTTCTCTAGTTCATGATAATTTCATCTTAATGTAGAGATCAGTGTAGGAAAGGATGTGTTTGTCTTTCACAGGCTGTCTAGCCCTGTGAGGTGAATAGGTGTCAAGTATGCCTTGAATATTTTAACAACTGGTTTTGTCTTGGCCATAAAAAGAGAAGATTACAGATCTGTTTTCTTTTTAAGGATAGCCGAGGTCGCGTTCAGTCACCTCTATACGTTTTCTGGAATTTAATTTGCCTTAGCAACTAAATGCCTTTCAATGCTCTTTTTTAAATACCTTGGCTGAAGAATCTCAGATAAGCTGAGATGAGAATGGCTGCCCTCCCAGACAGGATAAGTGGGATGCCTAAAATCTTCCAGCTGTTTGTCAGATACTTAACTTTCTGCTCTGAAACTGCTGTACCATCTGTCTAGCTAAAAAAGGTGCACTGAGCAAGAAGAAAAGTATCTTTCCAATTCAGATGAGCCTGCTGCATCCTGTGAGATAATCAAGCCACAGATGATTATGGGAACAGTGAATTTTAAATTTTGTAGGAATAGCTTCATAGAAAGCATGAAAGATGAAATTTGAGTGAATTCATCTTCTGGGTATCTCAAAGGAACAACAACGCACCATCCTAAGTTTAAAGTCACATTTCTGTCTGCTATGTGAGTTTGTTATTCAATCTTATGTATAGATAATAGGCTTTGTTTCCTCTGTTAAGTATGCTATATTACTTAAATTACTGGTGTTATCCATCCATTATTTTACACTATCTGTTACAAATGCCTAATATTTAGTGAATAAAGGGATTTTTTTCGGAAATTTCTGAAAAGATCTGAAAGGTGCAGCAGGAGTACAGGGTAATTTTTATTGATTTGAAGGAATCAAGATGGTTAAAAGAGGAGTTCTGTAGTCCAATTTAAGGAACAGGAAATGAATGCAGAGTAAAAGACCTCCGACAAGAAAAATATGAAAGAAGTTTCTTAGTCCCTAGTGCCATCTGCAGGATTACTACTGGAACAGGCAGGGAGAGCAGAGGAACAGAAATTTGAGTGACAGGTTGCAGTGTTTGATAAGAAAAGAAGAAAGTGTCACCTCCAACAAAACCTGAAGAAATACAATTTCTTTATGCTGCTGAGTTACGTAAAAATATATGTGTCAATTTGTTTTCAGCTTGTGAGCAGCATTAGGTTTGTTGGGAATACACCGCGTCATGAGGTTTCTCCACACATTTTGTTGTCTGCTTCTGCAGTAGCAGGTGGCTTAACCAGGCTTTCTTTCTTTGCACTTCTTGAAAGAAGCATCAGTCTTGTAAAAACACGCATCCACTAGGAACCATTTTTGGGATGACTGGCCCTTTGGCTGTGCTCCCTTTTTGAAAGAGAGGAGTAATGGACCCTAAATATTTTCCTAGTATTCCTTCCATCAGCATTTGTATAAAGGTGCATATCAGAAATAAAGATGTAAGTCTGCAGCTCCCCTGCTAGGTCTCTGGTATTAGAAAGGAATTCTTTACTCTACAGACCAGTAGGCAAGCTGACTGTAAATGTGTGTGTTTGCAGTAGGCAGATGATGTATACGTGAAAGGATAGGATGTAAATAACAACCAAGAAGAATCAAAGTTGAGGGTTTGGGAAAGAGGGAGTGTAAGCTGAAACCAAATGTGGGTATGATGGAGGTGATAATGGTGATGGTATCTGGAAAATTGTTAAGCCCTACAAAGTTCCCGTGTGTGAAGAGTACGTCCCTGGTGTTTGGCGTGTGGCTTTGTCAGGAGCGTCCCCATCTGCTCTACAAGAGCTTAGCATTCACAAAGAGTATTTTCTCTTGCCTCTCGCTGACAGAAAACTCTCCCTTGTCAGAAGCTGACCTGACCTCAATTACTTATCTATTCATCACTTTTCTCCTGACTATTGTAATGTGATACTCCTGGGCACAAAGCCTGCAGTTCCTCTGAAGCGCCAGCTGGTTTAGGGTCTTGTTGTGTGTCATGCCGGCAGCACTGGCTGCCACAAGTTGAATCTGATCTTTCTTTCTATGTTGACTTTCTGCAAAACACCAAACTAAGGTGTCTGCTCTTAATCTTCAGAGTGCTTGCTGTTTGGGGTTCAGCATGTGTAAAAGGCTACAGGAAGCTGCAGAGGGAAAGCTGTGGCTGCTTGCTGTGCTTTCTTGCATACTGGAGCCCTTTGGAGTGAAAGTCGTATGCAGCAGAACATTCTCCAGGACTGGTCTCTCACCTGAGAGGTAGGTCCTTTTGGGCCTAAGGACTTCTCAAGCCTTTGTTGGAACTTTTCTGGTAGGTATCTGTTGTACATAGAAAATGAGTCATGTAGATTTTTGGAGTATCATGGACTTGGGAACAAAAGCTTCAGCCTGTGTGTTTACATGTCTATCAGGAGTTAGCTTTTACTGTGTCAGTGTGTGTATCAGAGCTTGTTGCTGTGGGCAGCCTTTCTAATGAGCATAGGGAAATGAATGCTTCAGAAAGCACCACCTGTGGCATCCTGTGCTATGTCAGTTTGATGGTTGTCCTTTTGAGGAGCTGTGCAGGAGGGAAATGAATGGTGCATGCTGACAGTGTTTTAGGTCTACAAGCATCACTACTGAATCTAAAGTTCAGTAGTCACTTTATTTGAATGAGTGGATCCCTTTGGATCGGTGTAGGGAAGTGGATATGGGAGGGAAATACCAGAAGTCCATTGAGGACTTTGCTGCTACAGAAGTTGAGCTCAGACGTATGATCTGTAAGTCAGGCATACAGGGTTGGTCTTGTGAGAACTTGAATTGAGGGATTCTCTTAATCTTTCTCTTAAAAAAAGAGAGCAGATTTTTTTTCCCAGATAAATGCACCACTGGAGAAGGGACACCAAGACTTGTATGACAGAAGCTGGGTTAGTAAAGTGGTTTCAGTACTGAAAGAGTATCTTTACTCATGAGGCTATTCTGATCACGAAAGCCAGAAAAAAGCACTGTAGCAGGACCAGGGAGAGGGAAAGGCCTTACTTTGTAAGGACTTTCTTCTGAAGTAAGCTTTTGCTTGTTTAGAAGAAAGAAAAAAGCTGTGGTAGAAGTACATGTGCATCTTATTGAAAAACTATGCTTCTCTGGCCTGATTAACCTAGTGTTATGTTTCAGAATTCTAAGAATTTTGCAATTCTGCATCAGTTCTTTTGCTTGGACCAGACTAAAAATGAAGTTCTGAATTGAATTATTGCTCCTACAAGCCACCAGAGGAAAGTAAACAAATAGAAATCTTAGCTGTATTGTACGTGCAGTCTTTGTACATAATGCATATTGAAGTAGTAGACTCCTGGCTTTGTGTTCTCCAAGGAATGCTATGCCTTTTTATTTTGCCCTTTTTTAAAATGAAGAATGAAATGTGATAAAATATGAAAGTGAACTTCTGATGTAGATCGGGCATTATCACAAAGCAAGGATGTGTAGAAATGGCGCTGATGCTGAATGAACAAATTACGGGAATGTTGCCATTGGGCACTTTGTCATTCTTCACGTTTGAATGGCAGAAGTCTGCTTATATGAGAGCAGGTGTGATGAGATGTTTCCACATGGAAGCATCAGTCCATTTCTTGTGACAATATATTTTAATCTGCAGGATAATGCTGGCTCTCATTGTCACTTGTGTCCTGTTTATTTTGATTCCATCTTTGTTTAGACTATTATTGGTGTTTGGAGAGCATGCAGGGATATGGAACAGTCTCAAACAGCAGGTTGTAGTATGTGACATCTGTTCTGCTTCATTATAGACAAAAAAGTCCTTTCTAATATTTTAAAAGTCTAAAAGAAATCAGTGTTTATTTGTTGTTGCTTATGAGATCGAAGTAGGAATTATAAATGGTTTGAGATCAGTAAAGAAGTTTGGGCATAGCAGAAGGTGTTTCACTGTTTAAGGATGTGTGTAGTGTTCTTTATCTTTATGTATGTGTATAAGCTCTCTCTCAATTTACTTCCAAGGACTTGCAGAGAAGAGAATAATTCCATTAGGCAAGTTCCTGTAATGAAAACAGATGTACTTTTGGCCCAAGTTCTCCTCTTATTTGAATGATTTTTTTTGAAAAGAATTTGCCCATGAATGTGTGCTTACTGAAAAGCAAGGTTAGTATGAACGTAAAAGCAGATGCCAAAGTTGATCCTTGATTAGAAGAGTTTTCCTCTCAATTTTAAGTGACTTAATTAGTCCTTCACAACGACGAGGTGGGGAAGGTTTTCAGTGCGAGTTAGTGTTCACAATGGGAATGGTGAAGTTAAATCCTCATGTATTGTGCTGAGTGTCAGTCACATCATGTCAGTTATTAAGGTATGAACCTACTGGGCAAACTGCGAGAATTTCAGAGGGTTGCTCTAGACAGTCTTAGGACCAATAATTAGTTTTGTAAGTGAGCTATACATGTATGGTTGTGCTGGGCTTGGATTGCAACGAATGAAGTGACATTTTAAAAAATCCTTGCAGTAGAGTGCTTATGTAGCAGCTTAAATAGTCAACATTTTGATACTTTTCTTCCAAAGCAAGAGCGTAGAGGAAGATAAAAGATTTTTCTCTTTAACTCTGGCAAGATAATTTGACAAAAAAGAATTATTCTTCCTTTCATAGCTGTGAAAGAGACTACCTGGACTGAGTTCCGGGTTTTGGTTTCATCTTCTAGCTTCTTTGCATCTTTACTCCCCTCTTTGTCTTTTCTTGTAAAATAAAAAACTAACTAGCTGAAGTGCCTTTTTTATTATCTTTTTATACATATATTTTTTTAATTGTTATTTTAACTCTATTCATGGCTGCGGGAATCCTGCTAGTAGTGAATGTCCTGAAACTGAATTTGTTTTTCTACTGTAGGGCCACTCTCCTTACACAAAGCTTTCACTCAGCTGAAGAGAGAAGCACCAGCTGATAAAAGTGGAAGATTACTCTGTGGCCAGGAGTCAAGAAAGCCCCGGAGCCAGAGAAACAGGGAGCTTTCCCTGTGTGGATTCCAGTTAAAATGTAAATTGAGGCATTCTCATTTCCTCTTACTTTCTCTAGAACCCTCCAAGAGACCCTGTATATAGAATTGTGGCCTGATGGGATGGTGTTTTGATGCATTTTTGTAAGAAGAGGTATTTCTTTTGGAGACAAAGAACCATCTCCCTTAAGACACTTTTTACTCTTCAGGTTTTTTTTTCCTCTTCCCATTCTTTTCCTTTTTTCCAGCAGCACCTTCTGCTCTTCAACAGTTGCATATTCAAAAGGTTTCTGCAACAGCTTTCCAAAATGATAAAATGAAGACCTCTGACCAGGAGCAGAGGAGATTTTTTCCTGGTTGTGGACTACTGAGCTTATCTTGGGACCTCCAAAGACATTTGTGGATCCATATAGAATAAAATACTTATAAAATGGCATTTGAATCTGATAGAGTTGAAGGATGCTTTAATGGAAAAAATTCTCTTCTCTTTAAGTAAGTGGAACTTTCCAAGCTGTCATGAAATTAATTTCAGTGTTCATTTGGGTGCAGGTTGTAGGAGTATCTCACTTGAAATGATAATCTACATTTACAAAAACAGTGTCATTTTTGTACCAATTCAACAACAAAGTAAATTTAAATCTTACATGAGAAGAGGTGGGCAGATGTTAAACAGACTCCCAGTGGCGCTTACAGTGGAAATTCTGTGAATTCTTTCCATGGTTTTAGCATGTATTTAGCTGCACAATAGTGGCCTTTTGTTTTTTTAAGGACCAGGAAAGCAAAACTGCATGCTAAATTTTCAGGTTCTGGCCATTGTATTGCCAGTGGTTGTGTATTGTAAGTGTATTTTATCTCAACACATGGGATTGAGTCTTAAAACCAGAATTGTTTATAAAGGGTGTGCAGTGAGGTTACTGCTCATAAGATGAGCTGTGAACACTGAACACATTCAGTATTCACGTAGCCCAAAGCAAATGCAAAATAATGCAATGTAGCTTGACCTTTTCTCATTGCAGGTTAACCTGAGTCTAATTAGGCGAGTTTTGCCTCAGGCTAAAAGTGGACGGAAATCACAGTTTGGCTGAGTAGTAACTTTTTAACTCTTTGTAACTTGGCTTTGTGTTTACATCCTGTGCTATTAGCGGGGAAGCAAGGAATTGGAGGTAGAACAAAGGAGGACAAACCAAAAGTGCTCTTTGCAGCAGTGGTAGTCACCTGCTATAAATTTAAACTGAAGTTCAGCACTAAACATCTGCTCGGTGTTGTGCAGAGGCTTCCGTAGCAGTCCAAACAGTTTTAGGCACATCCCAAAAATAAAAAGGGATCAGTAACTTTGTATCAGCATACCTTTGGGATTTTTTGCTTTTTTCCTTTGTTGACATTGTGAGAAAATGAAGCCGAATTGTAAATGTGCAGGGTCAAAACTTACACGAGTGTCTAAAGTGAAGCTCTTAAGTTTTAGTTTCGTTTGGCTTTGTGGTATTGGGCGAACTACATCTTCAATATCACATCTATTTCTTTAAACCTGTGTAATTTTTGTTAGCCATTATTAAAGTGATTAATAAGTGTTTCCTTCACTGACTCCAAATAAGGTCACTGAATTGGGGATTCAGTGCTCCAAGCTTAAAGTTTAGAACAAAGACATATTCAGTTTTGAGACACTTGTTTTTTCTGTGCTCTGTAAATTCATAAATTTGTTCATTTGCTCTGAAAGTACTCTAAATAGGCTTAAGAAATAAACTATCAGTGGCGTGCTGAGGTATCTGTTGTGGCAATGCACTTTTGGAACTTCTTCTTTCAAAATGTGAGTAGCAACTTTTTTTTTTTTTTGGAATGGTATGTGCCTTCCTTACTGTATGTTCTGCAGCGAGAGGTCATTGCAGCTTGAGATACCAGTTGAAAAATTTGTAACTTATACTGTCAAGTCACATCCAGAAGTTCATACAAATTTTTGAAGTTCATTTTTTCACCAGTGAAGCTGAAAAGCAGGAATTTCACTACCTTGTTTCAATTAATGTGTAACATAATGAAACTAAGAATTATACAGATACATTCTAAATTTGCAAAATGACATGTAGCTAGCATGAAATTTGGTTTCACAAGTTATTAAAAAATTCCTTGTGTGAAGCTTTAAGCCCCACACTTGCAAATAACTTAGTTTAGCTAGTGGTGGTATGTGCCAGGTAGTCTCAGTGTGTTTATGCTTTTATTTTGAGTGTGGTTCAAAATGTCCAACACTTCAGTCTAGTTTTTGTAGCTAGGAATAAATATACCAAATAAACTGCCTCCAAATGGGAATGGATTTATGCCATAGCTTTTCATGCAGCCATGACAAAGTGAAAAGTGAGGTAAGGAAGTCTTGACTGGTAACTGGACGTCAAAACTATGTTAGCAAGTTAGCCATGAATTATTTGAAAGTTCTTTGTATCTCTGGACATATGGGATATTTCATAATGTGATATGGATGATTTAATGATACACTTCCTATGTGTGCAGCATCCTTGGGGAATTATTGAAAAGACTCAGAAAAACATTCTAGCTTTATTGTGAAGAAGCAGGAGTTTTGGGTTTTTTTTTTCCTTGTAAAGATTATGGCCAGCATCCCATCCATGTTCTCCTGTTCCTTGACTTCGCTTTGAAAACGTAGTTTTAGTCTGGAAAATAACCAGTTTTACTCTGAAGAAACATGTTTCTGTAAAAATGTAGGTGAACTCTGAATTACAGAACACTTCTCATTTTGTTGCAGTTTTTTTTCCTTTTAACTCAAAAAACCAGCTTTCTGTTTTCGTCTGAAACAGCTTTACTTGAAAGTATTTTGAACACCTCTGGAGACTTATGTAAGGTCTATAGCTGAAGAAAAAGCAGTGTAAGCCCATTCACAGAGTAACAGAATCAACTAGGTTGGAAAATACCTTTGAGATTGAGTCTAACCTAGGACTGAACACCCCCATGTGAACTAGACCATGGCACTGAGTGCTACGTCCAGTGTCTTCAACACTGCCAGGAACAGTGACTGCACCACCTCCTTGGGCAGCCCGTTCCAATGCCAAATCACCCTTTCTGTGAAGAACTTCTTCCTAATGTCCGGCCTAAACCTCCCGTGGCACAGCTTAAGGCTGTGTCTTCTTGTCTTGTCACTTACTGCCTGGGAGAAGAGACTGACCCCACCTGGCTACACCCTACTTTCAGGTGGTTGTAGAGAATAAGGCCACCCCTGAGCCTCCTTTTCTCCAGGTTCAACTACCCCAGCTCCCTTAGCCACTCCTCATAGGACCTGTGCTCCAGATGTTTCACCAGCCTTGTTGCCCTTCTCTGGACATGCTCCAGCATCCTTCCTAAACTGCAGGGCCCAGAACTGGGCTCAAGGTGCAGCCTCACCTGTGCCAAGTACAGGGGAAGAATGACTTCCCTGGTCCTGCTGGCCACACTATTCCTGATACAGGCCAGGATGCCCTTGGCCTTCTTGGCCACCTGGGCACACTGCTGCATCGTGTTCAGTCTGCCACTGATCAGTACCCCAGGGTCCCTTTCTGCTTGGCCGCTGTCCAGCCACTCTGTCCCCAACCTGTGGTGCTGCAGGGGGTTGTTGTGGCCAAAGTGCAGGACCTGGCATTTGGTCCTGTTAAACCTCATGTTGTTGGACTCAGCTCATCTATCCAGCGTGTCCAGGTCCGTCTGCAGAGCCTTCCTATCCTCCAGCAAATCGACACTTGGACCCAACTTGTAATCTGCAACTTTACTGATGATACACTTGATCCCCTCATCCAGATCATCAGTAGGGATATTAAACAGGAGAGGGCCCAGCACAGATCCCTAGGGGACATCACTGGTGACAGGCCACCAACTGGATGCAGCACCATTCACCAGCACTCTGGGCCTGGCCATCCAGCCAGTTCTTAACCAGCGAAGGCTGCACCCTTCCAAGCCATGGGCTGCCAGCTTTTCCAGGAGTTTACTGTGGGAGACAGTGTCAAAGGCTTTGCTGAAGTCCAGGTAAACAACATCCACAGCCTTTCCCGCATCCACCAGAGGGTCACTTGGTCATAAAAGGAGATCAGGTTGGTCAGGCAGGACCTACCCCTCCTAAATCCATGCTGGCTGGGCCTGATCCCACAGCTGTCCTGTAGATCCTGTCTGTTTGATCGTGCTGAAGATGATACATTCCATAATCTTGCCGGCCCCCAAGGTCAGGCTGACAGGACTCTAGTTTTCCCAGATCCTCCTTCTGGCCCTTCTTGTGGATGGGCATCACACTGGACAGCTTCCAGTCATCTAGGACCTCCCCAGTGAGCCAGGACTCATGATAAATGATGGAGAGCTGCTTGGCGAGCTCTTACACCAGCTCCCTTATCACCTTAGGATGGATCCCATCTGGTCCCATAGACTTGTGAGCATCCAAGTGGCTCAGGAGATCACTAACTGCTTCCTCCTGGATTACAGGGGGGCTATTCTGCTCTCCATCCCTGTCTACCAGCTCAGGAGGCTGATTGTCCTGAGGATGACCTGGCTTGTTGTTGAAAACTGAGGCAAAGGTCTTAAGTTCCTCAGCTTTTTCCTCATCCTTGATAACTACATTCCCCACCATGTCAAATAAAGAATGGAAGTTTTCCTTGCCCCACCTTTTGCTATAAATGTATTTATAAAAACTTTTTTTATTATCCTTTACGGAAGTGGCTAGTTTAAGTTCTAATTGAGCTTTTGCCTCTCTGTTGTATTCATTGATACTTCGAATAATTTTTTATCCAAATTCTGCTCATTGGTTTTTACATCAGGAAAAGTTTTTATTGTACTTTGCAGCTGACATAGCAGTGTACAGTACATCTAGTAATACACAGTATTTTGCCCTTGGCCTAGGAGACAGAAGGATCAGCCTATCCATTGCTTAAATGAAAAACTAACCTGTTCAAAACCCCCACTCCCCACATAAAACACAAGACCACATGTGAGTTTTGCTGGCAGTGGACTTTTGGTGGGTTTTTACTAGGAACCTCCATATCAATGGTGCTTTATCTATGCACGGCAATTGATTGGCATAACTACAGCGCAAGAAGCTATTTTGGAGTAGGATGTAGACTCTCTTACAGAATAAAAGTGGTTTTTTTCTAGACCAATTCTGGTTCTTTCTCAATAGTCCAGTTATTTAAAATTGTTCTCTTAAGTGTTGTTTGCCTGTAGTAGTTGAAAGACCTGTAGCTGTGGTCCCCAAAGCAGCATCTTGTGAACGAACATCTTGCTTATGTGATTCTTTGTAGCCCTGGGAAAGGAAAAGTCAAAACTGACGCTGCCAGTGCTATACTGACATGGAGAGCAAGTTACTGTGGTAACACTTTACAGGCCAGCTTGCTGAACATTTTTCCTGGGTCAGTGAATGTTTTGTATCACTGCTCTTTAGCTATTGGTGATAAACTTCATCTTTCAAGTTACTCCATTTTCTTGTAAGAGAAAACAGTTGTCATTTTTTTCAGTTGATGCCTGATGATACTCAGGATGTGGTATATAGTTCCCTATGCCTAACTGAATTTATCCTTTCTGTATATGTTCCAGTATAAGAAGCCCTGATGAACAGAGAATTCTGTGAATAGGGTTCAGGAGGAAAGCAAGGAAAGCCAGTGGAACATCAGCTGTGTCTTCTTGTAATGGACATTTTGGTCCCCCTTGAAAAAAAAACCTGTTTGCCTTGTTGCTTAGTGCGGATGGTGACATCCCACGTCACCAGTAGGGCTTAAGAACACACTTACCTGCTGCACATCAGTAACATTTTAATTATTTTGCACGGAAATGGGATTGCTGATCACTGACCTGCAGTGGTATTTAGGTTGTGTTGGGAAAGATCTAATTTGAGTTGCTGTGTGCTTATTTATTACATGTTATTTACAAGACCAGTGTCCTGTCGATGTCTAGTTAAATAAGTCTTTCCTCTCCCTTTCCCTCTATCTTTGCCCTTCAGTAAAATTCCGTGTGAATTTTTTTTGTTTAAAAATAAGAGTAAGTGATAAGATACATGATTGGACCTTCAGGAGTTGCTGATGTTGTGCTTGTAATATTGTGTATATTCTTGGAATAGTCGTGCTACCCTCTTGGATGAAAGAATAGAATGCAACAAATGCTTTTTGTGTTCTTTTTAGCTGCAGACTAACAATAGGATTGTAGTAGATCCCCCAAGAACAAGAAAGTGTATCAGAAGCACCAAGTCCTTGCTGTTTGAGGAAAGAGCTCATGTTCTTTTATTAATGGTACTTTATCCTTTAGCTAAATCAGTCCTGCAAGGAAGTAGAACCATACAGGCTTCTTCACTCTGTTAGAGTTACAGGATGCAGCTACTGTCTCTGCAAAATTGGAAGGAAATACAAGGTTAGCAAGGGAGTATTTGTTCCTGTCTCTGCTCATCTCGTAAGTTACATTGAAAACTCCCCTAAAAAGAGAGAATTCTAAGAGACTGTCAGAAGCACTTCAGTTGTGCAGTCCTAAAACTGGAAAGCTAGTATCACTACAAACCATTTTTCATGTGAAGTTGGTAGAAGATCATTGACTCAAAGGAAGAATTTAATTCCCAGGAGAAGTTCTTTTTGCATTAGCACACTGTATATTTACTACAGCGGTTTTAGTAACAGAATATAGGGCAAGAGTAAAACTCTATTCTAAGTGTTTATGTTCATGGCTACTATTACATTTGAATATAACAAGCACTGTCTATGTAGATATAAAAATACTGCATAATTTCTATATGATGAAAAAGAGATATTATGTAAAAAGAAGGACTTTGTGCTGTTTTATAAATTGTTCAATTGAAGTAATTTAAGTCACCAGAGTCTGACATTTTGATGACTCTGGATATACCTGGAATTACATATTATGTATGTTACTTGTCATTTATACCAGCTTATTTGAATTTTCTGCTTGATGTGCTGTCTCAAATGCTCCTCTTCTTCAGAGCTAACTCAAAGTGTTACAAATTCTAAAGTCTTTGTTTTTATGGATTTTGAAGATGTGTGTGGTAAATTTGATGCAGCATTATTTACTGACAAAAAAGAATTGAGATGTTCCATATTTAGATGTTGTCATATAAATGCTGTCATACGCTTCTTGCATTATTTTACAGAAATAATATTTTAAAATTTTGTGGTTTTGGTGCTGCTGCAAACATTATAGACCTGATAAGATTGGAACACCAGTTCTACAAAATCGTTGTCACACATGTATTTGCAAATATAGGTTAAAGATGGTGGGATATTTGGCTTGTCTTAGTATGAAGTGTTGGAAAGAGAGCTTGTCCGAATGCGTGGAAGTCCGCTGTAACTTTGGTCAATGGCAGTGTATTTTAGTCAATTTTATGTCAAAATTAGCAGATGTAACACACCAGGAATCAGCATGTCCTCTCTTTTACTGCCTGGAAGAAGCATTTGCATTAAATCAGGACATTGTCATTCAGGTCTCTAGATGGCATTAGAAATTTCCTCTTGACACAGCCACCCAATTTCTGTCTGGTATGAAGGATGAATACACTGCTTTTATTCTTTTATCAAAAGATAGGCTCCATGGAGTCAGTTCTAAAAAGGTCAATAAGGGGAGCTAATTAAACTTTACTTGTTGGGAGTTTGCACCAGGATTGACATTTTCTATACACAGTCTATTAACATTTGCAAGTTCTTATTTTTAGATGGCTGACTTACCTATAACTGTCAGATGCACCCTTGACAGTTGAATTTTCATTTGCAGTCATTAAATCTAGAGCAAGAATGTGATTACTTAAAGACTACACTCTTTAATTTGATCCCAAGTTCTGCTCAGTGAATATAGCTAGTAACCACTGTTGTCCTTAAATTTAGTTAGCGTTTAGTGTCATTCTAGATCGTACTATGTTAAAGTACTCTCAGAAGTTACTTTTTTTTCAAGTTTCCGAAGCAATGGGTGATTCTCTGTGTTTGTAGTGGTTGAGGATGTGAAATATTTTTGCTTAAGGACATCATTCTCTGTGTATTTGCTCTGCATAAGTTAATGTAACTGTATAGTCTTCTCTGTGATATAACAGACTGTCAGTAAATTGAAGTTTGTTTGCTGTCCAGGATGGGCAAAACCGTGGCTCTCTCCAAAGATGTTATTGTTGGGAGTTATCTTGCTTATTGAAAAGTGTCACCGTAGTACTACCATTCTGTTCTGTAGCACTACTCAGCAGAAGTGTATTTCTGTAGTGAGGATACTGGTCTTGCAAAAGTGTGCGAACCTCACCATGGGCCTGAAGGATCCCACTTGATTTTTAGCTGCTTCACTGTCTTGCGCCAGTCCTGAAAGAGTAGGAGACCTGACTAGTAACTGATTTCAGGGTTTTGGGGGTTGAGGCTTGGTTTGCTTATTTTTTTTTATTGTGGCTTGCTACTAAAAGCCTACTCTTCAAGTATTTTATTATGTGGTGAAAGAGAAAGTAAGCTGGGGAGCTTGTCGAAGCTGAGGAGGCACTGCCTGGCCTCTTGCCTGCTGTCACAATGAAGCTTGCAAGTTTGCTTTGGGAGTGGAGACCATTTGGAGTGAACATGTGTGCAAAGAACCAGGTTTCTTCTTTGAATTTTTAAAATTTGGGAAATTTAGGGAGGATGATAATCATGAAATCTGGAATAAAGTTTGTAGTAGTGTTATCAGCCTATCATTAAAGTTGTATTAAGGTACTTCCAGAGTGTTGGGTGTTGAACTGAAATCTTGCCTTGCAGGTTATACAGAAAAGTCAGGCTAAGCCTCAATATATAGTGAATAGCCTTTTTTTATCACTGACTTCTGCAGGTGTATCTGAAGAGTTATCTGGGTTATAAAAAGCAGTGTGTATGTGTGTGTGTTCTTGGATGTTTTTTACCTTCTGAGAGACTGAATAATGTTTGTAGCAGGAGGCTGTTGATCCACACTTGTCTTTCCACATAAGCACCTCTCCAGAGGCTCAGGTGTTAAGGAAGAATGTAGAGGGGCAGAAGTGCATGTACAGACATTGTTGTGAATTTTATCTTGCTCTAGGTCAGGCTGTTCATTGTGTCTGGAGATTTTTTTTTAATAGTTTCTACTTTCTTTCTTCAATGAAGCAAAAGTGTTTTCAGTTTCCTCACAGCAGGCTTGCATGTCTCTGCAGAAGGTTGTCGTGAGAGGAAGGACATTTATAATTTTTTTTTATAAGAGGAATGAGCAGCCAAAATACAATAAAGCATAGAAACAGATACTGGGCTTTACTGGAGAATTTAATACCTTCATTTTCTGCCTATTCTTTATTTTTGATCACTCGTACTTCACCACGAAATACTAATCACATTTTGTTTTAGAAACCTCAGGATCCGCTGTGGCTGGCCTCATCAGCAGGAAGGAGATGTGTGAGCACAGACTTAGAGGCACTGAAAGGTTCTAGCATTCTAGCTGGATACCTCCTAGTCTGGTGCGGAGAGAAAATGAAATCTCTGAAATTTTTTTGGACTGGTATCTAACAATGCTAAAAAGCAGTATTTGCCAACCAGCAAAACCAAAGTTGATAGATAAAGAAAATTGTTGAGAGCACTGTATATTATAATGGTAGTGGTACTGGGTTGGTTTTTTTTTTTTAAAGCTCTATGTATTTCCAGTGGCATGCTTCTTGGATATCTGTACATTTTTCATTTACATTTTGACATTTAAATTTACAATCCTGTAATTTTACAGCTCATCTTACATACGCTTTTTTCAATGGCAAATTGAAATCACAGATGAAGTGCGCTTGAGTACAGAAAAAAAATGTTTAGTGGGATGGGGGAAGAAAATGTTGTAGCACACAAACATATTCCTTGGCTGCAAGCTTGTATGTGCAAATTAGGCTCACTTATGAGAACGACCTTTTTCATTTTTTCTTGTGCTAACATATCCCAAGGAAAGTGCATATGGTTCCTCAAAGTATTAAAATGTATCCCACTGTTGGCATGGTGGGGAACACAGTTACCATACAGAACTTGCCAGCAGACTGCAGTAAGGATATAACTGGACTATTGGATTTGTGGTGAAAGCTTAGCAACTTTGTTAGAAGTTCTTCGGCTGTGATCCAAAGTTAAGTTCTGTCCTTCAGATGTAAAGTAACGTAGAAGAAAAAAAGTTCTTTACCACTTTTGTCATGCTCTCTCTCTTAATTTTTTAAAAGTATATTATTTTTGTAAGTCAAGGGTCTGATAAGTATTTTCTAGTGAAGTATTTGCCTTGAAGTTTGTGTTCTAAACGAAACTTAGTAATCACGTATCTATACATTAGAGCTAATAATCAGCACTATTGCAAGAAGTGTAGTGCTAAGAAAATTTTATTTGAATGCATGGTATTGTTTTGACCAAGGATAGCCAAACAGAAGAATAGAACAGGCTGGCACCCATCATAAATTTAAAATCTAGAACATGCAATCAGTGTTTTTTCCTAAACTGAAATTATGTATAGAGGTTTTCATTCATCTTATCAAGCGTAAACTCAGTTAATCAAATGACTTTATGTGTAAGCAGTACAAAATGGCTGTTGCTGAAATCTTATAGAATGATGTTGAAATTGAAGCAAGAGTTTCAAGCCTGTCTGGTTGTGCTGAGATGGTAGTTCTCTCAAATTCATTCATATTTACTTACAGGAACATTTGTAGTTGCATGTCATAAGCAGAATGTCGTTAGCATCATTGTGGTGATTAATCAAGTCATGGCACATCAGGCAACGTGTATATTGGATTTTGTCTTCCTTTCCATGGTCTCATGTGAACTAAGTGAGGTCAGACGTAGTTGGTGTTTAGCTAAAGGAACAGCTGGAAAACTAGCGGAGGAAAAACCAATTTTAGCAGGTAACTTGTTAACTTGTTTCTGCAAGTCAGCACTCTATTAATATTGACCAAGTATCATTTGGGGAAAACTGTTTCATACTACCTTGATAGATTTGGGGTGGAAGTTTGGAAAAGATACTGAAATCTGACATTTGTGTAATTCTTTCCTCAGATGAGATGTAGCACTGCCAGGTCTGTACAATAGTTGCTACAGGTTTTTTGGAACACTTTTGGTTTTTCAGAGGGTGGTGGTAATTTATCTGAACCCCCCCTCTTTTTTTAAGGTGCTGCTTTAATTTTTTGAGAGTATTTCAAGAGGTGGTCATGAAAGAGTATTTGTATTTCATTCCAGAGGTGGCTTATATAACTGGAAAACTAAAAGATAAAATAATGGAATACTGGAAATAATTGTCTCTTTTTCTTCATAATTGTATTTGCTAATTTTTTTTCTTGAAATGTCAGTATACCCAGGAGAATAAAGAGCCTGGGAATTGTCATGGTTTCAAGTGAATTATAGCTTTACATGGATGCCTTTTGCCATTGACAATAATAAGTGTGCTTTTGGTATAACTAAAGAATATGTAAAATACATACAGAATTACTTTCAGAAGATTTGTTTTCTTTTGTTGGTAGGGTGGTGTTGGTTTGGATAATATTACATTGCATGACTGAAAGCAGTGTTTTGTTGATCTTCATTCCAGAAAAATTAGAAATCTTTTAAGATTTAAGATTCTAGGATTTAAGATTATTAATACTGAGTATAAAGATGCTTTTAGGTCTTTAAAGAAGAAATAGATACTCTTCAAAATAAGATGGACTTCCTGTAGCAATTCGAGTTGACATTTTTCATGTAACAAATTCTATCATCGTTTAAGATTTGTTTAAGCTGCCGTTGAAAATGCAGGTCCTATTCTGAGTTACTGTCTGCAGAAACTATTACTGTTGTGAGCTACATGGCAAGATGTGTGCCAGGTTAGGGTAAAATTCTTGGATAATCTATACAGTAATAAAAAACCCACATGTAAACTAAATATAAAAAAAATTAGTTATCTTCCTGCATGTCTCAGGTTTCCCTCTCCTCACTCCCATTGCACTTTGTCTCAGAAAATGTTTAATATCAGTGCTGTATTCCTTTGTCAGAACCTGCCATTTCATTTTTATTTGTTTCTGTATCTCTTGGAGGCAGGATCAGATCCTTGACTTAACTTTCCTTCCGTGTGACTCTTAATTCTGGGACAGTTTTGCTTCTGGCAGTTTCACCTTGGGCTCTCTAGTTTTCCCTAGGTGGTGGACCTTGGAAAATCCTTATTTTCAGATTACCTAAAGAGGATTCCTCTGTTTTCACTTCTTCTGTTACAATGGCTACTTGAAGGTTTTTCCAAGGTTGCCTGATGTGTATAGTGAATAACAGTTTTCCTTTTACTGTTATCTACCTGAAGTGGTCGATCTGCTTCTTTGAAGCAAATTGACAAAGCATAGCGTGGAATTCATTTTTCATTTTTCTTTTCACTCTTGCTTCTACTCCAAGAATGACATTTTGGTAAGGTGTTCTCTTTTGGCAGTTCTAGAGTGGCTCTTTTTACACCTCTGTTAGCAGTGCTGCCTTCCACTTGTTTGCCATGCTGTCAAAATCGTTGGGAGTTGTGGGGAGAAATTAGGTTCTTGCTTCACATTCCAGCACTACTTCCTCTTGCCAGTTTTTTCTCGTGGAGTCTGGATATTCCTGGCTAAGTTTCCTAACTTGGTCTCCAGACTCTGGCACCAGGCGGTCTAAGAAAAACTGGGGTGGTCAGTACCACCAACACCTTTCCCGAGTAATTATGTAACTTCAGTAAAGCAGCTCCATCTCTTTCTTTGTGCTGGTGTTCTGTCTTGGAATTGGGACCCATCTTTTTGTGTTATGGCCAATGCAGATAAAGAAGTCGGTGTGAGGGCTGAGTTGTCTTGTGTTAGAGATGAAGCCTGCGGTCCTTTTGAATGATAAAAACATGGTTTTGCCTTTCGCTCCCCACCCCATTCTGAATTTAGTGCTGTTCCATAGACTTGCCAAACTGAAGTTCAGGTCCTTCACACAATGCTTGTTCTGCACTGCCACCCCTTTTAAAAGGGCTCTGTTAAATTGTAACCTGATTTCTTTGGAATACTAGTTAAAGGTTTTACCCTACCTGTGTACTTTCAGCTGTCTTTGTAGCTTTCCAGCTTCTTTCTTGCCCTTCTTGAACGTAGGAGTGATGCTTTCTTCCAGTCCTTGGCAACCCCCCCTGATTACCATGACTTTTTAAAGATCATGGAGTGACCTGGCAGTAATGTTAGATAGTTTCTTCAGCACTTATGGGTGCACATCTGACTTGTTTAAAAGGTCCCTAACCTCACCCCTGTTCACTTGCTATTGATCAAGTTTTATATATCAAAGACTAAACTGGATTTATGTTATTATGAAGCTAAATCACCTGGAGCATGGAAATGGTGAGTTTTGGTGCAGCCAGCAGGTGAACAATAGTATCCTAAAATGACAAAGGTGTATTAGGATTGCTGGAATGTTGACCACGGCAGTGGCAGGTGGATTGATCCTTGAAGACATAGACAACAATAGGGATTTCTTGTCATCTGAATGTGTGCTTCTGAACAGGCTGTGCAACCAAACCACCCTAGGAATTTTATGCTAAGTAGTGTTAGGTATCTAAAGTTTAAGCACTATTGGAAACTCTTGGGATTTTGGTGGAATGGACCCCACTGTTAAATTGTATTTGTGTATCATTTTCCTGGTACCAAACAGAAAAACGTAAAACTACCAACACAAAAATTGTGTGTGATTATCTATCTGTAGAACTTGTTGCTTAATGCAGTGCAGGAAGACTTCTCATCCATACCCTAGCACATTTCTGGCTTCTCTGTGCATACTGAATGCTTGTTACCCTCTTGATCTTTGCCAAACATATTCATATCTTTAGTAGTTCACACATTTCCAAAATGTATTATTGGTTGTTTTATGAAGTTGAGTGGGTTTTGAGAACTTTGGGTTGTGTGGTGATTTTTTTGAATCTCACTTATTAGTGATAACTGCTGTGATACTGAGAGCAGATTGGATAGGAGTGGACCTGGAAATTTGTACTTGCTATAAAGATAAGTTTTTAGATACTACATTTGTCCTTGAAATGCTGCTGTTTAGTGGAAAAAAACCCACTAAACCACGAAGTTCCCACAAAGTAGTTAACAAAAATAAGCAATAGAGAATTTATGTACCAGCCCTGATGGAAAGGGCATGAATTTCAGTGGAAGTTGGATCAGATAAAGTGTTGTTTTTATAGTATTTTGATAATAAAATAATTTCTAATCTGGTTAGACTACAGGGAATACTTTGATCTGAAATGTGTGATTTGGGCTCCTGACATGCAGTAAAAAACCTGATGCGAGTTCTGCTTCTACCTTTCCTCTACTTTTTTCTTTTCCCCCTCATTTTTGGCATGAAACATATTAAACAGTTAAACCACTGGAGGAATCAGCTGAATTCAGTAGCAAAAAATCTATGTTAGCTTGCACTGCTAGCAGTTGGTACTTCAGAGTTTTCCAGAGGGGTACCAAATCAAATGCTGTACCAAATCAAATTCTCTTGATACTTCCAACCATCTGTGGAAAAGAAACCACTTGTGTATGGTGTGCCATAGCTATAACTGAAATATTTAAATGTAAAGAAATTTCTTTCTTTTACGGATCACCGGCAAGAATAACCTCTGCTTATTATGACATAATGAAGATGAGCTTACAGTTTGCTACATCTTCTCTGAATAATTCCAAATGCAATACAACGATTCTGAAGTGCACTTTAATACCATGGATGTAAAGAGTCATATTTCTATTTCTTGTTTGAATTCATTATTTTAATCCCTGTCAGATTCATATTTGTGGTGGTAATGTACCCTACATGGCGAGTGCTGAGAAAACATTTATAAAAAGCTTTGCCAAAGAAATCTGCCTATATAGACTACAGTGACTTTATTGTTGAGAATCTTCATGTGTTTGTGGAAAAAACCCCATACTAGTTGAGCAAGTCCGATTTGTACATTTTGTTGCTCAAATACCCAAGTTACTTAATAACTCTAATACAAGAGATAGAGTAGTACAGCAGTTCTATTGATATGTTGGCAAAGAAGCAAACATGACCGGTCTTTACCATCTGTTTATAATGCTATATAAAGAAGACCTTACTGGTTGCCGTGGAAACCAGCATTTCCAAAACCACAAGTGTTTGCTTAAAATCTCAGGCCTTCTAAAGTCTTGCATTTTCTGAGGAAAAAAGAATTGAAAATATCCAAAGTTTTCCAGTGATTTTTATTTCTTAACAGTTGTTTTGCTGTAAAATACTTTCAGTATTTTTGCGCTGTATCTTCTTTCAAGACTTGAGAAATTTGAAGCGTGCTACTGGTAACTTAATGAGCTTATTTGATGCTTAGGAATGATCCATGAAAAGGTGACAGATACTTGCTGGGTTTTAGGTTGATCTTTGTAAAAGGAGGCGTTTTAGTTCGGATGAACAAGCCCAATTATGATATTGACACAGTGGAGTGACAAATACGGAATTTGGGTGGAGGTCACATTGAAAATACTCCTCAACCTGAGTAAAAACCCAGATTCATCTCAATTATCAGAGATGGTCACTTGGGTCTCACTGAAAAAAAAGGCTCTCTAGAATCAGAAATCTAGAGAAAAACAGCAAATGAAGATACTACTGTTAAGAGTTATGGTCTAGGCATGTCTGTGGTCTCCACTCTTGGCTTGAAATTGGTTTTTCAAAAAGTTTTCTTCGATTACTTGAAACTATTGAAAAACCCTCAAGGTGTAGTATTTAGAAGTACAGACATTTATCATAGAATCTGGGAATTTTTTTTTTCTCATTTGAGACTGTTCGTATTGCATCCTTGCACTTTGTACTACTCATCTGCTGTGTTTTAAGGTATATTTCCCCCCACCAGCTTACAAAAGGCTTCTGCTGTATGTAACCACGTAACCCCAGTAGGCAATGACACTGTAGAGGTGCTGCATTTGGAGTAATGCTGTTGGTTGGTTTTCAACCACCTAATTTCTATTTCTATCTAGAAGAAAGCTTTTTGTTTATGGCGCTGTTGGCATGTATTTGGCTTGAACTACTTGAAGGGAGAACAATCTATTGAAGCACAAAACTTGGAACCTCTTTCTCACTACTAGTAGAGAGCCTTCAGAGTTTTTAGGGAAGAAATATTTGTAGTTAATTCATGTGAATAATGCTGAAAATCAGTGAAGTTGTTATCTAGAAATCTTATTCAGTATGGAAGGTTAAAGAACTTTTTATATCATTCTGTCATGGCAATACATAGCCTAACATTTTTGCCTTTTTATGTTTCATCCATTTGTAAAACATGCTGTGAGCATTTTCAGTCTGAGATAATGGCCAGGAGTTGACCTATTTCGTTGTTACATTTTCCTGGAAAAGTTTATTTAATGCAAAATACATTTTTATGACAGGCTCTACAATTACAATATTGCTGAAGTGACACTGGACCTCCAGAGGTGTCTGAATTCATTAGCCTTCCTAAGCTAATCATCTTTCTGTCATTCACTGAACTCTTCCAAAATATTTGTATTCCTTTCACTTAGCAGATTATTTCTGCATCTGAGGGAGCCTGTTCCCAGAAAGGTAGTCTTGTGCTTGAGTCCACCTGTTGATACTGGTTAGCGGTGGGGTGTTAGACCTCCCACAAAGTTTAAATAAAGCAAATATTGATGGAGGAATCAAACACACAAAATTTAGGCTTCTGTCTAAATATTTGTGGTTAGAAAAATAAGGGTGCCAGACCTGCAAGCTACTCCTGGTCAAAGTCATTGCACTCAGATACTAACTGCATTTTTTGATGTTAGCTTGCCTGCTATACACATCACATTCCAAATCAAGTAGCGGACCAGAAAAAACAGTGGAGACTGGCAGTTGGTTTAAAAATACATTTTGGTGGTTTGTTTCCTGTGTGGTGCCTTTATTGTCATCCTTAAGGTGGTCCTTTTTGCCTTGCTTCTACCACTCATGAGATCTGATGGGTGGAGAGTAGAATGACTTAAAATAATAATACTAGTAAATAGTCTTTTTTACTGAATAATCAATGTCTTTGAGACAAATGTCTGATTATAGCTGCCCTTTATTTTTATTGTGCGGTTTTTTCAGTGTCCATAGTAGGTATTTTTCAGATCTTAGATGACCATGCAACCTCAAAACAGCCTTTTTCACACTTAAGTTTCAAACTGTTCCTATGCATTTGCATCTTCATTCAAATTAAAAAGATGATGATTTTCTCACCAAGCAAGTATTTTTCCTCTTTGTCTTTATCTGGTCATAAATTTTGCAGAAAAATGGGACATGATAATGTGTGGGCTTTTTTGTTGTTGTTGGGGTTTTTTGTTTGTTGGTTTTTTGGGCTTTTTGTTTGGTTTGGGTTTTTTTGGTGGGGCTTTGTTTCTTTGTTTATTGTTTTTGTTTTTAAAAGTAACTCCTCCCATTGATCCTAGGGAATATCCTACACTGAAGGAAATAAGTGCATCAAAACCCCTGAAAATAATACACAACCATGTAGCTGATCTTCATGGGAATGATTCAAATAATCTCTGCGTTTTTTGGGAAATCAAATAAACCTAGTAGGACTGAATGGTAGACTGATACAAGTGTCTAAATAGGGTTTTACAGTCTCCAGGGGAAACTTTGTGGTTTTTTATTTCAAGGATTCGAAGGCTGTATTGATTTCTAAGAGGTGCAAATGCTCAGTTACAATTAACTCCAAGTTACCAAGGTCAAGTATCTGTATTTTTTTTGGTGCCTGATCAAAAACCTGTCGTTTCCTAAACTTTTATCTTTTGAATAAGATTTGGGTTTTGTGGGATCTTGCCCATTTGAATCTCCACAATTTTATTTAACCTTCTGACTTTTATAGTTTCCTGGAAGGCTTCATCTTCTGTGATCATTGTTGTGCTTTAGAAGTTGTTGGAATTTTCTTCTTGAAAGTAGTGCAATATCTGGAATAGTTGCTAAAGCCTGAAGAAATGAATGCATGTAGCAGCTCCGAAAAGAGGTCAGTCTCTCTTCAGATCTTGAAGGGTGCTGTGGCTTTTCCTTGAGATTCTTGAAAAGGTTATGTGCAAGACTTTATCTTGTGATAAATTACTTCTGGGAATTATGCAATTGACCCCAAATTCTGTGCGCTTCCTGCCTCCTACCTGGGTCTGTAGTTTTCCACATTTCTGGTCCCTGTGAAGATCACATTTAATAAGCAATAGACTGATGAAGCTCTGGATGGAATTTTTCACCATTATTGAGAAATATTTCTCCATGTAAGCAATATCCCATGAAAATTGAGCAGTTGGAGTCACTTGGTTTGGAAAGGACCCTAGGAGTTCTCGTCCAGGAGCTTTCTGTTCTAGAAGGTATGCTTTTGCAACCTTCTTCCAAGATAAAGCAACGAAGATCATCTTTGTTATGTTTCTATTCAGTTTGTGAAGAATATATTTAATATTTTAGAGACCCACTTTATGTGGATTTCTGGGACTCTTGAATACCTGGATTTTATCCAAGCTGTATTTTAAATGATCTTTAGTCACTCTCTCCAGCCAAGTAGGTGTCTGAAACCTCATAAATGGAAGAAAAGGTACTCAAATTTATACAGTTCTTTGCGTCCCAAAAAATACTGCAGCTTTTGTGGACCTGAGCATTTTGAGGCCTGTTTTTTACTGAAGACCTTGGTTGCAATTCATTCCGAAGTACTCCTAAGTCTAAGAGTAGCCAAGTAAAAGCAGAGATACAACGTTTTCTGTGTTAGCTTTTCAGTGACTCTGCCTGTAGATGTGTAGCTGTGAAGCCATAAATTTCAGGCAAGTACTTCCTCACTGGACCACAACCATTCTTGTTTTGCACATGACTAAGTTACTGTTTTGGCTTACTTTTAACTCTCCGAGCATCACACCACATAATGGTTGAAGTTATTAAAGTTTCTTTGTGTCGTAAGTGAAGGCAGCACTTCTAAATTGCCTTTTTAATTTTTTTGCCTTTGGATGAAAATGTAATGCAGAGACAGGCCCCTGTCATCTTCACACCGGACTTGTGTTTGGTTTTTTGTCTGTGACATCTTGTGTTTCTTTGTGATTAGCTTCACAAAGCTAATGGGGTGAGACCCCTTGTTTCTGAGACAGGTGGAGCAGGAGGGCTGTTAAAGACTCCCTTGTAACCTGGTCTAAGAGCATCTTCCCACAAAGTGGGACGGCAACATCAATTCCTCCAAGCCTGGCGTGATGCATTACACAAGTCTGCCCTTACTGGATAAACCCTTTAATGACTAGGCAGTTACATAATGGTGGTGAGCCCCATCCCATTTTTCACAAGCGTGTTTTTCAGGTAAGGAAATTCCCCAAACCTCAATACTCGTTTTCCATATGCAAAGAAATGTTTAGTTGTCCAAGTCCAAGAATAAGTTTCTAAAACAAACATTCTCATCTGTAGCCTCTAGTGGGCTTTTAAGTTGAGATGGCCTGTGGGTTGCAGAACATCCCTCCTTCTATCATTTCCTGTCAGCTGCGTATTTAATTTGAATCCTATTTTTAAATTCTGTTCTCTCCAGGTGAAGTAAGTTTGTCTCCTCTCCCCTTCTGAATCGTGCTCAAAGCACATGTCATGACAAGGCTGATTCTCCTCTACAGAAGCAGCTGTGGATGCTGGAATGGGCCAGGGTTTTTAATGTGTTCTGGAGAGATGTGCGGAAGGATATTTAATAAATACTTGAAACTTGAGTAGCAGGTAAAAATAAGTTGCTATAGAGTGCTGTTAGCATATACTAAATGTATAAGATTGAATGCTCTAAGTATTTAAAAATATGCATGTTTCAGTGTGATCCTATGGTCAGATGGTGAATCCTATGATTCAGATATGCGCATCAATAATACAGTGGTTTAACATCCATTTAAAAAATGAGTATGTCAGAGAGTTTTCTCTTATTTACTTCTGACAAGTCATTAATAAAGCAAATTGGATAAAAGCCCTGAGGCTGGTATTTCTTGCATTTCTGATAAGGAAGCCAAGAATCTTGCCAAGTAGCTCCATGCTTTACCTCTAGTGCTACATATAGAATTGTCAGTTATAATTAATTTCAAAAAAGTGGGTTGTGTTATTTTTTCAAATGTACCTGCACCTGTAACCGAGTGCATCCTGATAACCCTTCTATACTGAGCAAAATGGAAGGTACTTTACTGAGATGTTACAGGCTGAAAACTCTGTTTATATTGTTGCATCTGGGACTGTCGGTTTGAATAGAGGGGTTTCTTTTTCAGAATAGTTTGTAATTCAGCCTAAAACTAGCCTAGGCTTTCAATGACACTATCCTACGCTTATAAATCTTCTTCATCAGTGTAATTAATTTTGGTTGTGTTATAGACTTTCCCAGCTGCTTTTTATTAGAGCTGTGTGAACAGATCATTTTTTCCCCCTCCTTTTGTCTGACAGCTGAACAGGAAAGGTAGAGGAATGGAATTCCTCTCTGTTTTCCTTCCCCTTGTAACTACACGGGGCTTGTGTATGGCCTGAAACAAAACGATAGATCTTGTCTTCCATGCCTTCAATAGAATGCATGGAAAGGAAGGGCAAAAATCACCAGAGAAGGTGAGGAGGACAGTGATCTGTCCAGTTCAGCCTGTACCAGCAGTCCTGTGGCCACCAAACATGCCTGGGTGGGGGTGGAGGGGCTCATGTGGGGTAACTGATGAAAGGGCTGCAAACCCACAGCACCGGCTTGCTTGGGTCGTGAGCAGAACATTTGGGAAGTACTAACAACGTTTGTCTAAACATTTAATAACCCTTTTTTGTCCCTCCCAAAATACCTTATCACATCAGTTTTGTTGGGAAGTTTGTTCTGCATTCTTCATAATTAAATTTGAATTAGCACTAGTACCCATTAGTATGATCTCTTCTGCTACACCCACTTGCAGAGTCAGTTGACTTCACAGTTGCCTGTGCAGGGTTTTTTTTTTTGCTGCCTTTTGGTACCATGAAATTACCGCCATGTCCAGCTCTTCCTTACAATAACTGTTATAGTTGCCGTGTTTCCTCTCAGTTTTTTTAAATTCACAGTTTAATATAATGAAAAAAAGTGCTAGGAATGTGGTTTTGTCTCATGCAAATAATTTTAAAATCTTTGTGGTATTTAAATATTTAAATACAAATGATGCTTGCGACGAATAGCAGATTTTTATTTTCGTAAAAGTGTAAATTACCGATGGAGTTAAACCTGACAGTTACTGGAGGTTAAAATTCTACTGAATTCTAGCTGCACGTGTGGAGCAATACACAAAGCACTAAGTGAAATGTTTGGTTGATTTATTCTGTGCAGCAGACGGACTCTGGTAGTAGGAGGTGTAACTTGCAGCACATTAGCTATTAGCCAGTGTCGCTGCCTGAGTGGGTGGTGTGAGTCTCTTGTGCGTGTGCAGTGTCACACCGCGCATGTGTCGGAGCCAGGCGCTTCTCCCCTGTGCTGTAAGATGGATTTTTTTTTTCTTTCTTTTGTGAACACTGTGCTGTGTTTAAAACTGTGAATCTGCCAGTTTTCAACTGGGTTACTCTGTCACACGGATAATATGTAGAGTAAATGCCTTTCCCTCCCCTCTCCCAAATCCTGAATTGCAAAACGAAATTGTAGGGGTGTTTGGCTTTCCTACCTTTTTCTGGTATGCAGTCCCCCGAGGACGAAGTATGTCATTTGCAGATAACCAGCCTGTAAACTTAAGAGGAAGCAAAACTGTGCTAATGATTTAGGTTTGTTTTTTTTTTTTTGGGTACCCTATGCATGCACTTGTGTTGTTCAGCAGAGGTTTTCCAAAAGAGTGTCAGCTTGATGTATCTTTTTGTGTGTGCGCAATTTCACTTGGGTTGCTTTTAGTTCACTTTTTTCCCTGGAGGCACCTGTCTGCTGCCACATACCCATCAAGACTAATTGCACCATCTGGAAGACTTTTGTGTTGCTATTACTTGTGCAGGGTGTCTCTGGGGAGCGTAATTCAGAATGTGAATGTGACCCCTGAAGCCATGTCAAGTAGCTGCAGTAGTTTCTAGTGTCTAAAGGATGATCACCGGAGGCTTTATTTGTTTCAAGTCTGAGGCGGTTTGCTTTAGTGTGGATATGTTATGTGTCAGTAACAAAACATGTTTTGAAAATGGAGGGAAACTTTGACTACTGGTTTGGTAATTCATAGAAAATCCTGTCTAAAATTACATCCAAACCATATGTAACATAGAGGCTGTATGATTAGGTGTAGAAATGACAGACATGTTGCTCCTTATTACTTGATTTTTATGTTCTGTTCTTCCCCCCACCCACAGCTGCACTTTCCATTAACAGTTTCCTGCAAAGAATGTAAGGTACTCATTGCTAGTGGTGTTGCAAACACCCTGAACAGGCCTGAACTCTTGTTTTTGCTATTACTACAGATTGAGTATTTTCAACACAGGTAATTTTCTTCTTCTATTCCTCACCTAGTCTGAATCAGGTAAAAGTGCTTCACTTCTAGTGTCTGTCTAGGCAGTGGTTTATTTAAAGGCCAGTGCTCCATGTTCCTGTGATGAACACTTTTTATCTCTACTTTTGTAACATCCTGTCACTTGACAAGCTGTAGAGCACTGGGCATGAAAAACCAAAGTGTTCCAATTGTTCAAAGTATCACTATAATTTGCTGGGTTTTTTTAAAGCGTTATTCATTTCTCATGATACCTCTGCCTTTAGGAAGACACTCTGATTTTACCACATACATCTGTGGAAAAAAGCAATTTTTTTCCTAAAACCACTTTTCTTTAAAAATGATGGAGTTTTAAATAGTGTTGAGGAAATATATTTGAATTCAGTTGCATCATCTGTCTAACTTCTGTGGTTGTGAGTAATGTGGTCAACTGAAGTTCAAGCCAGAGAAGTACTTACCCCACCACAAACAATTATGAATTCTGTATACGGATGCATACACACTATGTATTATTCATTATATGTATTTTCTGTTTTTTTCCTGGGTAGTTTAATGTTCACTGTGGCTCTGACTTTGGAAATCTATAGAGTGTATAACTCAGCTGCATTCTGTTAAGCGTATATTGGAGCATGGTAAGAAACAAATTATATATTTGTGTGTTTGGGGAGAATAGAGATATGCTGGTTACAAATTCACAGAATGTTGAAGGCAAGCAGCTGTCCCCCTCCTTCTTAAAACCACTCACTACGTGTACCCAGTAAACAAAATAAACGTGCCTGTCACAAGACCACAGTGCGTGTGCCCTTGAGCAGAGATGTGAGCAGCGCGAGCTTTCATGGGTTTGAGTGGCTGGGAAGTACTGGGGGACTGAATTTAAAAAAGAGAATTTCTGCTTTGGGAAGTTATATAGAGTCTCCCTTCCGCTGCTTTTTGTGTTGTTCTAGTCAGGGTTGCTGTGAGCATGGGGTATCCTGAGCTGCCAGGCTCACTGGGCACACCTGACTTGTGCAGGGTGGGCCAGCCCGTCAGTCTGCAGGTGAAGCAAATAGGATGTGGGCAGATTATAAAGGCACAGAAGTCATGGCTTCATTTGGCTAGTTAGCTCTCACCAGAGCTAGAAGTGTTGTGGGTTGTGGTAGAAAGCCATACTGGCCTCCTCTTATTTTAATTGATCATGGCATTTGTAGGGTGTGGCTGCACTGAGTGAGAGTTTGGGCATCTGTGGAGGGAGAAGTATTAGCCTGGAATTGGGTGTGTGAGTGTGGGTGTGAAGATCAATCCCAGAAGCTGACTAGCGCCAGCTACCTGGGTGGTCCTGCTCGTTCTCGTCTGAGCGTAGTTCGGACCATTTCCTCATCACTGTGAAACAGGATGTAAAGACTCAAGCAGTCAAGATTTTATTTGCAGTAGCACAGGAACTTTCACACAGAAAGGTGCTTTTAAAATTATTATTCTTCATGTTTATGTGTCTGTGTTAATGAAGCTGTGTACAGAAGATACTCTTGCATTATGAAGTGTACACATAATGATAAAATTTCTAATGAAACTTCAGATTGCATCCACTGTTTTCTTTACTTAAACATACTTGCAAGATCAACATCCTAGATTTTTTTCCTAGCTGATTTAAAGACAGTTCCATTTTGATTTCCTTTAGTTATTAGGGCTAAAATTATACTCTGGGATAAAATGAGTTAAAGTGCTTAGTAATTTGTGGTGTAGTTCTTCATGCGATTTATTTAACAAATATTTATATTATATCAGAGATATAGTCTCTTATTTATTGGAAATTAGTTTACAAATTTAATAGCATCTGGAATGTATTATCTTTTTGTCTAGCTGTATTGATGAATGTAGGAAGTAGAAAGTAAGTTTGACAAGAACAGGAAGAATACATTTGGAGGCATTGCAGTCAAAAAGGAAAGCTAAGCTCACTTTAAAACAAAATAACTTCTGAGGTGGTGTATCTAAATGGTCATTTGGAATTGCTCTCAACAAATGTGATTTTGACAGCAGTTTCCTTTTTGACCCCAAATTTAATGTTGTAGCATTTGAAACAGTTTTTTTGTTTAAACCGGCACATCTCTACTTCATTTATCTCTAACTTTTATTGTACGTCTTTCATCAGTTTCTGCATTTTTGTTATTGTCCTACAATAGTTAGACCTGTTTTATGGACTCTGCCCTCTGTTCACAACCACTAAAGAGTTTTCTTTTGGCATGTTATAGATTTTGGTTGACCTTTCCTGCTTTGCCTTTCTTCTCATGAAGTAGGAGGCTTCTTTTGGCTTTTTTTTTTTGCACTTCAGACAAGAAACTGAAAGCGCTTATGTTCGTATTACAATAGATTACATTGAATTTTTCTGAAATACTCCTGTCATGACATGACGTGAAATGCAAGAGACATGCTGCTCCTTGAAAATAATCAAGATTGAATTCAATCCTGAATACTTGTTTTTCTCTGCAATAGTAGGATTTCATTGTAAGTGTCAGGTAAAGGATGACAAAAGATCATGATTCATAATTGCAACTTATTTCCCTGCGAACATGAATATTAAAGACTTGCTGAGTGGATGGCAGCCTGAGGTCTCAGTCTTTCTTTCCACTTTGGTATAACCAGTGAACATGGATTGTGAAAATATGCTTTTTTTTCTTCTTCCTTTTTTAGGGGTTTTGTGTACGATAGCCGAAACAATTTACAGATGCGAGGTTTGGTCGTACTGCTTATTTCCAAAGCTGCTGGACCCAGCACAGCAGAACTCTCTTTCCAGCACGACATGGTCAGTGGAATTTATTCCAGGTATGTACTATGATGTGCTAAGGTGTATTTGATGGGCAATTTCGTGGTGGTGTCAAAGCATCCTAAGTGGCCTGTTCACCTGTTAAGGGAAATCAGTACTTACCTAATCACAAAACTTTGTTCCTCAGGTTTACTATAAGCTTTCCACAGTGACAAGCATTTCCTACTCTTTGTGTAACTGTTATTGTATCTTATTTGTGGTTTTTGGGCACAACCAAATTGAAAACATTTGGGTCAAGATAGTTGAAAGTTTACATTAAGAGATACTGAGAATAAAAAAACCCCAATGCTAGAAAATATTTTTAAATAGAGCATTTTCATTTTGATTTGCTCCAATGTTACTTGGGTACACCTGTTTACTAGAAATTTCAGAGTGAGATGCCAGCCTTGTGGGACACCAGTTGGTCTCACTGAGCACATACGTTTTTGTATAGCCCGTTTGAAGAGTATTTTCTCATGCAGCAGCAGTGTAGAATAAAGTTTTTACCTCCCACATGTCACAGTAGATTTACTGAGCCTACCATTATAGTTCCTTAGGCTCTCACTGAGATATTTCAGCTGTATTGAGTTCCTAAATATTCTTTAGGCTTTTAAAATAAATTTCTTAATACTAGTAACAACAGTAATCAAAATCTATGGTTGTTCTCCTTTGTATATTTGACAGTGAACTATTCAATTGAAGTAAGTAATGAAATCTGGCTGAAAAATTGTAAAACTTGAATTTTTTAAAATCCTTTTGAAAAATTGTGTGTTGCTTGGTTGAGGAAACAAGACTTGTATTTTTTATTAATTGTGTTTCTGACCTCTGTAATATACTAAATGAAGATGCTTACTGACATGTGTGCATCCTGATTTGTTTCAAAATGCAGAAGTAGTATCATAGAATTGAGAAGACCAAACAAATAAAAATTTTAAAATATATGTAGTATCTTAAAATAGCAGAGAAGGAAAATGTATATGAATTGGTACAGGCAGGAATAACAGTAAGTAAGAAAAAGGACAAGGCTGTAAAGCAGGCTTATTATGGAGGGCTCTGTTGTCCTTTTAGCTGTTTAATTCCATTCTTATTTTGTTTCATCCGTAATGTCCCCTTAGGGTTGTAAAATTTTTATATTTATATGCAAATTATGCTGTATGAAAGCATAATTTAGTTAATTATGGCACAGGAGGTATTTTAGTTTGTTTTGTAAATGATTAAAAGAGTTTACCTTAAGTATGCCTCATAAAAGGAGAGAAAAAGCATTATTTTTTTGATAACTAAGTTCTTGAGTATGATGATTCTGACCATGGAGGTAAAGTTTGAGCATTTGAAGCTGCCACTGGGAAGGTGACTAGTGGAAGTATTCATTAAGGAGCAAATAAGACCTTGAATTAATAATGAGCCATTTGGTGTAAATGGACATCATTGGAATGATGCCAGTTCAACCAGCTGAAAATCTAGCCTAATAATCTAAGTTTGAGCAAGTCAATAGCCATTATAATATCTAGTTCAGAGTTACAAAGGTACTCCAAAAACGAGGCAGTTTTGAATACGCCCACACAGGTTCACTTAAGGTTCATTACTGTCTGCAAAAGTGATGACTGTGGAGTTGTTAATTTAAATGGATTTTCAATGACACTTTAAGTCCTGCAGCATGGTGTAAATACAAGCAAACATGCCACTGCGTTGTTTCATTTTGTGTCATAATGGTCAGTTCTTGCCCTCTACTGAAGTTGCTGTGGGCTTTGGCTTTGGACTTCTTTCTTTATTTAAGATACTTGTCCAACTACACTTTTAAATGTGAGTCTGATTTCTGATTTCCATTTCTCCATTGTATATAGCTAAGAGAATAGGCAGCTTGTAAAGTTATGGTCTTGAAGGACTTTTGTGATATTTTTAACATGTTGTCCAAATAGTGTTTTACAAACAGCCTTCTCCTGAAGAAGAACAAAAGCATGTTGTTTTCCGTTAGTGCGTTTTTGTCTGCTATCTTGGTTGCAATGTAATTGTATATGATTTGTGTATATTGGATATATATATCAAAGGGAAAGTATATCCCTCAGTGATACGAAGTGAAGAAATATGCTTAATCCTTTATTGCTTATATGTCTCCAACTTTGGAAAGTATTTTTTGGAAATAGATTCTCACAGATTTTCAGCTCAGCTGTAATCTATACAGCTCTTTTTGTTGCCATGCCATATAATTACTTCATCTTTATATATAATATTTTGCTGGAAATATTATTTCTGGCACTGTAATGAGCATCTTCACTGCCTCGTACTTACGTGCTGTGAACATTATATTCCAGACTATTAGCTGGGATATGGCTCACTTGATTTTAGGATGCTTAGTAGTGATTAATTAATTGCATTTCTGAAATCTGAGCATGAGCTAAGTTGTTCCAGTACTTGTCAGCGATTGCACCAGCTCAGTCTTTCTTTTCCCAGTGTTTGTGTTGGAACCAGTTCTTGTGCTGTATTTCAGTATTCAGTCCTGCGGTAGATAGCCAGGTTACATCAGTCCGCTGTAACTGGTACTACACTAAATGTATGCTCTGTGACCAGGAAGATGTAACAGTGTGATAACCATTTAACTTAAAAAAACACCCAAAAATATGGTAGACTTTTTCGTCCTGGAATTTGGCATGTTCTGAGTAACCTCTTCTCACTATTTTATATTCTTAAATCACAATAAAGCAATACAAAATTTAAAATTAAAACATAAAGATACTGAGAGCTGAATTTGGAATAGAAAAAAAATTATCCTATTCTCTTGTTCCCTAGATACATCAATTCAAGGGACAATTGACCTAAATGTATAAAAATAGATTTTCTAGCTTCCTAGCTAGCATCTGTTTTTCACTGGTACACAATAGAACAAAACCTATGCCTGCTACCAGAGAGCAATCTTTTCCAGAATAATGAGGATTACAATTTAGGTAGTTACAGGAGCAGGGCTAGTGTAGTTAAATGGTGCTGCCTCTGGCCAGCATTGCCTTCAGCTTTAGCACTTCATAATTTGCAAGAGTCGTGATCTGCCTGCATTAATCTGGGGCCATGGGGGTCATTGTCTGCAAGGGTATCATAGTAACTGCTGGTTGCCTTATGAGCCATGCTGAAGATAAGGGAGGAAGTGTTATAAAAGCCTGCCTGGCATGCTTTACTCTGTACAGCCACCTCCCTATCATGTTGGCAGCAACCTGACTTTATTCCTATTGGCGGGGAAAAGAACCTGGCTTTACTTCCAGCTCAGCACCAGTGATCCCAAAAGAGGATGAAGAGAAGTAGCAGCATGATAAACAGCTCTATTTCAGCTGCTGGATAGATTTCCTAAAGTTGAAACTTTCTGCTGGTCTCTTAGCATTAAAGAAAATGTTTCCTTGGCTACAGAAGCATTGCAAATACAAGGATCAATTGTAGTGCTCACTACAGAGTATGCAAACAGTGTCATGTAAGAGTTGATGTCATTGCCTGTACTCAAGCAAAACGTGCATCCTATATTCCCTTGAAACTCCTTACTCTGGTGCTGAAGAGAGAGCAGAACTCATGTTTGGGTTTAGGCAGAATCGAATTAACGATAATTTATCATGCTAATAGTATCAGAGAGTACCTTAGATGTGACACAGGAGGCTAGAGCTTCATAAGGGCTTTGAGATCCATTTCCTAACGGGTGGTTATACTAGAGTCTGACACTGCATTGCCTTCTCTCAAAACAAAACTCACTTGCATGGTGAAGTATGCAGCTTGCTGTTATTTTACTTTGCTGCTGGAAGTGAGGTTTGTAATGGAAACTCCGGGATCATGTGTTTTCTGAACACTGACAGCTTTGTGCTTCATAGTGGAGCTACATACTCACAGTTGAAGATACCAAGACTGGCTTGGATCCTCTCTCAAAGTACCCAAAGGGGTATCTTACTCTGTTCACGTCTGGCACTGCCAGACACTACTGCCTGGGGACTGAGGAATCTCCTTGGCTTTATAATGAGTAATGAATGCCTGACATAGCCTCTGGACTGCAGCTTAAAATGCAGGTGACACCAAAGAACAAACTTGGGCCATCTTTTCAGCCCTCAGTTCTAATACAGCAAGCTATTTTCTTCTCTCTATGTTTTGCCTTTTTTTCTTTTTTTTTTTTTTACCCGGTTAGTGCCGATTTGAAAAATACCCTCTAGTATTGACATCCATTGAGTCAGCTCTGCAGATTTCCTTGGATGCTTGTCAGAGGTTTAGAATAATCCTTTTTTCAGTCAAATCTGCCTGTGCATTCACACAGGAGTATCCTATGGTCATCGACAAGCAAAGACCTTTTTAATCAATATGTAGATTGGAATATAGAAAGTACTTTTTCAGTTCTGTACTAAAACCTGGTAAATCCAGCAGATTGCTGTATTTGGACTATCGATACTGGACTCTGTCCTTGCACCTTCTTCCTCAGGATGATGCAGCTGACCTTTACAGCTCCAGGAATTCATCGCTTTGCAAGATGACCATGCTTTACTA
This sequence comes from Rhagologus leucostigma, assembly GCA_013397725.1. NCBI lineage: Eukaryota > Metazoa > Chordata > Aves > Passeriformes > Rhagologus > Rhagologus leucostigma. The sequence goes on from VZTD01002621.1 coordinate 927,100, forward strand.
CAAGAAGGTACTCATTGGATAAACTTATCTCTGAATCCGAATCCTTCCTGCTGCTTGGAAGAGTGGTGGCAGTACTGTAGTGACAGGAATCATGAACATAGACTCCTTGTCCTTAGCGTTTTAATAATGATTTTGGAGCCAGCATTGATGATGCTTCCAATAAAAGCCCGTTTTTAAAGTAATTTGGCAGCAGATGCCAACTCCTTATTATGGTGATGGGTCTTTTGCTTGTCGTGTTCCAATAGTAAGTTGTCCTGAGTACCGTTTTTTGGAGACGCACACACACACGGGGGTCACAGAGTCTGATTTCACATGCTCTTTGTCATTGTGGCTATACCAAAGTCATCTTGTTCTAACCTACTCTAAGGAACACTTAAATTCAGATCTTAACCAGAAGATTCATTCACCCTTAGGTTGCTTTTTTTCTGAATATTTCTTTGGTTGCAAAGAAGTCAGAGGGGATAAGTATCTTTCTAAGGACTGTAAGGACAGAGGACGTACTGCTCTGTCGCTTTGCTGTTCCATCTACCTTTCTCCTGCCTTCTTGCTAGATATGAAAACAAAGCTTTGCCTTCATTTCCTTTCCTTGTATTCCAAAGAGCTTTATGTCATCTTCAGAGAAAGTTTGACCTTCCATTAACCTCCTTTAGGATTAACCAGATGCTGCTGATAGTACATCTAGATTCACAGCATAATTCAAGTTGGAAGGGATATCAGGAGGTCTGTAGACCCACCTCCTTCTGAAGTAGAGTCAGCAATGAGGTCAGACTCATCTAGCTTTCTTCATGAAGGTCAGGTCTTTCAAGAACAGAGTCTTCTTCATAAGGTGATAATCAAGATGTGTTTTAAACAGATGAGTGAGCATTCTACCCGCAGCCTGTAGCCTCGTGCTCTGTGTCTAATGCTGTCGTTGGTGTGCATTCATGAGTATGGAGCTCACAAGAGGCCACGCCGATGTCGGCATGATTTAGCCTGTTAGGTGTCTTTATGGTTGTTTGAAAACTGAAGTATCCGAAGAACTTTCCATCCCAAGATTTTCAGGATTAGAAATGGTGATTGTGTCAAGGCCTACTTTGAGAACACAAGATAAAGATCTTGTCTTAGGGATATGCCACTGTGTATTAGGGACAAATTGCTGTGTATTAGTGGGGACACTAGGAATGTCTTCTATTTCTCACAGGTGACAGCTCACCATCTGCAGCTCTATCTGTTCTTCTCCAAAACCCATGCCATGGCAGCCATAACAGAGGTGATGCTGTGCTTGTTAGAGCAGTCTCTAATCACTGTATGCATGAGGAGCACTCAGGCTACCTCCAGGGAACAGAAGCTTCTGTGAATGATGATCCTTGGACAACTTCAGTCTGCAAAGATAAATATGGTCTAGTGTAGTCAAAAGCTTAGAGGTAATATACTGATTATAGTATGCTTTTGAGACTAGCAGTCTGCAAAAATATGTACAAATGAACATTGGTTGGTTGACTTTACTTATGCCTGTGGCCTGGACTGCTGTTGGACTGGGATTTTATGGGTGAGAAGGATCTGAAATGGCAATACTCTGCTTTATGTATTTAGCATAACAGCATATGAGGTGTGAGTGCACCTTCTCCAGAAACCGAGAAAATGTAAAACGTGTTCCACTTCGAGTGAAAAACAGAACAAATACTGCACGAGGATATGCACCTTTGGCTCTACGTTCCGAGAGCTCCAGTTATTGGCAGGTAGCTTCTGTCCTGTTCTTGTGAATGCAGCCAAACAGCTCAGAGATGCTAATTCTCAGATGACTGTCACATCTCCAGTTGTAGTAGATGGCTACAATAGCAAAGGGCTGCCTTCTGCTTTAGGAATGGGTCAATGCTCTCTGGCAAAACAGGTCTTTTACTGTGTAAGCTGGATCTTCACTTGTTCAGCTCACCAATGAAGTTTTGCCAGCAGATTATTTCTACTGTAGACAAGTTTAAAGATGTTTCTAATTTTAAATAGCTGTGTAAATGCTTTCCAGCTGGAATGTGTCTCCACATTAATCTATATTTGATTTAAGAAATCAGATAGTCCCCCTTTAAAAGAAAGAAAGGAAAAAGCAAATCCATTACAAAGCCTCTTGGCTAATTAGCCATGGCAAACATGAGTAAATTTTGGTGAAGGTGGTGAGGTTTATTGTATTGCTAGAGTGTAAATGACACTTAGAGGTTGCTTTGACCTGTGTGCTATTAAATTTTACAAAAGCCTTCTTTTTACCTTGCATGGTGTAGGTATATATGTGGACAAACTCTATTTGAGAGTTACTGTAAAAGGCAAAACACAGATGAAATAAAACCAAAGCAAGACCATACAAATTATGATTTTGGTACCTACAAAAATACAAAGAGCACAAGTGTGTGACTTTTCACCTCGTTTCAGATCTTGCCCTTCTTTCAGTTTCTGTACTCTGAACTGCAGTGTGTGGCAACTTCAGAGATTGGATTTGACTGTTTCTTACCTTCACATTTTTCAAGTGAAAAAATGATGCCTAACTCTACAGTGGACTTCTATCGTGTGAAGAGTACTTTCATATTTGTAAGAAGTTGGAGGTTTTTTTACATTACTACTTTCCTGAGTTTACTAGTCATGGAAACCAAATTAAATTTACCTTGACCTGGTGCAATGCAGAGGGAGTGGCTGTGAACCAAAGTTTGGGAGACCTCATGTTCCATTGCACCTATCCCTATCAATGACTGCTAAATCATGGTAGAACATGTTTAAACAAAATAAGCAATAAATGAGAAAAATGTAGTAAGACCAGTAGTGTATGTAGGAACTCAAAACTCAAGGAAGGCAGAGCAGTTATCTTTTGTGTGATGTAAGTATTCAACCTGGGAGTTTTAGTGCAGAATAGCTGTTGCACTTTAAATTCACACTGGCTTACTGCACACAAGCCCTGGGTCTCAGCTGCAGATATTGCAGAGATTAATCTTATTAATGGAACTGCTAATTGGTGTTTGACTTCTAATTATAGTAACAATAGGCCATAACAATCAATCCTCACCTTTACTGGGGCACATTAGGACTCTTTATCATAAAAATGATTTCCTTTGGGATTTACTGTTCTTATTCCTGTCTTCTGGAAGGCTGGCTTTCAGCAAAGGTACAGTATTCCATCTAGCAAGTACTTTAGAAGCTTAGCTAATTAACTGGTAGAGAAAATGCATGGTCCTAAAATGTTCGATATCTAAGTACATTAAGAAGTACAATGCTCTTGACAAAATTGTTTGAAAGGTAATGGGAAAAGTATGTCAAAATATGAGCAGTGATGTCTTTTATAATCTTTAAGAAATACATAATTTTGTCTCCCAGTCCTTGATAGCTTTCCCATAGCTTTTAGTGAGAGGAAATCCAAGCAGTTATTCTAAATTATTCTATTTAGTTTTCTCTCTCCAGGATAAATCCTGTGAGATTCATCATCTCATTTACAAGATGAGTCTCAGGAGATGAAAAGCACATACAACTTGATTACATATTCCTATTGATCATCTTCCATCCACAACAATAAAAATCAACTCCAAATACAAATCTAACAATATTACTAATTCATTACAACCAGTACTTTTCTTCATTAACTTTTATTGTTTTCAGCATACTTAGCATGTGCAAATACAGCAATTATATGGTGAATAAGAAAAGGTCTTCTCCTTATGTTGTAGAATAAATAAAAAGGCACTGCATTAGAGCTGATCAAAGACTGTTCAGAGATAAGGACTCAAATCTTGTTCAAAATAAGTCTGTATAGCACTAGATAGCTGAGCAAGGTAAACACAGCATGTATATCACAAAGTATATTTGGTTTCCATTTTAAAAAGGAAGTAATTTTCAGTGTCAGAGAGAGCATGGTAGGAATGGCTTACCTTGGAGAAACTGTAATGTCGCCTCTGTCTGTCTGTCCAGCCCTCCCTTTTCTTGGAGCTTCTTCCTCCCATTGCTTGTGAGGTGAGAACTGGACTGCCACGATGTGCAGCACAGCGTACAAAACCAGAGCAGCACTGGTGGAATTCTGCAGTGGGTCAGGAGCAGCTGTGGGAGCAACAAAGCCCTGCTTTCACCCCAGTGGGAGCTTTTCAGAGAAAGGCCAGGTGCCCTGTTGGTAACAAGACCTCGCACAGCCTTCCTGGGGCATGGCATCTCCACACACCAGAGCACTTCACCAGAGCTGTGTTTGCTGTGAAATCTTTCCCTTGCAACAGTTTTCTACTTGAGAACTTCCACATTTCCTTTACAAAAAATATAGTAGTATTTGTGAAGAGAAATTTCCAGCCATCGCCTAAGTACAATCCAGTGCTGTGATGAAAGCACACAACAGTTTTGGGGACTGCTTATCCATCAGAACTATGACATCAGTGTGACCAATTGCTTCACTCCTAAGTTCTTAAATAACCGTATCAATATAATTTATTTGTCCTACAGTCCCAAAATATTTCCCATGCTTTGCTACCTGCTGAAGTACCACCTATCCTCTTTCTGTCCTATTAATGTCTCCATTGACAAATTTTACAATGCAGTTATGCAGTTTCAATACAAATTTCTGCAGTTCTTGGAAAATTGTAGCAATATGAAGTTAAGTATTACAAGGCATACTGCACCAATTAATTTATTTTCTTAGTATGATTCAGTCAGTACTCTGATATAACGTAACTGAAGATATTACAACATTTTTCATCTGCTGGGGTGGAGTTGAGAAGGTTTATTCCACAAGTATATGTACTTGAAGATATGAGACTGTATAACGATTATGCAATGTTCTTTCTCTTCCACTTGAAATAATGGCATGTTCTGGACCCTAATCACCTTAAGTGAATGAATATTTCTTGTGCCTTCATTGGTATCTGGCCCTTAACCTTCAGGAGATTTTCATGTGGAATTTGACAGCTCTGAGATGCTTCTAGAGCAAACAATAATAAAAAAGAAAGGCAGCAATAATATGCTGGTGGTGTAGACAGGGCATTGTGTTCCTGGACAGTGAAACTTGGTTATTTGTAATATATTCCGGTATAAGGGTGGGTGTGTGAGTACATAGATGAGAGTGTCTGATGATTTGAGAAGAGGAATAAGGAGCTGGAGAGCTAGGGATAAAGATTTCAAGAATACGAATGCAATATGGTATTCTCGCTGTGTTGTATTTGAGAAGGTGCTTATGCAGTCAAAACAGAAATCAGAAATATGATGGGTTTTTTATATGGTTTGCAGCAATTGAAAACTTCTGATCAGCAGTGCCAACATGATTATGGAGCATGTTTGTTACATGTGAGATTTTGTGAGCTTGACTGCCGGTTCTTGAAGTCCATTTAAGTATTTGGAGTTATAGGTTTTAATTTTTCCAAAGACTTGGCCAAATTTGTGTACCTTTTTGTGGAAAGAGAAGATGCAGCCAAATAAATTATGCATCTAGTATTGCCAGAAAGGGAAGAAACATAAACAAGTTTTATTTTATACTGTGTATAGTATTTCTGATTTCTTTCTCATAATTGTTATGTTTCACCTAGACACTGTTGTGTGGAAAGCATGCTTCGGTCTCTTATAGGTGAAATTTCATTCTGGCTTTTGATATCCGTGCAACAAAACCAGTAAAAAAAGTTCTAGCTACGTTCATATGCTGTTCCAGCAGGCAAATTAAATTTCAGCAAAGCTCCAGTATTAGTTGCAGTCAGAAAAGGATCCTATTTTATGGACTCTGGTAGGAATTCTGCAGAAATAAAGTTTGCTCTTGAAGGTAGCTTATTAGCATATAGCTGTCTCTCCATCATCACTCGCTTGGGGTTAATGTTGCTTGAATTGGTTGATGTCATTTTATCCCTTATTGAAGTGTGTAGATTGAATCATTCTGGGATGAAAGAACCAAAAAATGAAAGCATGAAATTTTCAGGTACCTTATAGAACTGTTTTTAGTAAGGTAAAAATAGATGGAAATTGTGCCAATGGTATAATAGTAAGTCTTTTTTTTAGTCAAAGGACAAATTTATCTCAATATCACACCGTACCTCATTTGCATAAAGTATATACGAATAATAATGACAAAACTTTGCAGACCTCAACAGCACCACATGCTTGTTACTATGCTGATATGGTCCCAGAAGCAGCAGTCGTTGCCTTGCTCCAAAAGGTTTATTATCCTTTCCCTGCTGGCAATTCTGTCAACACACCTGGTGTAAGGGGCAAGGTCTCTGAGAAGTCTGCTGTCTCCCTTTAGCTATTAGTCTCTTTCCTTGTACATGGCAGGCAATACCCATCTGCTGCATACTTCTGCTTCGTGAAAAGCGAAAGTATTCCTACAAAAAAACATTTTATTATGTGGTATTAATGTCCCTATCTAATTCTGAACATTGAAAGTTCAGGAGGGGAAAGGAGAGCACCTGTGATAACCATACTTTTAATTGCTGACTAACAGAAATGTAGGTACAGCTGTTCAGAATATGGCAGGTTTGCTTCATAATATGAGCTATCTGTGGTTGTGCAAGCAGTATGTTTGGATTTTTTTATCCCCTCTGTATCTTGGATAGTTATGGGTATTTCAGAATATACAGTAATTCTTATATAAGCATGATAAAAAATATATATAGTTATAAAATAAACTCCAACCCTATCTGGTACACTGTGTTCTGGTGATTCACATTTTATTTTTTAATGCCTTTTTCCTGTGCAGTTAGCCGTATGAACAATCTATTCTCTTAACAGGACTGCTCATTTATCAAGTGTTCATTCTTCACGGCATAAAAAAGGTAACCTTCTTTGCTCTCACATAAAAAGGTTCCATGTATTTCAGGTGTCATTAGTACTAGAGATTTAATGTCAAGGTTAGTGCACCTTATCTTTCAGCTACATTGAATACAATTACAGACAAACTCTTCAGAGAGGTTTCAGAGAAAAACTGAAAGTGATAAGTCAAGCTGGAGGTCTCAGAACAGCTGACAGTGCAGAGGAATGGGAATTTCTGTTAATAGTGGTTCAAACTGTCTCCCATAGTCATTGCAAATAAAATTATAACCATGCTTCAGTCTTGCAGGGCTGAGAAACAACTAATAAAAAAGCTAAAATTCATAAAATTAATTGTTAATAGCCTGTTTCCGGCATTTACCTGCAAGTGAGACCTTTTATTTCCCTTCATATCTTTGTAGCTGGTTTTAGTGCAAGTATTTAAATATTTTGGCTAAATAAACCACAGAATAGTCAAAACTATTTGTAAACCATGATGTGAAATTTCTTATGGAATAGATGCATGAGATGTAATTGGAGGATGCATGTTGTTGAGGGGCTGTAGAGCAAATATGGATAATCCTGGATGGATGGGCACCCTGGATGGTGCCCACAAGCACTCTGGCTGACACATGCTGCCATCATATGGGAAGGAATGTTGGTAATTTCCATGACGAAATTCGTGATTTTCTCCATCATCATGTTCCTTTTGATTCCTGCTGCCGTGATAGCAAGGTCATCCAGCCTACAAATGAATCCTTTGGTTCATACCTCATCTTTTGAGGGTTTTGGTCAACATACCTCATTCAGTTCTGAGTCTTACTGTCTATCCTTACATCGTGTACCCTACCATCACGTTTTCCCAAAGCCATGCTACAGCAGCTGTTGCCAAGGCTTTTGATCACCTCCTATCTTGCCATTTTTCGACTCTTGTTTGCAATACTTAAAACTTGCTCACTTCAGTAAGCCAAAAGGAAGGCCTTCATGCTTACTCCATTGTAAACTCTTCTTTTGGCTTGCTCTTCTTTCACCCCATCAGTTTAAAATGTCTTTTTACCTTTGACTATTAGAAACATAATCCATTTGTTTTAAGGAAACAGTGGTTGTTTTGTTGTTTCTAAACCAGTTGCAGTTCTGCAGAGGTGGGCTTTCTTGTGAGCAGTTTTTTTGGAGTTCGCTACTGGTTTTTCATTTTTGAATTAACATTACAGAATTTCAGCTGTGTGAATTGTCTGGAAACTTAGCATGGAAATAACTATAAAACTTCTGTATGATGTTTGCTATGTTCTGTTTAGACCTTTAAATTAGCCTGATGCCCTTTGGGTTGTATAATGAATCAGGGCTTGCATTTGTTTCACGTTGCAGAAGTTTCATATTTGTTTTGTATTTGCTGGTGTCTGCCAGCAAAAGTGCCACCTTGCTAGGGTGAGTGGTTTTGTTAGCAATAAAATGAATTGTACGAAGGGCAAGTAGTAGGATGACCTTTTTGCAAAATATTGTCGTTAATAAACACAGTACAGTGTTGTTACTAAATACAGTAAACAAATTTTTTACCAGAGTACCTGTTCAGTTGCCATAAGACTGGCATTGCCGGGAATTAATGGAATTCTTTTTAATTTTGTAAGCATGTTTTATAAGACTCTATTAAATAAAACTTGCTTTTTGTCTTTCAAACAATTTCAAAACACAGATAAAATTTGTTGGTCAGTTTAACCGAGAAATTTTGTGAGTGGGTTGTCAAACTGGAGATGTGCTGTTTACTTTGGTCCGCGTTCTTTAGTCACTGACTAAGCATTCACTGAGGATGCAAGAAGTCCAGGTTTGGCTTTCTCGAGAATTTGAAAGGATGCAAAAATACTCCTCTGTCTAAATTTTCAGCAAATTTCTCTAAATACAGGGATATAAGGCATCTAGGTCAGGAATGCCTGAGTTTGTAATGTTACTTGCCTCCTAGTAACTTACTTAGCAGAGCAGGATCTGGAGTCCAGGTGTCCCACCTTTCTCTCCTGCATACTGACTTTTTTCACTCTTTTGCCATCTGGCTGAATGAATAATTCAAGGTTTTGTGTAATGGCAGAATAACTCGGCAGGAGTGGCCAGGGAAGGAGGTGTGAGGATGCCCTGGCCATGAGATGGGAAACCCTTCCTGATGGGAGACCCAGATTTCTGAGTGATGCACTGCATCAGCCCAAGCTTCCACAGAGGAGCTTGACTGCAGAGAATTGTCTTTTCAGCCCATGTTGTCAGGTGGCACGCCCAGTACTTAAGTTCTTCCTCTCTTTCACAGTTTCATGACTTCCAAATGCTGGCTGTCACTTGGAGTTTGGGGGACACTGGCATGTTTTTGTGCAATAAACATATCTTTGCTTATGCTGACAAATTTTCACTTTTGCCTCTTTTCACCTCTATACCATCTACAAACACAAAAAGGCAGGAAAATAAATGTCTCCAACAGTAATTTTCTAACTGGAAGTCAACATATGCAGCTGAGTAGGAAGGTACTTTAAATCATCTTACAGGTGTTTTCTTAGAGATGACACTCTAGTTATTTGAGACAACTGTTTTTTCCACCTGCTGTGAAGGATGAGTTGCCTTTTGGACAGTTAAATATTTCCATGCTGTTAAAGAAGCAGATTGAAAAACAGATGAGAAAGTTCAAAGCCAAGGCTGAAAGTTCAGTTTCAACTTTTAGTTTTCTGACTTTTGTCACTTTGTGTCACAACCTAACTGTTGTTTTCACTTAGAGTTATTAATTAAGTAGTACCGAGTTTACCCGTTTAAAATAGGTTATCTTTCTTCACAGCAAATGACAGTGAATTTCATTCCTTTTAGTATCCTGTGTTAGATAATAGTTGAGAGAATAATAGATTCCAGGGACCTTTGATCTACCATTACTATAAAATAAAAATAAAACTTAATTTTTTTTTCCCGCTGACCGTAATGATTTTAACCTTGTGTACTAATTTGAATGGGCTTGTGGGGGCAGACTCTTAAATGAGACACAAATGAAGGAAAAATTGCTAATGCTGCCACTGTATATCTAATGAGCACTGTGTAATAAACCATAACCTCTTCAACATTTCTGTGGAAAATGGTGTGATTATTTTGGATGGCTGGCCCTCTGTGTACGGCTCATTACCATCTGGCATAATGTGTATTGATATAGCCTGTAATTGTCAACTCTTATTTGACATGCTGCCTTTAATAAATGTGACTTGCACGGCTAGAACCTCCTAATGGTTATATGGAAAGCTGTAATTAAATAAAATATGTATACTTACGTAAAATACACACCCTTATGTCCATAAAATAATTTTGTAGAAGGTCTCTGTTTTTCTTTATCTTCTGTTCTTAGTGGGAGTAATTGTATGTATTCCCAGGTTAGTACTGCATTATCAATGTGGATACCTAAATATATGAAGACAGGCATGAATCTTGAATGTAGCTTGTTTCCTCTTGCAGAACTTGCTTCAAATACATTTTGAAATATTTATTTTCTATGCACTGTAAGACAGAATTAATATACCTGCTGTAATAGAATGGGTTCCCTGCCTAATGGTGGCTGTGTGTGCTCCTGTGCTGGGAATGGGAGGTAACTGTAATTGGCCGAATGGCTCTGATTTTGATGTTTCTCTTAATGAAGATGGCCAAAATAAATGCATTTGTAAATCTCAGTGCTGAAAGTATTTATACTTCCTTAAAAGTAAGTGGGCTTCTGGCCAATGGTGAAGTTTTCAGATACAGAGACCAACATATACTGCCAAATCTAGTCATCTTTTGTTTATTATCTGAAAAATTTCCTTTCCTTGCCTTTACTGTTCATTAATACATGAATAACTAAGAGATATAATTCTGGTAGTCAGATAGAATTTGCCCAACTTTAATCAATTTTAATGTTTGTGCAATGGGTGTTCATCAGGTGTTACCTTCCGTTGCACTGTAGATGGAGAGTCCATTGTTACTCTTTGTAAGAGATTTTGGAAAGTGCCTTCTCTTTATTCTTTTTGGATTTCCTTAGGTTCAGGCTTCTGGATCTTACTTTATGTTTGCTTGATAATCAGCATATTCTCTTGAATTTGCTTTCTGTAGCATACATACTTAACCTTTTTTAAAATGTCTGTGACCAAATCTGCTGATCCAGTATCAGCCTTCTCCACGCATAAAAAAGCTTTTGTTCCTCACTTCATCTATTTGCTTTGCTTTCATTGTTACTATGACTCTTTTCAACATTTTTGTCCTTTCTCAAATTCTTCTTGACTGAAGTTTTCAAGTAACAATTTTTACTGGTATCAGAAACTCAGGGTTGACAGAAACACTACTTTTGCTAATATTCTTCCCTTAAATTGTCTGTGGATCCTACTGTTCTATTTGACCACAGTCACATTCTGTACCTTTGCTGATTATCTTGGATGACCTATTCCTTTACCCTCCTTCCACCCTTTCCCAAACTTTGGCTGCTTGTTTCTCGAAAGAGTCTCTAGTCCGGTATGTATTTGGTGTGCATTGAGATCTTTTGATTGATCTTTTTTTTTGCATTGCATATTTTAACTTGAGTAAAGCATATTGAACCAGCTCAGCTGACTCTGGATTGAGGACGATTCACTCTCTTTGCTGTTTATTAGCTGTGTTATTCCTTTTCTGTTGCCTTCTCTCCTGAGTGTTAGTTCTCTGGACCTGCTAACTGTAAAATCTTACCCACTGCTGCTGTTCATGAGCATTATTCGCTTCTGGGCTAAGAAATATAAACACCTGCTTGTGTAAATGTGTTGCTTAAAATATAACAGGCTTTCTAAAGTGCCTTGCCTTTATGTGGTTTTGTTTCTGCCTAACCTTACATAATGGACCAACACAGTTCTTAAAGTTGTTCTTAGGTTTGAGGTTTTTTTAGTATATCCTTTTTTAAATTGCCTTTGCTCAGCTCCCTGTCCACATCTGTATTTTCTCATCCAGTCCTTTATCAATTTTCTTCCTTGCCTACTTTCTCTGGTTTGTATTTGTTCCTTTCAGTTTTTCAGTTTGTCTAAGCTAGATAGGGAAGGACTTATAGCTGATTCGGCTTTGTCTAAATCACAATTTTTTAGCTTTATGTTTTGTTTTTAATCAGCTTAGTCTTTTTAATTGGGGATTTGTGACTTTTTGGTCATATAGCAAAATATTCATAAGGAGTTGCCAAAAAGTATTCACATTTTTCTTTTTAATTTATCTAACTATTTATCAGCTTGTTTTATCATTGAAAATATTCCTCATGTATAATATATGCCTGTGAATATTATCTGTCATATTTATAAAGAATGTTTGTATACTGTTTTGGAGTATATTGTTTTCATATAACAAATGTATTGAACTCATGTTCACTTGCACCTAAATTTTTCTGATATGAGGTCTTTGTAGCAAATTGAATATTTAATATAGAGAATTCAAGTTAAATGCAACATTTCTTGAGCTAGCAAAATTCCTTTTAGAAATTCAACCTAGTGTCAATGCATTGCCGATATACCTACATATTGCCAATATACATTATTGCGTGAGCCTACTGAATACTGAATATCTGCACCATTATTTACAAAATGAGAGAAGTAGATCTTTGAAGAAGTAAACATCTTAGCTCGTGCTATTACTTGATGAAGTACTTAATATGGTCTACATAGCTGTTCATATAGTCTATAGCAGATACCAAATGAAATTTCAACTTGCCTTTTATTAGAAGTTTAAATCTTGATAATTGCCTTGTAAAAACACAATATTGCATTTGACAGCTTTACTTCATTTTGGAAATGTGAATCTTCCCATAGGGATAACCAGTGATTTTAAAATGTGATTATGATATGTGATTTTATAAATTTGACAATATGCTTATAAATTAGTAGCTCTAAATTTTATTATTGATTTTTGACATCAATGTTCAAGTAATCCAAGAAATCTTTTCGCAGATAACTTACTAATTTTTTCTTTCCATCTTCAGATGAATAATCATGTTTTTTCCTTTGGTTTGATCAGTTAGGTTAAGCTAGCCATCCTTCCTTTAAGAAATAAAAAAAGCCATAAAACCTAAGATGTAAAGCTATTTTTTTTAACAATACTTACATAAGTACTGGCTCACGTCTCGAGTCTGTTTCTTCTCTAGCAGTGTAGGAAGGATCTCTGAGAACAAGAAAAGCAATTGGTATCTCCTTTTTTAGCAGTTTCTAGTGCTTATGAAATCTGTAATAACTGAAATAAGATACAAAGCTATTTAAGTTTCTCATATCCTGGTTTGTGGGGATTAAAAAACATACCTAGGCCTGCTACCACATCTCACTGTTCTTTTAATACCTGTCCCTTGCAGAATGTCCTTTGTATTCTTCTTGCTAATATAGTCCCAACATGACAAGATTTGTCTTTACAGCAAGTGTGTCTGGATTGTTACCATGTCAGCCCAGCCCACCTGCTCCTCATTGTTCACACAGCTGCATTGTCACTGGTTTCTGGATCTTAGAGTAGCTAGGTACCTGTTAGTGAGCAGGTTTCCTCTTGATATTCCCTTCTTTATTGGTCCCAGCCTGGGTGCCTGCCTCTGGGAACTGGAAAACATCTGTTTGACTTAGTGATTCTGGTGGTATTTTCCTTCTGGCTTTTCAGAGTAACACATTTTCTTTTTAAACGAAGCTTGAGGTAGTGATCTTTACCAGGTCTTTGTCTAGATTCTCTCACCTATTTTCCATAACTGATGCTTTTGTTTCCAGGCTGGGATTATTCTTCTTTTAGGCTGTGTGACTTGAAAGGGAAGTTGCCGTGATGAGGCCATCCAACCCAAGAAAAATGTGATATAAGTTGTGATCACTGTTCTTTGGCCACTGATGCTGATTATAGGGGTAAGCCAGACACAAATTCACCAGTTAGGGCTTCGTTTTGCTGGGGATGATGGTGCAAATGTGAGTTCTTGCAATCTAGTACAGGTAGCTGGCTCCCAGGCTTGAGGGCTCCTGGCTGCACTGTGGTGACACAGTGGTGACCGTGTTGGCACATTAGTGGCACTAGTTGGAAAGTGATACAAGTTGGTTCCCTTGCATGTTGCGTCTGCAGTACAAAGTGGGAATTGGTTGTTCTGTGGTAGACCTAACAATGAAGCCAAGACCTGCGAAAACTCTTCTTTATGATTCTTGCACTGAGGAAGGGAACCAGGACCTTGACTTCAAGTCAGACTTCTCTCTCTCCACTGCCAGCCACCTACAACGCTTAGGGAAACTGGCTTGCCAAGTTCAGGTGAATATCTGCCCACTAAAAATCAGAAAACATTTTCAAATCCTATAATGGGCTGAGGGAAGATCTTACTAAGACAAATTATGGAAAAGAACCTAAGCAATAATCAGTGGTGGGGGTGACAGTGAAAATGTAAGGTCTTTTCAAAAATAAATAAAGAAAAATGCATGAAGGAGTACTGGTAGAAATTTTACTTCAAAAACTTTGTGATACTGAGAAGGGAAGGAGATGAAAGAGGTAGGATATGTAGCCAGTTTAAAAATAAACTGGTTGTTAGGAATGCGATTAAACAGCATACTCAGTCTTCATAGAACTGATGTCTTTCAACTTGATTTATCCCTCAGGTGGAAGACGCTCCTATAGTAGTTTAGTGACCAAGATAGAAGGAACCACAGAAGTCTTGGTCTCTAACCTTGTTAAAGGATAGAGACGGGGTAGATGTTTTCTGCTGGATAACAGATATACAAGTCATGGTAATGCAGTGAATATTTGGTGCTCTGCTCAAATCTGCTACTTTACCCTGAAGATTTTTCCTGTTAGTGAAATCACAGCATCTGCCATACATATTGACTGGCTTAAATACCTGCCCACCTGCCATTTGATTTTTTATAAAAGAGGCTGTACACAGAAGATGGGAATGAGACTTTCCATCACTATGATGCTATTTGTTACTCACTATGCTTTGTTCCTCTAATCATGGTTTATTAACCATGGCATTGACTTTGACAGGTGAATGGAAAAAAGAACCGTTAAAATCACTGCCCTTCCTTGCTGTGTAACTAAGTGGGCTATCTTGGTGCAGCACCAGCTAGTACCCAGAGCATACAAGATCAACTTGAATGTAGTTTAAGCACCTTCTTGTCTTCATAGAATTTTTCTTTCTGTTCACTGTTCACAAAAAAAGTAAAATCAGATGCCAAGTGCTGCCCAAATACATTGTCAGTACCTGAAATTATTACTTTAATTCTTTGGTTAATGCTTTTTCATATGTAATTTTCCATTAAAGAACTATTTCTTTTTATTTCAGATTCATAGGTGTGTGTATATATAGATTATTATAGTTGTCACTGAAATGGAATTGATGCTGGTATTTTTTAAAAGTTTTTTTTAAATGCTGAATGTGAGGCTTTTCATCCAAATTAATCCTTTTTGTATTGAAGGGAGACTATTGAATTGACAGTCACAAAGAAAATGTTCGAATCTTGGGTGTGTACTATTAGTCACTTTAATTCAAAGCTTCAATGATAAGAGTTCTTAAAGAATTTTTGATCTATCACTTTCATTATCTTTGTTCGTAGGAGTTGCTTCAAAAATTTTCAAATATGGTTTTTAGTGGCTAATTTAAGTCTTTGGCCCATTTCTGTGAAATATCATGCCTAATAATGACATTTTTAATTATTAAATGTTTCTTTGCATAACCTGTCATCCCTTGGGAAGCCCAATGTAGTTCTGACGGTTAGCTGATAATGAAAGGTAAACTAACTCAAGTTCTCTTGCTGTTACTGAGAACTTGAATTCCCATCACAAATATTGCAGAGGAGTATTTAAGCTGGAGTACTCTTTTGTTCACAGCAATACAACGGTACTATTCAGTAGGTCTCTTTTATCATATGTTTTACAGAATCCTATTATTTCTTTTTAGAGTAGGACTTGAAATTAGGAACTGAAGTCACTTATAAGAACTTTTGAAGCAATAGTACTGGCTTCATGAACGCTGCTCAGTTTATCAAAGTTCACCAAAACATACTTAAATATCAGTGATCTGTGTGCTTTCATTGCAGGATAGGAGCAAAGAGAGGGAATAGAAATTGCACTTGTTTTACTTGTTGCAGGATCTAATTGTCCATATAACTTAATTTTTGTTTTCCTAGTATTTTCCTGCAAGCTGGTGTTTCACAGTCCTAGTGTCAGTGTAGCTCCGATGGATGTTGCTGAAGAGTTTTTTAATTACTCATGGGCTTAGTTTTTCCTTTGTGTTTCCAGGATGACATTTACAGCCTGAGGAGCTCATAATCTGAGGGAAAGTTTATAGCAAGCATTGAACAGAGGTTTAGGCTGGGAGAACTGGTACTGAAAGTGCAGGAACAAGGAGTCAGAAGCAAGTGTTAAACCACAGCAGCCGGTTAGATTGTGACCCATCAAAACTTCTTAGTAACGTGCCCCAGGTATTGCCCAAGCCTCTGTACCACTGTCTTTGAAACAACCATTTCTTCATGTATTTCTGCATGTGCATGTGGGTTGATTTTTGTAAAGGGAGAAAGAAAAGGTGGTTATGGCATGTGTGGAGATCAAAACAGTATCATTTCTTTAAATGGGATGCCTGTAAGTGGAGTCTCTGGGGCATTTGGTGGTGTTTTGCAGGGCGTTCTTGCGTCAGAGGTGAAAGGCATGGAAGTGTGTTAGCATTTGGTGAAAAAGCCTTCCTGGTACTTAGCCCACTTCCATTTAGGAACTTTGCATGTTTAGAAATGTTGACTGTTTTCTCAGTACTACCTTGTGCTGAGGAAAGTACAGGTAATTCTTGTGGCAGCCACTTCTTTGTTTTGTGACTGTGAGCTCTGGAATGAAAACAGGATGGAAGCAGTCAGACTTTGTCATCCCATTGCCCTGTTTCTAAGTCCAGTATTGCTTAAACATTATTTTTTTTTGTATGTTGGGATTGGCTCCTTTCAAGTACGAAATTACTTAATCACCGAATTGTACTCCAGATGGAGAAAGCTGTGTATAGTATTTCTTCAGCCATTTAGCAGCAACTTCATAACAGCAGTGTTTATTTGTTGGATACTGGTCTTTACAAAGTCATGTCAAGGATCTTCCTGTATCTGCGGCACTGTGGACTTGTTATTGTGCCTGGGTATTATAGAGATTATCACAAAAAGCATTAAAAAGCATTGCCTGGGATTTCTGCAATAGCATTGATTCTTGTATTTTTAGTCTTCTACGGAGAGAGAGTGGAAGAGCAGTATGTAAGATCAGAATTAGGCATAGATTAGCTGCCTAATATGGCTCTTGTTAGCACAAATAATATGAATACGATTTGAAGAACAAACGGATTATAGAAAAAGAAATGAAAACATCCAGATCCTGAGCATTTGGAAAGCATGACACTGATGTATTTGTGTAACCTTTTCATGAAGAGCGATGCTAAAGTCAAAGAGGGGATTTTGATTTCCTTCATTGAAAGCTTATTAAATGAAGAAATAGGACAGTCGTTGTTTTGCTTCAATAGTTGGGGGTCACAGAGGCGGGCCTGGTCTCCTCAGGATATTAATGCCTGCTTTCAGCTGGGGGAAATGAGCCGTCGCCTGAGTTAGCTGCAGCTTTATGTGCTCGTCACTAGGGATCCCCATATGTCCTGGGATCTGCAGCAGTCGGAAATGGCAGAGCTCGGCAGCGGGGAGCAGAGGGCTCTCATTGCTATTCATAACAGGTAGCTCGGCTCAATCTGCCCAGAGCAAGTCTGTTTAATGTTGATCAGCTGTCCATCTGATAAACCGAATTGATATGGACATTTCCTCCAAGGGCTGCCCTGACAATGACAGCAGGAGCATCGGGATGTCTTGTTAGTCTTTTTCTCCGAGCTTGAAAATTTATTAACCCTTTGTTAGAGCCGAGCCAAGCATGATTACAATACTGCGACTGGGTTGTGTGAGTTTCTCCCTCACCTCTTTGACAAGCAGCCTCAACCTTCAGATTTATTGTCTACATGGAGAATGACTGGTTTTTGAATTGTTTTTCTCTGCATGGAGCCAACAATTTGTGGATTATAAAGCAGCTTTTAAAACAGCTTAATTTTTTTGTGCATGGCAAAATACATCGAGAACCTCTATTTATCCTCTCCCTCTAGCTCATCTGCCTTTTGTGTGTCCGCCCAGACCGTGTGACTATCCCAGCTTTTCTCTCTTGCTAATTGGCACTGACCACTGCCCTGAAACAGTTGCTGCTGGGGCTCTTCACAGGTCACATATATTTGGGGCAGAAGGTTATTTTAGATTAATATGGTTTGGGGCACTTGGAACACATGTGCACTGTCCAGAGGAAACAGAATTAATTTGCTCAGCACTATGTTAGTACTGAGGCAGAATCTAACCTGAGCATGTACCAGCAGGTGTGTTTGTATGTGAAGGTGTGGAGCAGTTTGGTTACTCAGTGAATCAGTGCTTGGCCACTTCTGAGTGTGCACAGAGAACATAACATGCCTTTGTACTATGTTGTAATTAATTAGAACTTTAAGGCCTTAAGTCATCTGTTAAGTTGAGGGCA
The DNA here is from genome assembly GCA_013397725.1 of Rhagologus leucostigma. Classification (NCBI taxonomy): domain Eukaryota; kingdom Metazoa; phylum Chordata; class Aves; order Passeriformes; genus Rhagologus; species Rhagologus leucostigma. Next base: position 945,319 of record VZTD01002621.1, read on the forward strand.
TGGATTGCATTTTTGCTCATATGTGAAGTCTCCATGACATAAAGGGAACTGCTTGAGTCAGAAAATATGTGAATGTGCTGAAGATATTGTAAGAATGAGTCCTGTGTGTATCTAGTGTTATAAGGATGCTCCAGTGCATTGCTCTGTTTCCCCCTCCCCTTATCCCTGCTCAGTTATCATGTATGTTCAACACCCCATTGTTGTTCTGAGCTAAGGTGACATCTCCGGGCTCCTTGGAGTGACAGTCACTGTCGAGGGCTATGGGGTTGAACTGTGGGAGGAGGCAAGGAGAGGGCTGTGCTAATGGTTCTTTTCATGCCTTTTCCAAAAAGTTAAAATAGAGAGAAAGCCTCTATGGAATAACCTCTGTGGAAAGCCTCACATAGGGATTTGTAAACCCCTAAACCCAGAATGTAGTACACTATGTTTTGGAATAAGAAGTGATTTGTAAACATATCCAATAAAATTGGCCCCTTTGCTAGACAGTCACCTTTGCTGCTTCTGACTAAAACAACCAGTGAAATACCATTAGTACACAGTTCTAAAACGTTCAGCTGTTTTTCCTCCCCTGCCTGAACCCTCCCTCTTTGGTAGTATTGAAATGCAAGGTATCCTGTTATTAATTTAACTCTAATTTGAGCAGTCATTGGCTGCAGCATTCTTAGGGTGTTTGGATTGGCTTGCTCAGGACTCCCCTGCTGCTATGTCCTTTGTTTCTTTCCATCATTACTTTCTGCTTGGCATTTTCTTCATCTCAGTGTCCCTCAAGCTTCTGGTAGACGAAACAAAAGAAGAAAGCACCATGAGGACTATACTTTTTATTTTGCTTTATTTTGTGAAAGAATTCAAACAAAGGGCAGCGTTCCCCCAAGTGGAACCTGTGGTACCTGTGGCTTGCCTGGAAATACTTAGTGACAGTTCTCTGTGTTTGACACCTCCTGGTTGTGACTTCTAGAAGTAGATAGAAGAGCTACACGATAATTAATAAAATACCTGTTTGGCACATGTGGTTGGTTGTTTATTTTCACTAAGAACCTCTGTTCTATTCATAGCATCAAATATAATTGTGCTTTTTCTTTCAGTCAAAGAAGTCTGGCTGAGATTACAGAGCTGATCCATACTGCCTTTCTGGTGCATCGTGGCATAGTAAACATTGGTGAGCTCAAGTCCTGCGATGGCCCACTGAAGGATATGCAGTTTGGGAATAAAATGGCTGTTTTGAGTGGAGATTTTCTTCTAGCAAATGCTTGTACAACCCTTGCGCAGTTGCAGAATACCAAGGTAAAAAGAAAAAATTCCTCTACTGCCAAAGCAAGTAAATATTAGCAAGTCTTTTGAAAGAGAGGCCCTCTAAAAAAATCAGCAGTTATATATGTATATATGGAGCATCATTTAAAAATCATCATACATAATGTTATAGCTGTAAATTTGACAGGCTGCTGCTGTGAACGTGTTTACCACTCTCCTATGGAATTACTGTAATGCAGTCTTTAGTATACATTCTGAAGCCCTGTAGTAATGGATGGGTGGTTAATGTGGTGAATTTAAGATATATGCAGTGGCATCTTCATGACGTCAGGTTACAACACCTCTGACAAACTGACAGCTGAAGACGTGTTTGGTCTGTTATTTTCTTTTACTTTGTGCTCTGTGGAAGGTTTGCTGTCTTAGATAATTTGGCGGGCAAAAGGCTTTACTGCTTTGTCTCAGGTGACTTTTTGCTCTTAATAAAGTTACTTTGTTAGAGATTTGGATGCCCCTGAGTATTGCATTCCCCTACTGACGTGGATGTACCGGCTTCTAAAGGATAGCTGCAATCCAACTGCTCAACCCAACTGTTCAAAACTTTACAGGGAGATGTTTTTAATGAGAAACAAGTTGTATATATGTATTACCTTAGAAAGTGAGACTGATGGAGACATTAAGAGATCATCTCTCTAGTCAGTTCTTCTTTTTGCCCGATAGGATCAGCTACGCAAAATCATTCTTGACCTGCATTTATCTAGCTCATTCTTAACACCTCCCATGGTGGAGAGAGGTTCCGGGGCATCCCTGTGCCGGCCTAGTGTAACACCTAACTGCATGTGTGGCTGAAGAGCTAAGTGTGCTATTCCAATGGAAACAGGAAACAGTACCTTTTTGCAGAGGCGCTTTTCATATATTTGAAGATTGCTGCCACATTGTAATGTAAAGTAAATGTTTGTCATGTGCAATTGTCAATAATCAGCATAGTTGTAATTGTGAGCCTAAGGAGTCTTATTTTTTTAGATCCTCATGCTAAATCTCCTTGTGGTAGTTGAGTATTTCCAGCCACTCCTTTGATCATGAGTATGACAGTTTCTCTCAGAAATGGCATCATTTTCTAACACGGAGCTGAGATTCAAGAGAAGAGACAGAAAATTAGATGTCAATCTACTGGAATAGTGGGTTAAGCCATTATGGTGCTAACTTGTAGTAAGTATTACAAAAAAAAATTTAAATAGTGCATGCCACAACCAAAATGGGGTGTAATTGAATTTAGTACTTATTATTGATTTGTATCAGTTCTTTTTTTTTTTCAGTACCTTGTAGGTTTCTCAAGATGGACCAAAGAATTTAACCCTACATCAATTTTCTGTATCAACATAAGAGGAAAGTTTTATAAAATGTAGCAACTATTACTTTGCGTTTAGTACATCATTAAGTATTGCAGCAGGAATGTATAATCCCTGAAGACTTGCCAGGAAACAAGCCTACAGTGAAATGAAGCACAAGTGCAAAGAAATACTTTTTTTTCAAAAGCAATCATTATACTGCATGTTGGAAAATTCTGCCAAAACATTTTAGCACTTTTTTTCATTTTTCTGACATCTAAATACTTTCATAGCTTCTACATACGATAAGTGGGATGCCATTATGGAAACTGATTGACTTAGTAAATTATTCTTTTTCATACGTCTAACCCTACTAGCAAAGTTAGAAAAATTGAAGTACAAGCTATAGAAATCTCTTGACAGGTGCAATGATTTAAACATACTGTATTTATTCTTTTGTAAATGATGAATTTTCAAATCTGGCATCTGTTTTTTAGCAGTGTGAAATAACTGTGACTTTTTTCCTTCATAATGTTTTGTGTTCTTTGATGTAAAAAGTAAAAATCACAGTACTGCTTTTTTTGCTGGCATTTAGCAAATTGGCTAATGAAATGAACAGCATTTTATCGTGCATGGTACTGACCATGGTAGCTATAACCTCCATAGCTGTTGTATAGACCAGAATTTAAATTAAAGGGGGTTTTAGCATAACTGAACTCAGTGTTACCAAGATAATTTTATTGTGCTGGTAAAATCGTATCTGAGCTTGTGTATGATGCATTTATCTCTGTGCTTCTCTCGGGGCTGACAATTAGACGTGAAATTCTGTAGTCGTAATGAAATGCAGAGCTATTTTATGATTGCCAAGGGTAAAATTAGCAAAGTCAATTATTTTCCCTTAGGCTTTTCCCTGTAGATATTAAAAGGCTGCAAGGTAATTGCCTTAGGTAACACTTTGATTTTTAAATAACATTAAATATAGGAATTGTTGTTAATTCGTAGTAATTTTCCTCTTCTTGCTACTGTTGTAGAATATAACTGTAATGATGTTAACAAGAATCAAGGCTCAAGATTTGCGTTTTCAGGGTTTTCTTTTAAACTAGTGCTCATACCTCTCATAAGTTTGCTAAAGTTATGCCAAGGAAGGTTTTGGGTGGTGTTTTGGGTTTTATGGTTTTTGGTCTCTGAGGTACAAGGAGTCTAGATTTCTTGAAATGTCAGTTAGAAAGCCTCCTGTGAGATAAACTCTGCTGTTGTGCTATTACAAAATCATCTCAAATTCTGTTTTTTGAACACATAACAATTCAGAAGAAAACATTCTCATTTTCTACTTTGTGAAATCATGATACATTAATTATTAATACAAAGTTGATATCAGCTGCATCTTAAAGTACTGAAGGGCAGATGCATGTGTGTGCTACATTTTTGTAATCGTGGCAAAGTTCTACATCTTTTCAGTTAATAAAAACTGTTGAAAATGAATACTAATTTCTTCAAAAACCTTTACAGTACAAAGCATTAGATTGATCAGATCACATGTATTTACAATTCTTTTGTACATTCATGTTAACTTTTTGTTCACCTTATATAAACTAACCTTTTGAGTGGTGGCTCTTCTTGGCCTGCTGATTGCAGTGATAAATTATGTTGTTGATTGAAAATTATATGGGTAAAACCTTACTTCAGAACTGCATCCTGTAGCAGATTGTTTATTGCTAATCCATGGATTTTAGAACAGAATTGAGCCCAAAGATGAATTGGTTTGGGATCTTTTAGTAGTTTTTATATCAGCAGTGGAATGATGAATCTTTGGCAAGGAAGGGCATGTTTGTGGTTTGCTACTTAACTAACAATGCAGTAATGTCTGGAAGTGTGCTGACTTATTGGATTGGGGTGTGTTTATATGGGATGACAGGGTTATTTTGATAGGTTTTCTCATTTTGAGGTTGCAGTGCTCTGATAGTAGGATCATGATAAATATATGTAAGATATATGTGGAAGTCATTGTAAACGTGTAGATGTGGGAGTGATGGAAAAGTAAATTATGTTTGCCTAACAAAATAGGGTACCTCCCAGCTATCTTGTGGGATATGTGACCATAAGCAGTTTTAAATAAATGTGCTAATAAATTATCAATAAGTGTAAAATTTTCTGTTTAATGGGTTGCCATCTGAAGACAGTATATCTTTAACTCTTTGTTGCCATCTGAAGACAGTATATCTTTAACATTTGTTATCTTGCTTTGCCTAGCCACGGATGTGGGGATGAAACTGCTAAAAGCAAATCTTTTGAATTAAAGTCCTTCTTTGACTCTGGTGGCAAAGCGTATTAGTTTTGTCCTTGATTTCTGCTTAAGTAACTTGCGCTTCCAATAATATTTTTAGGCCAGCATTCAGATGCAAACATAGCAAAAGTAACAAACATTAGTTGGCATTTTTGTCACCTGTCAGCAGAATGTGGAGTATGGGCATTTTACCACAAGTGATGCATGGATACTGACCATGATATTACCAAATAATATGCTTTTTCAGAGTTTATAACAGAGACGTTGGAAGATATCTGTCACAGCATTAAAACTGGTGCTTCCTTGAGCATCTGAATCATCAGTTGTCTTACAAAACTATAGAGGGGGTGCTTAAAAAACGTAATTAAAACCAGTTTTGATGCTCTTACACTCTAAAGAGAGTGATGCATAGAACTTCAGAAGGCTGAAATGGTGCATTTTAGTGCAATGCCTAGAAAATGATAAAATAATCTGCAATGCATTTCTTGCAACTCCGTAAACTGATAAGAAGGCATCCCTTTGTATTTAAAGAAAGAAAACCCACAAACTAGCCAAACAACCAAAACAAAACCACCAAAACCCAACATATACAAAACAAAAAATGAACGTCCCCAAAAGAAGAAAAAGCCTATCCCAAAAACCTGAAGTACATGTAATGCTAGCATAACGGTAGTGTTCTCTGTAGTTCTTACTGAAATCTTAAGAATTGACTCAGTTTTTCGCAGTATAATTCGTTGAGTTCTTCTTGAAATGATTAAGCTCATCACAGAAACACTTCAAAATCTGCAGGCTGAAAGCTTGGAATTGAATTTAGGAATCTTGTCTGTCAATGCAGAGCTTTGCCAGAAGACCACATTGTAGAACATTGTTTTATTAAGCATTATTTGTTCATAAATAAACAGTAGCACAGATGTAGTACTTATATAGTGGATCCATTTCCTTACATTAAGTTTATGTATTCCTAAAGGCATAAGTGTGTTGTTTATCAAATAAGCCTTGTGTTTACATAAACATCAGTAAGTTACTGATTTAAGTCTTCCTATGTCTTCCTATTGCAACAACCTGAAGGTGCACTGCACTTCATGTAAGAACTGTTTATCTTGAACTAAGGTTTGTACATCTGTGGCATCAGTTGTGGTCCAATGGGGAAGGCTCAATTTGGAACTTAAGCAACTTGATTCCCTGGTGTCCAGTGAAGGATACAGAGAATATCCTCTTTCTGAAATTATGCCAGTTGCTCTTTTGATGTAAATTGACATTTTAGAGAATTGACAAACAAGTCAGCTAGAATGTACAATTTTGAGTTTTACATGTCATTTAACAAAGGTGGTACTCGTATCAGACTTCTTTCCCTGAATGATGTCAGGAGAACATAAACCTGTAAAAAAAACCCCATCACGAATCCACCAAGAAATACCCTTTTTTAATGGAAACTAAATGTTAATAGTTGCCAGTGTAAAGGCAACCATTAGCAGCTATTGACTTGTAATAGATTCAAATTACCATCCCTCAGAACAGTGCTTTTCATTTTGTTTGAGGTAAGTAGAAGGTCCTTCTTCATAAATGTAGTTGAGATGAGTTATTTTCAGAGCAATGAAAGTTGTTTTGAAAGAGAGATTCTTCTTTATTTTCTCTGGTGGAAGATTTGAACCATAAATATCTGTTAAGTATATTTACAGTGTGTATTTTTATTATATTTTACATAAAATAAACAAAGACCTTTATAATCTGAATTTTCCTACTGGGATTCAATAGCTGTGTTGATCAGAGAAGGCAGGATGAAAAACCCACGGAGAAACATTGAGAACCAGAAGTGAAATGTTTGCTCCCAGTTGCAGTGTTCATATAGAAAGCTGAAGCTGGTGATAAAACCATTTTCAAATCTTTTATATATTTTTAATTGTTTTAACACTTTGCCTTTGTTCACATATTGACTTTCTTTTTCTTCCTTAATGCAAGCTGCTGTTAGAGATGAGTATCTTTAAAATGATCAGCTTACAGAGCAGCTAGGTGACAGGAATTTGGTGAGAAGAAGAGATCAGATTAGATCAAATTAGATTAAGAGACAGTTTATAAAATTTGATAATGATGTTGTCTTCTTGAGGGGAAAAAAAAGGAAGAAAAACAACCTTCAAATTTTTTATAGAGAGCTGAATGAAGATCTTTTTTGAAGCACTTTATAATGTCTGTCTTGCTGTACCTTCGCCTGAGGCACTGTCTGATGATGATGTACTGGACAAGATAGGGAGTAGGACAGTATCTATATTGTTGAGTATTTTTGTTTTAATTTAGTATTTTGGAGGGCCACAGGGGTGTGTCTCAAAACCAGACACTACTGAAAAATATAGATAAGTTTAAAGAGCTCTGAACTGATTTATGGAAAAGTATGCTTAAGAAGCTCTGCTTCGTCTGCATACTGGGGGAGAAGAAAACCAAGGAACAAGTCTAATGTTTTTGAACTTTTAAACTAATGGGAGATGACACAGGACAATGTAGCCAACATGGTTGAATTATTACATAAGGCTCTTCTTCAGGCAACCCTAAATATGCAATTCTGTATCTTAAAATATTGAGATACATGCTGAATATTGTCATACAACTTAGCACAGGTTTTACTGGAGACTGCAAACACACTCTTAAGTACCAAGAAATACATAATAATTGATAATTACATATGAATCATAACGAAGAAAAGTGTTATTGTTTTAATTACTGTATTTAGACGGCACCAAAATGTATTAATTTATATACCCTTTGAGAGGTAAATTTAGATTTCATTTACTGTAAAGTAAAACATAAAAGAGATTGTAATTGAAACAAACTTTATGTTCATTTAATGGACATGTATTGCTTTTTCTTCCCAATGTCCTCAAACACTGGATTTTTAATAAGATTTCTTTACTCAAGTTTTATTGACAATCATGTGAAATTTCTTTGGTAGAAAAAAGGCAATTTTTGTAATAGTTGATAAGAGCATTGAAGCATTAGGGGAAAAAAAATCTTGTACATTAGAGATAAAAGGTTAAAATCTCTTGGTTAAAATCTGGTAATCAAATTTTTCTTCTATTACTGCTCTACAACTTTTGTCTAGCATTTCTGCTGTCATTAGAGGCAACAGCTTTTGCTGCTGCTGCTGATGATAAAACTGTAGAATGATGCTAGTGAGTTTCCTAGTTACTGCATTGTACTCTTCTCATTGTCTCTATTGATGCAAGTGTCCATGGAACAGTTTCTTAGCAAGTGCATCTTTTGCCATTGTTCTCAAGAAGTAGCCCCTAAAATAACACCTGAGCAAATGAAGCATGCAGTTTTCTGAATATTTCACAGGGTTTTTACTATTTCACTTTTGCTATGTATAGTCAGTAATATAATTATATTTTTAAAATTTCATTACCTTAATGGCTATGGTTATATGTTTGAAAAGTAATCTTTTAGAAAAGTTAAATTGGAGGATTAGGTGACACAGCTTATTAACTTATTAATTTAATTAAGATTCTAAAAATTAGACTTCATCTGTAATTGTGATAATGTTAGAAACATTAACAAGTCTCCTTCTAGATCAGTAAGAGTCCTGTTGCATTGCAATGAATGTCAGTTTTGAGATTAAAACTGCTTAACTTTGCCTTAATTCCTAATCAGTGCATTCCTCAAATAGGTTTATCCTTTACTTTAGTGGCCTTTTGCACCTGTACTGGTTTTTAAAGCTAATGCTTGTGTGAAGCTTTCCCAAAGTTAGACTCCACTGGCATTAGTATATGTCTGTATGGAAAGAGTATAGTTTTTGGTGATTCTTGGCCATGGCACTATTGGAAAATTTTATGTTTAGATTTCAGTCTGTTTTCTGTCTTCCCACTTCTGCATGAAAAAATACTTCTAAAAAGAAAGAGTGATTTCTGCCACTTCCCTCATGGATGTCTGTGACTTACAAACAGTGCCTTGTAGGAGAATGATTGCTGCAGAACATGCAAAGACTGAAACTGAGACTGATAGCAGAATATGTCGTCATAGGTATCGTTGTATCATCAAGTCTAGATTAAAGTCTTTCCCAAAAACACGCTGCAAGAATATTTTTAAAGCACCAAGGCATGGTGCTGTCAAGAACAGAATTGTGAATATTTGAGATTCTGTCTCAATGTCATGTTGACCGAGCAACTAACAGTCTCGGGAAGAAGTTTTCCATTCAGTTCTGATGAATTTTCAGTGGCCTACCAAAGATCTTTACACCAATTTGCACAAAGTCCATGCGATATTCTTGCCTCTGAATCATCTCACTAACAATTTCCTCAACTTATATCTGAATTTACCTTCCTCACAGTAGCAATCAGACATGTCTTTCTGCTCTCTGGTCTGCCCAGCAGACCAAAGTCAGTGTTTGCTGATTGAGTTCTTGAACCAAATACCTGTCATTATTCCAGGTAAATATTGTCTTCCTCAGAGGTAAGCTGCACAGCTGCTTCTAACACCTGGTTTAGTAGTTCTGTTTCTTACAGAACTGCTGTTTGCCTCGTAATTAACAGAATGGTCTGGAAAATACTAATGTGCTATCTGCGTGAAAGAGAGGGCTTTTCAGAGATGACTGAGCATCAGTGAAGAAGAAGATAAAAACTAAAGAAACTGAAGAAAGGCTGAATCTGATGAACGTCAAAGGTCATTCAACATCTCAAGACAATCACTGTACCTGGCAAATGAGTTCTGGGTAATTGGGGTCTGTTCCTCTTACATTTGCTCCCTTAATGTACAGCACTGAATTGGCAGTTGTCTAGTGGTGAACACAAATACTTCGGGAGTCAAAAATACTTGCAGGCATTGAGATATGTATGTGCATATTACATGGGTGTATGTGTGTATATATATAAATAAATCTAACTGAATGTTAAAGCCAAATTTTGGAAGAAAGGTTTTTTCTTTTTTCTTAAATCAAACCCCCTCATTTTTCAGAGAAATTGTCTTTGAAAGATTTAAGACAAACATTAAAAAGTGTCTGTATTTAATATTTCTATGACTGTTGACAAGAATATGTATCCAAGATCAGTGCCAGCATATGTAGCAAATAGATATTCAAAAGAAAACAAAATTAATTCTAAGACATTGAAGTGATGAAAACTTTTGGGTATGTGATGTTTTATTCTGTATAAGTTGCATACTGTGGGAAAGGACTCTCAAGAGCCAGCAGTTCTGATACTTCATTGACCACTAAATTAGAATAGGTATTGGCACTGCCTGCATTTCTCAAATAGAGATGTTTGTTACAGCTTTTTCTTTCACAGCTGTGAATAATCATTGTGGAGGAATTTGCTGCTAAGTAGCTTTAGCCCTTACACAAATTATAAAATGAAAATGAATTTTCACAGAACAGGTTCATGAAATGAGAGGACTGGTGAAATTTCTTCAACAAAAGCACTGGAAGAGCCTGCACAGGGAAGTGGTGGAGTCACCATCCATGGAGGTCTTTAAAAGATGTGTAAATGTGACACTTAGGACATGGTTTAGCAGTGGACTTGACAGTCCTGGGTTTAGTTTGGACTTGATGATCTTAAAGGTCTTTTCTAACCTAATGATTCTGTGATTCTGAGGTGATGTCTTCCAGAAGTGATATTTGCAGTATCGACTTCATTCTCTTTATGGCTGAAGGAGTGGAAGAACGCAAGTTCTGTTTTCATGGCTTCGTTTGAAGTCTGTTTCTCAAACACAGTAAGATTCCATATTGAGGAATCATAGTAGGATAGAAAGCAATCAGTTCTGTATTGGGTGAAATACTGTGCCAGTATTATCTGAAACAACTTTTTTTTTTTTTTTGAGTGAATATTTAACATATACTAACTTTCATCTTTGGATATGTGGGTTATTTGGTTCTAGAGGTGGATTTTCATGAAAAGGAGGTTAATATACAGTTTTGCAAGACTGGAGGTTACAGTGGCTAGTATATAGTCAGCTGTCCACCTGGAGTATGGCTTCAACAGGCAATACACTTTTAAAAAGTGAAAATATATTTTTGTGATTATTTGGTTGCAATTCAAAGCTGTTAGCAATAGCGGTAAGAATCTAAGATTAGTCTGCATGGCCCTTCTTAGTCTCCCAAGAACATAACTATTTATAGTAGAGAAATCTATTCCTAGTGCAATCAGTAAACTTAACTCTTACCTAAGAGAGTACTTGTCACCAGCTCTGTAGCCTTGATCGTGTTATTTCAAAGATGAGAAAAGTTGTTATTGGTGCTGCAGATGTAAATATGTAATCAGCTGTGGTCCTCCTCCAGCAGCTGCTGGTGTCACAGAATGGTTGAGACTGACGGGGATCTCTGGGGATCGTGTAGTCCAAACCCCCTGCTCAAGGGGTCAGCTAGAGATAGTTGCCCAGGACTATGTTCAGGCAGATTTTAACTATCTCCAAAAATGGAGACCTTGCAAGCCCTTTGGGCAACCTGATCCATTGCTGGATGCCCTCACAGTAGACCGTTTTCCTGTGTCCAGATTGCATTTCATGTTTTCATTTGTGCCTGTTGCCTCATCCTGTCAGTGGGCACTGCTGAGGAGAATTTGGCTCCCTCACCTCCCATCAGGTGTTTATACCCATTGTACTGTAGGAGAGGCTAAAATAGATACGGTTTTTTAAGCAGGGTGATAGATTATGTATCTTCCCCTCTCTTTGCACTGCTGTAAAGCTTGTCTTTAAATGAACCTTTCCGTGGTAAAATTTTCAGTAAAGGTGCCTTTACATCTGGAGTGGTTTCAGTGTAATAATATGGTAAAATGCATAAAATTTTAGCAGTAATATAAATGAGTTAATTGTATTTTTAATCAAAATGTTGATGTATTTGACTTCTTGTTGGGTAGCAAGAATATTGAATTTCTGGGTGAACTGTAACTGCTTGTTAATAATAGTGCTTTGAAATTCAACAGCATTTCACTTGGAGTCTAAAATCTGCTGCCCCTGGTAAAGCAAGTTGTTGATTTGATAGTTTAACAAACATCTGCAGCTTCGTTAGGTTGATTCCATCTGTCAGATGCTAAATGGTCTTACTTCTGATTCACATTTGTGCAGGTACAGACTGTTCAAAATAGTTAATGCTACTTGCAAGTACAATTTGTGTTATTCATTTTAATCCTCAATTCATTTGTGAACATATCCCAGTTTAATGGTTGTCTGCAGCAGCATGACTGCGAACAGCGTTTTATAACCGTGCTCTCCTGTCTCACTTATGGATGGGGAGGTGTTTGTATCTACAGAAGCCTGTAGTCACCATACCTTCTTTGTTCACTGTTGAAATTACCCATCCAAAAGGGTCAAGGTGAAGCAATCAGGTACTTCTCTATCCTGGGTCACTCAGCAACAGTTGTTGGGTACTTTAGTGCAAGGACCTGCTGCCATGGATCTGCAAAGGTGTTAAGAAACTGTGGAAGGTATCACGTGGAGGTAGACAAGGAAAACGGTATTTCTTCTGTTGGTTATGTTGTCATTAAGGAAAATGACTGAATTATGTACTAAAAGTCTTTACACTGGTGAAATCCAATTCTGTAGATAGTGCTGCATCAGCATAAAAAGGGTAACTTAACACTGGTGAAAATCCCTAAGGCAGACTGACCTTAAGGTAGATTTTCAACAATATTAGCAGTTTTCAAATTGACAGCTGCTGATTATTTTTTGTGTCTTAGAAGCACCTTTTTCACAAGTAGTGGGGTTGGGTGATGTGTTTACACTGTATTGTTATATTGTATTTTGCTACTAATTCATCATTAACAGAATGAAGAAAACCATAACTGTGTTTTCCAAGACCACATAAAGCATGCTAGAAAGCAAATCGCTGTCCTTTCTGTGTATTTCAACTAAGAGAGAGCCAGCTTCAAAAAACAGTAAAGCTCAAGACGGTTTCAAATAATAAATCCAATAGGATTCAATAAACATTAGATTAAAAAAACATTCTGTAGGCTGGCACACTTGGTTACCTGTGTGATGTACTAAAGATGTTTGAGGAGATTACCAGGAAATAAAATTGAATTTCACTGTTCTTGGAACTCCTTGCAGTTTTTGCTCCTTTTTTTTTTTTTTCAGGTATTATTGAACAATCAAAATCCAGTATCAGCTCCTTGCTGAGTTTCGTCTTTAGCTTCCTAGTGTTGCAATGTTGCTTTGTCAATGTTGCTTTGTCAAAGGAGAATATTTAAGGGCTTTCTGTTGAATTTTTAAGTGTTGGAGTATTTCCCAAATTAGTGCTTTTTTGGGGAGGGAAGTCAAATGCAAGCTGAAGGAATTTTTATCTTGTATGTGTCTTATATTTAATGGTTCCTGAGCATCTAATTTTCTTCTTTATTTGTGTGGAGAAATCCTGCTACATTTTCAAATCTGCGCATCAGCAGCAAGGATTAGGGTCTGTCATAGTAGATGTGTGAGGAAAGGATATTGTTTCAACATAAGGATGGAAGGAATTACTTGTGGCCCTTCTCAGAAGGAATTTGGCAAAGCTAAGGAGGTTTGTCAAATAGAAACTGTGAGGGATGATGAACAAAGATATGCCCATTGCTGTAGTCTTCCTAGTGCTGTTTCCTGTCTTCTCACAAGAGCTTCATCCTTGCTGTGATGTTCCCCTTGAAAATATCCAATAGAGTCTGGAGAGACCCCACATTACTGCTCTGAAACAGAGTGGTCTGTGCAATCAATTCTGTTTCAGCTGCTGAATTTAAAATAAAATTACCGCTCTTTGAATGGAGCTCAGATTAATTCCTTTTTGTAAACTAGAAGGAAAACCAGGAAAAATACCATAAGCAGTGTTATGTTGCAGTAAACTTTAAACGAAGTATTTTGAATGTGCGTGAAGGGAGCAAAGTGCCTGAGTTGCTAAACTGATGGCACCAATGTCGTCTTTTCATCCAGGTTGTTTAAAAACCTTGTGAAGGATGAGTGGGGCTCAGAATCCATTCTTTTTTACTGTGCTTGATGGAGTCTGAATCGTCTCTTTTAACTCTGAAAAAAGTATTCTACCAAAATGTCTTATATTCTGTGATTTCCCTGCATTCCTTCTAGCGTAGAGTTTCACTTCCACTAAAGTACACCTCTTTTTCTGTAGACAGAGTTGAATGTCCCAGGACAGTCAACTGCAGTCACAAACTGGGCTGCTGTACCTGCAACAGTGAACATGTGGTCCTATTCTGTAACACCATGTAGGATGCTTTGGGAATTCTGAACTCTGAATTATCTTATAGATACGTCCTCAGTAAACTACACCTCAGTAAACTACACAAAATTCTGATTTCAGGAAAAGGAGGGAGGACTTACATTAAGTGATTGGTTGGATGTCCTGAGTAATTTTCTGAACTGAGTGAATTACCAACATTTTTATTTATTTCTTCAAGTAATATATAGAAATTTTGAGCTTGAGCAATTAGACTCAAAGTAAATTTAAAGAGCCTTGAAGGGCTAAAGCTGTGCCTTTTTGACAAACAAGTTACTACACCAGAAAAGGGTAAATTAAGTTTCAGGAAATTTCTGATCTTTACAGAACTCTTCTGGAACTGAAACACAGCACAGTCTTTTGGATTATTTCATGTTTGAATGGATTGGAGAGGTCAGAGCCTATGTTCTGCCTTGCCATGGAATGACCAATCAAATGGTTGTGTCCAGAATTTACATCATGTTATACACTTAGTCTGCCTAGATAGTAGGAGAGATTGTAGTTTTAACGATCCATCTCTTTTCCTTGTATTCATCCTAAACTGATGGTCTTTGTGTTGACTTTTAAAAAGCAGAAGAGATCACATCCCTACAAAAAGTGTTGAAGTAATACCTCCTTGGGAAAAGAAAAAAGACACTGGCAGAACTGTCGCAAAACATGTTTAAAGGTGAAATCACTTGCATGCGCATTTGTCATCCTCTGGGCCGTACCCAGTCGTGGGGACACTGGAGGAGCAGAAAACAGCGCTTTGGAAGACACTGATGCAGAGTGGAAAAGGAAAAATAGAGTGGAAGTTTATTTTCTCTCACTGTGAGGTTGCTCCTACTCATCTTGAGTACCTATGAGGAATGAGGCTTCTCAAAAACGTGTTGAGGAGTGGAAAATAGTGAGAAGAAAGGTTATGAATAGGCTGCCTTTGGTCTCTTTTGAGTTGCTGTTTTCAAGCACTAATTCTGGCAATCCTTTCTTCTCTTTCCTCGTCTCTGAACCTTTTTAAAATGGAGCTCAACTGTCAAATGAGAAGAGAAGCAGTTGAGAGCACTTCATTTTTCATCTAACTTTCTTGCTCCTCAGACTTGCATCTCAGAAATGTCAGCACTGGTCAGGCAGAAAGGCAGTGATGAGAATGAAGACAGCTTGGATACTGTTTTCTGCTCTTACACTGGCATACTGCATGATTTTTTGGAAAATCAGTTCGCTGTTGCCATTTTCCCCTTATATAAAAACAGTAGGGAATAAATTTAACAGGGGATGTTGATTGCTTTCAAATTTTCTGATGAAAAGTGCTGCATAAGAGCTAGACAGTGTATCATTCCGTGAATACTACTGAATCCATAATAATTTTTCTTCCTCTGTCATTTTGGGATGCAGAGGAAAATTGCCTGGTTTCCTCATTTCTCATTTCTTTCCCCAGCGCTCAGGACCCCAGGCCACTGATGTTAAGCAGGAGATGCCTTTCATAGATCAGATTAAGGGTTGGTGAGGTAACAGAGCCTCATGCAAGCATCCCACTGTGCTCTTGAAACTGGAATTTCATTCCTGGTGGTGATCTGTATGGCTTTACATTTACCTTAAAAGTATTCTTTATATATATATATATGTGCATATATATTATATTATATATTTGGAAAGAAGGGAGGTAATATTAATACTAAATTCTCACTAACATATAGTGTTCAGTATGTCACTAAATGGTATTTAATATAATAAGGATTCTTCTAAATAGTTGATGTATAATTCTCCTAAGAAGTTTTATAGACTCTAAGAGGAAGAGGTACAATTGTTCACAAATGTTTCACAAGCTTATTTTAAGTCAGTTAAAATTGCCTTTGAGAGTAGAGTTGCACTAAAAAGAGGGAGGAGAGATGGAAAAAAGAAACCCCAAAACAGGGTCCTGCTCGGTCTAGAGTTTCAGGCAAGAGAGGAAAAGGTCTAGTTATCCAGAGCCAGCTGCATTGTTGAAAGTTCATACTATCACTTTGACATTTAGAGTAGGACTCTGTGTCTTTGTAAATTCCTCTTCGTATTACCAGTGTAGGTCTCTGAGCTCAGACCATTTCACAAACCATAACATTTTTGAGTGAGTGATTGATCTGTATTATGTGTCCTAGCCATCAGAAGAATCTTGGGATGTTGCTTGTATAAACTGTAATACAATCTGATCCTGGGCATTTAGTTACAGACTTTCATAGACCTATTGGCGATACTCAGTCCTCCTGGATTTGGGAATAAGGCTTATCTGATACCTTAAAAAACAGGGGGGGCGGGGGGGGGGGG
>VZTD01002621.1:961642-1002707 GCA_013397725.1 Rhagologus leucostigma
GGTGAGTGTTGTTGTTTAAAAAAAAAAAAAGAGCCCCTCGTTTTCTCTTTTCCGCACTTAAATAACTCAACACATCTGGTAACACTGTAGGATCATTGTCCTTTCAGTTCCTTCAAAGCTCATATTGCTACATTATTTCTTCGGTGTCTAGTTTCCTAAAGGGCAATGTGATTTTTTTTTTTTCAGGCTGTTTTTGTAGGTCTTGCAAATTAACCCATATGCATTGCAAGAAAAAACATGACTTTTAATCAGCACCATTTCTAAAGTTAGCGCTTGCTGTGTGTATATGAATATGTATATGAACCAGTGCTTAAAAAAAAGAAAACACAACCTTTCTGCTAGTACTCAAAACTAGCATACAAATGTGTTTTTATTATCAAATAAAGCATGCCTAAATGTTAGAATATCTTTCCGTTAGGGCTTTTATCATTTGACTTCTTCTCCTCGGTTACAAGAATGATAAAAATTGAAACTAAATCTTTTAATTCAATAAGAACTACATTGAATTTTAGGAAGCAAAAGGAGGAATCAGATATAGACTCATATGCATAGGAAATTAAAACTTTGTGAGCAACCAAAGAGGTAGCCTTAAGGTGTGCTTATTTGAAATGCCTGCATTTAATTTTACAGTAAATCTGAGTATTTTGTTCCAATTAAGACAGTTCATGTGCACAACTTTAAATTTTACAGTAGTTCCAGGGAGACCGTGGACTACTTGTTTTACATTCTGGATCAAGTTCAGATTTTTAGGCTTCGCTTGAATAAAATAAAAAGTCTGAACCCTCAAGATAATACAGATTGATAAATCTGATTTAAACATTCCCGTGTTGCAGACTTTCAGTGTATGTGGTACAGCTGAGCCTCAGGCCATGCACTAAATACATCCACAGTGCATTCCCAGGGCACCCGAATACCAAATGATCACGTTTGAAAGGTTACCTTTCTATGGATTCTGACTTTTCTGTATTAGCCACGAAGATTAGAATTTTAACAGCTCCCAAGGAGAGGTATTGTGAAGTATTTACTTGGCAGGAAAAAAACAAAACAAAACAAAGCCCAGATGAGGTACTGTCTCATATTCATGAACTGGGATTTATTAGTTCTGTGAACGTCCTTGTGAGAATACACTCTATAGTTCACACTGTAGGAAAAACAAGTCCTGCTTTTCATTTATATTAACTTAAAACTTTGATAGAAGAGTTACTGTAGTAGAGGTTTTAGCAGAGACATATCACAGAATATATCTCAGTAAATCCTGAAGTCTTTCACAGTTAGCTTTCTGCGTGGTTTATCTCTCTGGAAATCTGGCAGTAGCTTTGTTAGTCAATTTGGTGATAATTAAAGATATAAGGCATTTCTTCTTTTCTTTTACAGGTTGTGGAACTCATTTCAAGTGCTATTGGTGACTTAGTTCAAGGTATATATTATGAAAACTCAAAATCATCTGAGGTAAGAATTTCACTAGATTTATGTACCCAAGGCATTTGGTGATATTAATGTGTGACTACGGTAAATATGATGACTTTCTCACCTGTTTAAAAGGAGGGAGAGGGAGGAAGAGTTGTTAGTCCTAGTGGGTTTCAGCAGTAACATCGTTATGACACCTGTAAACTCTGATGGAAGTTTCTAGAAATGCTCAAGGAGGAACTGTTTTGTTTTTGTGAGTGCTTAATAAAATATTATCATGTGTCATTACCAGGAGCTCTAGGCACATCTTACTACAGGCTTTCCAAATGCTTCCAGAGGTTCCTAGTCAGGGTTCTGTTAGACGTATTTATTACAATGTTGTCAACGTCATTAATATTTTCGTGTCAAACCTGTTGTTTCCAAGCCCAAAGAGGTTTACAGAATGATTCTTCATGAACTTAAACATGTCCTTTCTTCTGAGTTTTGTCCTGGAGTGTTAGGAGTGCAGCACTGTGTTCTTCTCCATCAGGAGTCACCATGCACGTATTTCAGAAATCAGCATGGGCCAAGATAATAGCTGCCAGTGTTTCACAACAAATAATCTTGTTTTTCTTCAAGGGCAATTGCAGATATTCTGTGTTATTGTTTGGCAAGAACTGTAGTGAAAGTTGGTCAAATTACATCTAGGTTTTTTTATCTTTACAAGAATATTTAAGGAAATTTCTAGAGGCCATTCTTGAAGTAGGCTTGCATATTGGAACAAAAAATAGTTTTTTTTATTTACTATGGCTGTGTCTTAACACATGCAATAAAATCAGTAATTTAAAGTTGCTGTGACTTCTACAGGTTTTGTAATAGCAAGTTTTCAGTCACTGATGAGCACTGTGTGTATGTGAGCACCAATCTTGAAATCCACTGAGGTAGATAGATTAACTTCTAGTGGCGTTGTCCCACGTGCTTTGGAGACCTAAACCTTACGGCTCAGCAGGTGTTGTGTACTGAAACTGCAGGTCTGGTTTACTATTGCTGTGTTGTTGTATGTAGCAAAATTGATACCATGGCAAAACCCTGTTCTCATGGGTTGCTGCTACAGTAGATGCCTGCCCTGATGTCTCTGCACCAACCAAACCACAGTAGGCAAGTGGAGAGTGCCACTGGATAACAGCGCTGTGTTCTGGAGGGTGCTGCTGCCTTGGACGCTCTCTGTCTCTCCTGCTCTGCAGCAGCGAAGTCATGTCACTAAAACTAAAACGTGTCACCTCACTGAGGTGTATCCCTGTCGTTTTGACTGAAACCAGTTAGGAAGGGAATGACCACACTGCCAAGCTGAGTGAAAGCCTCCAGGAGGACAGCAGTAATGGCACACTCAGGAGCTGCCTGGAGCCCATGGCTGCCTGGGATGCATGGAGAGGACAGCATGCCTGGAGTGTCCTCTGGCACCTCTCAGGAGTGGATCCTGGGTGGAAGTGTGGCAGGAGGGCAACATTGGGAACTTGGCGGTGCTTCTGAGCCTGCTGTGTTTAACCTGTGGATAAACTGACCTCAGCCTTCACTGTTGCTCCCAAGGACGGTGCTCAGGGTCATGTTAAAATAGATGACATCTTTGAGATTTTTTGCAAAGAATGGTTAAAATTTTGTTTTCCATATTCCAGCAGGTTTCTAAATACAAGTAGATTGCAGGTATATTTAAAAAACACTCATCTAGTTTCTACTTTTTCATGTGTAGAAATAAAACTCTACAGAGTCATCTCAGCAATGAAACTGCATTTTATTGTAACCATGGCCCCTGTATAAATGCGAAATCTTGTGGACTCATTTGGGTTCCTGCCACTGCAGAAGATCTTAATCTTTTCTTTCTTAGTCATTCTTTTTGTATTGCCTTACTGAAGCCCTCCACACGTGTGGATTGCAAGGGGAAGTGCGAGACAAACTAAGAGCAGCTGCATGACATTTACCCTGCCCTGGCCCAATTACAAATAGCAAAGACTTATTTTGTTTCAGTGACTATTTCTGTCTAAGGAGAGTTGAAAGTACACTGTACCCTTCCTAAGGGGAACCCAGTTAACTCAAAACACAGTTAGTGCGGTGGCATAAGAGAGACATTTACATGGCAGTGTCTGAAGTTTAGCCTTTGGGTAGTGTGTGGCTTCTGATGAGACCTACAACAAGGTGTGGCATCTGCTTTAATTTTTTCTATCTTGTTCTCTGAGAAATTTAGTTCCATGTTGTGCTGAGACATATCCGTGCTGCTCTCCTTGCACTGCTCTGCCAAGGCAGTGTCGCATTCATGTCCTGAACATTTCTTTAGTGAAGACTGGCAAATAGACTAGTTCAGTTGTTGGTCTGTCTTATTTGTGTCCTTTGTACATCTTCCCTCCTTCCCTAGTTGCAATTTGATTGAAACAAAATTGTGAACTACATTTCCCACATGTAAGACAAATGCTTTAATCTGCTCCACAACTAAATCTCAAATGTCGAACTTTTTTTTTTTTTTTTTAGGAATAGGGCATAGGGATGCTGGTGATGACATTTTCATTGCTGGGAATGTCTTAAATTTGGAAAAGCAGAAGGATATCTTCTCACCCTGGTTTTTTATTCCCTGGGGCAGGAAAATTCTACTTCATTTGTTAAATGTCCTTAATGCAATTGTTTTAAAGCTCTTTAGTACCATAAAATAAACTAACTTAGCACCAAGTTGTTTTGAACTTTGCTGAATGTATACCTGGATGGTAGACAAAAATATCTCTGCAAAGTTAGCCTTTCTTCTCTGAGACTCTAAGTTCATGTTTACAAAAAAGTTTCAGTCTTCTTCATTTGGATGACCCGGTAGGAAAGTTGAAAGAATCATTTGACCTAACAAGACTGACCTGATTTACTCCTGAATACATATAATGGGTTTAATTATTTGACAGCTCCATTACCACTTTTTTTTCCCTCTGCGCAACCACGTGCAGTCCTACAGCTGTCCCATTTTAGTGCATTCTGTTTGATCATTCTTCATCTTTTTTGCGTAGGTGAGTCATTAGATGTGTGTGGAACCAGGAAAGAAAAAGCTAATATTTAACTTTCCGTCATTATTTGAAGTGACAATCCAAACTACGAAGTGTAGGCTTTGGCACAGACTGAAGGTTAAGGCTTGTCACTCATGTTCAAAGTAACAAACAGCTGCTGTGGTTTAAGACATTGCATTGGTAATATTGAGCTTATATGTTGGTCTATTAGCTGGAGCTGAAAGGGTTGATATGCAGTTTTCTGTGCTAAATCCACTCTCAGCCCAGAATTCTGCAAGTGAAGGACATTCTTCCCAGTTCCCATTTGCCTTTCCTAAATCTAGGTCTAATTTGGGAGTAAAAATTTTGCCTTAGTGAGTGCAAAGGTGAAAGCTATCTAGTCTGGCCTTCAGTTATGATCGTGGTATCTATTTTTAACAGAAAAAACCCATTGCTTTGAGTCTCTGTTTCCAAATTTGAGGAGGCTGAAGGCTTCTAAAATGTTTGCTACTCAGAGAATACTGTCATATTTATAAACCCCCTCTGTTTTAATATTCCAGATCATTTAACAAATACTAATGGGGGTTACTTTAATATTCCTGTCAGTTCACTGAACAGGGGCAAGAGATACAAGGAAGCTCAAGGTCAAACAGCAGAATCAAGAGAGGGCCTTCAGTGTGTTGGCTCTTGTGCTTTACCTTCCAGAATGTTCTTGTAATCTTAAAGCGTGAAGGACTTCGAGGGGAAATCACTTGGTTGGGCTTTGGCAATTTTTCCTTGTCTTCAGACTATCTAGCTGATGATAAATGTACATTAGCAAAGCTCATTATAGTGTCAGACTGGAGCTGTTATGTAAGACAGGACCATTCCCAGCATGTTCCATTGATGGCCAGAAGAGCTGTTCAGAATTTTTGATGCAATTGTGTGAAAGTTGTGCATAACTAGTATGTAAAACAAGTTTAAAAAATAAATACATTAGTAGCAAGTACTCATTGTATCAAACAGTGAATTAACAGGTATTTCTTTTAGGCCACTGTTGGGTTTTTTAATGAGAATAAGTTTATTTTCTGGGAAAGGATGGGCTACATGCAGTGAGCTATGTCAATACTTCTTTGATGTTTTGTCCCTGGCTCTGCTTTGAGGAGTAATGTGTTGGAATACTGTACATGTCCATCGACTGGACTGGTATGAGTCTGTATTATAAGTAAGGGATTCATTTCTAATTTTACTGTAGGAGGTAAATCAAATAGATTTTGAGTCACGTAAACCACCTTTTAGCAGGGCAGCAGAGCCAGAGCTTTCATTTTTTTGAAACAAATGTTTTTGTTGCAAGACAAAAGGAAAGCATAAAATATGGAATTTGAGTAAAGAGCATCTGTGAAAAGAATAGGAAAATGTGTTGGAGGAAAAAAAGCATAGTTAGAAAGAAGGCCAGTGTTATTTATTTACTGCTTTTGTTCTTTTAAATGCTAAGTTTTTCCAGAGAGATTTAAAAGTAACAGATGTGAAGAGATATTTATCTTTATGATAAGTTTACAAACTTCTTTTTTAAAAACGGGTGTTGTTTTTTTTACAGTGTCATGATAAAAGTAGTCAGTAGCTTGCTTTATTGACCCATTTGCAGACACCCTTGTTCCTCCAAAAGCAGTGAAGACGGGTATTAATAGACCAATAAAACATGCCCTGTCATGTTCAGCAAGCATGAATACATCTGCTGAAAGCTTATGTGAACCATGTGTGAAATGTTTTACAGGGTCTTGCTGCTGGTAGGGTGATTCATAGTTGCATTGGATTTTATTTATGTAAAATAGAAGTTGTTGAACTACGTAATTTAAAACTTTGAATATGCAATGTAAAATTATTTCTGTGTGTTTCTGTGGATTATTTGCCCATTGAGAACTGAACTAATGTTTAATATAAAGGATTCAGACATTTGGATCATTTTGTGCAACAGCAGATGGTTCAGAAAGCGCTGCCATGGTATGGAAATAAATGAAGGGCTCTCTTACAAACTATTGCTGAAGTTTAAAGTCTCCAACTTCTGCTCCTTGGTTTTGCAAATGGGTTTGTGCACTTTTAAGACACGTTTTTCATTCGTATTTCCTTAATACGTTTTTGGCTGAACCTCATGTAAGAATCTTCTTCGGTATGATCAATCAAACTAAGTTATTGTAAGTGTTGCTTTTGTACTGGGAATCCTTGGTATCATCACTAAGACCTGCCCTTCCTGATGGTTATGATTGCATATTTTGTCCTGCTATTTCATTTTCTAAAATTTTTTTGTTTCCTGAGATGATTGTTATAAACACAGTTTAAATTATGGAAGTGGTTTAATTAAAAAAACCTCTCAAACAGACAATTTCTAACAAAACAGTAACTGACCTTGCCAATACTAAAATGGGAGCACCCTCAGCTGTTCTTCATTTCCCATTGGAAATGATGATCAACAGAGCTGGATTTGGGTATTTTCCCTGTACTCTCATGCTGACATTATGTAAACTGTATCTGGAGTTGGCTGTTTTCTTCCAGTGATGGTGAGGGATTCATCCACCACCTCCTGCCACCCTGACAGCATCAGGGGTGCTTGTGATCTGCACCCATTTCTTGGTGACAGAACTTGTGAATGAGGTCACTCCACAGGCATTAGTTAATCAAATGTCTGAGCACTGTCATCTACAACTAGAATTAATTTGACTTCAGAGAGGTATTTATATGAAAGTCTTAGGAATCTTCTGCGCCAGCTAATGTCCACTTTTATACTCACTGCTGACAAAACAAAACAAAGCTTACAAAGCAGTGAAAATTTCTCTAGAAGTAGTAAGAGCTGTCATGATGTCAGATTTTACAGCCTTTGCAATCTAGAACTAGTTAGGGTTTTCCCTTGATGTTTTTAAAATAGTGTTTAGATCTTGTCCTACGTACCCTTGTAAGAATGTGGTGTGGTTGGCGGACACTTTGTGTACAACATGAGAGTTAAGCTTGGGAAAAACGGCATTGTTGGAAAATTTTGCTGAAGAAAGGATGTGTCTGTCTGTCTTAAGCAGCAGAAGTTTTAGGGGTATGTGGTCGTAAGTTCTGTGATTAAAATCAGTTATATTCTGGCATGCAAGTTCATATGCTAAAGCACATCCATATGGACATAATGCCTTTTTACAACTAGCTTGTTTCTGTAGCTCAGAGACTTACAATAGTTATGTTTTTAAGATTTCAATCTTCAAATATGTGTTCAGTTCTTGTGTGTTTTTTGAAGTTATATTTTATGTGCTTGAAGCTTTTGCATAATGTTCATGTAGTGGACACTAACTTTTTCTGCCATCATTTTCAAACCTGTTAACAAAATTCAAACTTGTTTAGGAATGTAATTTTTAAGAAATCATAGAATTCATTTGCTTGTGTACACTGAGTTGCAATGACTATTTAAGCTTCTTCAGTTCATTCAGCTGATATTGGATAATGTCTGCATTGCTCTTTCTGCTCAAAGGCTTCAGAAAGCAAACATTTTCAACTTATGGGTCTTCTGAAAGATTTCGTTAACTTCAAAATTGTTTCAGGATACCTTTCTAGAGTATTTTTTTCTTATTTGGACGTAAAACAAATGATTATAAAAACCACTGCCAATTTTCAATATCATCCAGTGAGTTTTAGTAAATACTGTGTTTTCACTGAGCAGATTGGTTGTTAAGGAAAAGATTGTGTTTCGTCTTCCAACAGCTCCTGATTTTAAATTTAAAATAAATTGACCTATATCGAAATGGAAAAAAAGAGACTTGATATATGGGAAACTACTTGAATTAAATGCTCATTTTGACATTTTGCCAGTCATGGGAATTTGCACATGCTCTGGGCTGAGTTAAGATATTAAAACAAAAATACAGAAACAGAGGAAGGTTTAGGCTTGACTTTGTAAGTTGTCATATGCATAATAGCAAACATGTGGTTTCTCTGTTCTTCACTTTCCTTGTATAACTTAATAGTATGTCTGAAAGCAAAAGCATTTTGATACAGCTCTGTGTTACTTGGCATTGCAGAATTCTCCTACTTTTTCCATTAGTCTCAAATTATCCTCTCCCTTGTAACACAGCACTTCTGGGTGATATCCATAAGGGAGGAAAATTAGAGCTGAACGGATGGATTCTATTTCATTTGTTACTGATTTCATGACAGATAATACCTTGCTAGAAAACTATAGGGTCGCACAGAATTACTCCTTGCTCATTTCTAAGTAATTTAATTGACATCACTTTGAGGGAAAAGGTTTGTTGTATAAGGGGGTTTTTATATTACTCTTTTAAAGAATATCTTTTGGCTTAGTGTATTACAGATTTAGCTGAACTGAGAAATTACAAAATTTTTAACATTTTTGTGCTTTAAATTTTTTTTCTGTAGCTTCTCATTACTGATTTTAATTTTTTCTAAGCAAAACAGCTGTGATCTTTTCTGGTTTTGGTTTTTTTTTTCTCCCTCCTTAGAGAGTACCTAAAGGCATGACAGTATGTGAGACAGATTAAAGTAATGTCTAGCTTTGAAGACATGAGTGTATTAGTGGCATATTAACACCTTATGAGTCAAAGGAATGGCAGCTGAATTTGGATTTTGGGAGAAAGTATTTGATTTGTGTTAATTAAAACACTGTGGAAAGTAATCCAAATAAATACTTTGGATACAAAAGATTTTGAGACTGGTTGAGCATCTCTGACCTTACAGTCAAGGCGATAAAGTTCAGTAGAGGCATCACTGAGATGCCTCTGTCAGCCCCTGACAAAGTTAATTAATCCCTGACACTTCTAAATTGCAACTTTATTTATTTTTTAATACTTTCCGTATTTCCTCACCCTTAATATGGGAGCAGAAGAGGTATAAGTCCTCCCTCACAGCCCTTCATTTTTTCAGTGCAGTCTATGAGTTTTTAAAACCTTTTATAATTTGTTTTTTTCTTGACTACAAAGGAGAAATTGTAGGGACTTCTCAAGTTTGTTTGAGATTGTTGGTTCTTGGTAACTGGGAAGGGGCTGAAGTGCGGGTGTACTCCAGGGGGGTTTGCTTTTTTGGGTTTGTTTTGTTGTTTTGGAGTTTTGGTTGTGGGTTTTTTTTTCTCCCCAGTCCCTCATGAGGGCTATACTTGGCTGTTAATGTTCAGTGTGATGATACAGTCATTAAAAAAAGATTTATATTGAATCTGTTGACAGCTCCACGTATTTTGCATTGTACTTTTTGAGAAGAAAATAGGAAAGGTTTTTGTTTGAATCTGCCAGTATATTTATTCTGATGCTTTCCTCTATTCATCTCCAAAAGAATTTATTTGGCACCATGGCACCCAGAGTTTGTTTTGTTGCTTACCACACATTACTCAGCTGTGCCACACTGTTAACTTCTGTGAGCTGACACATGTTCAGTTTTGGTGTTTTAATGTTAGTCTTTGTTTCATTTTCAGGAGAACTGCCTTACAGATGATATCGGCATGTCTAGGTGGAAGGAGCAGGTTTTCCTGTCACACAGTGCCTTGCTGGCAAAGAGCTGCCAGGCTGCAATGGAGCTAGCAAAGCACAGCGCTGAGATCCAGGACATGGCATTCCAGTATGGGAAGCATATGTCTATGAGTCATAAGGTACACCTTTTCCTTTTGTTCTGGGAGCTTAAATATAGAAAGGCTTGTAAGATGTATTGCTCCTGAGCTCTGTCATATCCTGCATGACTTATGCTGTAGACTTTGGCCAGCAGGTGAGTGTTGAGAAATTTAACTGCTGTATGGAGTGAGGATGTTGGCAGAAACTGTTGGTGTGAACAGTGCTTGTGAACTACCAAAATCACACTCCTGGCGATGGAGCTCATTACATTCAAGGCTCTGTTAACTTCCTTCTAGCATATCTTTCTGCAGCAGCTTAAAACTTTACCTTCTCTGCTCATACGTTATTCCTAAACCACTGTCCCATTAACAGGAGTTGCAGGAGGAAACGTGTCATAGAATATGTTAAATTGGAAGGGATCCACAAGCATCATCGAGTCCAACTCCCAGCCCTGCACAGGACCATCCCCAGGAGTCACCCCATGTGCCTGAGAGCATTGTCCAAATGCTTCTTAAACTCTGTCAGGCTGGTGCTGTGACCACTTCCCTGGGGAGCCTGTGCCAGTGCCCAACCACCCTCTGGGTGAAGAACCTTTTTTTAATACCCAACCTAAGCCTCCCCTGACACAACTTCAGGCCATTCCCTCGGGTCCTGTCACTGTCACCACAGAGAAGAGATCAGTGCCTGCCCCTCCTCTTCCCCTCACAAGGGTGTTGCAGACTGCAATGAAGTCTTACCTCAGTTTTCTCCAGGCTCAACAGACCAAGTGACCTCAGCTGCTCCTCATACGGCTTCCCCCAAGGTCCTTCACCTTCTTTGTAGCCTCCTTTGGACACTCTCCAATGGTTTAATGTCTTTCTTATATCGTGGTGCCCAAAACTGCCCCCAGCACTCGAGGTGAGGCCGCCCCAGTGCAGAGCAGAATGGGACAATCCCCTCCCTTGCCCGGCTGGCGGTGCTGTGCCTGATGCACCCAGGACACTGTTGGCCCTCCTGGCTGCCAGGGCACTGCTGACTCATGTTCAACTTGCCACTGATCAGGACCTCCAGGACCCTTTCTGTGGCGCTGCTTTCCAGCCTCTCATTCCCCAGTCTGTACATAATGTGTTGGGTCTTGGCTACCAGCACGCAGAGATTTGTACTGCGAGGCTCAACTGTCTGCAGCAGCATGGGCTGAGCCGTATCCCCTCTGAATAACCTACTGTGGAGGGAACTTCTGTAGAGGGCAGCTAGAAGATCAGGAGGGAGGTCACCAGATCTGGACAGAAGCAGCCTACGCCTCTACAGCAGTGGGATTTCCCGGACAAGGTCTCTGACCTCCACTAGAAGACTTTCAGTCTGCAGGTAGAGTTAGTCCAGAGGGAAACACAGATCTGCTTCTGCTGTATTGCACCACTTGCGAGGTTAGATGTAGCTTGAGACAGGCAGACAGACCTCTCATCTGCTTCCACTGAGTTATTTATGCAGTTTCTAGTTCCTACAGGAGAAGGAAGTGGTTTTATAAAGCACAGTTTTACTGCCGTAGAAATGCCGCTGTATGCTATTACTAGGTACAATTCTACCAGTAAATTACTTCAAGTGCGGTTATATCCTTAACGTTTTGTGTATGCTTTAATATTAATATATTCACCGTTGACACATAGTTGTGTATTAAGGATTGCATAATTTTCATAGAAAGCTCCTAGCTATGTAGCATTTGCTTTGTAAGAAGGAAGGTCATACTACGTCTGCTTCCTCAGGTACTGAAAAGTAGAATGTAGTACCCTGCACAGATTAAAACCCAATCTTCTTCCCACCAAAGACTGGATCATTCTCTCCTTTATATTTTTTCTGTTTCTTGCCACTCCACAGTCTTCTACCTGGCTGTGTCCCATGGCTTGCCCAGCTCTGCAAGCTGTCCTTTATCTGTGTCTTTGCAGACTCTCTACACGCTTCTCTTTACCACATCTTTCCACCACTGCTTTGCTTTCAACATCTTTCTATCCCTCCCCCAAACTTGAAAAAGTGCAACCAGAGTACGAGTGTCTAAGTAGGAAGTGATAAGTAGGCGTAGAATCAGGATGTGGACCTCAATTTGAGGAGTGGGTGGATACATATAGACTGTTCCTGGGAACTGAATGGGCGTGTTCTTCTTTTTCAGCTACATTCAGACGTGCAGCCATTTGTTAAAGAAAGTTCTACTGACACCATGGCCTTCAGTTTGAATTCTGCTCCTGCAATCCTTCATCAGGAATTCCTTGGAAGGGAGGCATGGCTTAAACAGATTAGAGAGGTAAATTAAAGCACCATTTAGAATTTCCTGGTTTTGCAATTTGTTTATCTCTTCCTATCTATACTTTCAATCTGCAAAGAAACTTAGAAATTAGCAAAAGGTTTACCTATGCTCTCCAGTGCTTAATATCTCTCTCATCCACGCTTTCAACAAGGGGAAATTTAGGGACCTGACAGACAAGCTGTGTCAGACTTTTGTATGTCAGTGTAACAAGCAGAGTCATTTGCGTGGAGCATATGTGAGTTCCTCTGCACTGCTTGTGCAGTCCCACGTCTTAGCATAAAGCTACTTTCACTGGCAGTGTAAAGCAGAGAACTTCAGCCATCACAGTGGTTGAAAGGTAGGCACACGTTTCCTTTGCCAACATGACGCTGGGAGTAGTAATTTTCAATGGAAGGGGAAAGATCTGTGGGCCTTGGCTTTCTGACCACTACAAAATAGTTTTGAGACTTAGCTCTCTGATACCCTTATTCTTCATTCTCTTATTTAGCTTTTTTTGTTTCCTCTAATTTTTACATAAGGAAGGCAATAAGAATAAAATAACTACATGGTAACTGTCATGTACCACAGCAGGATTCAGGTCCACGAATAGCTTCCTGGGTGTTGCTGAAGCACAAATAGATAACTGTAGAAGACAGCAAGAAGGGAAAGGAGGAGGGGGAAGCACCAAAATGGCCAAAATTAAGCATTCTGTTGAGTTCCTGCATCAGTTGGACATGTTTTGTCTGTCTAAACAACAGTGATGACTGCCATTTGGAAATTCATGCCTGTTGTTATACAGTTTGTTAGAAAGGCTGCTGCCTTCAATAAGAAGCTGGCTCTGTGCAAGCATATTCATTCAAGATGTGCTTGTTGATGGTTCCTTTCCTTGCTGGTTTGAAAGCAGGAATCGGGTACAGGATGTGGAGTCTAAACCTCTGCCTAGTTCTGCGTTCTAAACTGCCTTCACATACTGCAAACAAGAGGCATGGTCTCTTCAGCTGTGAAATTTTGGGAGGTGTTTGCAGAGTCTACAGTCTTAGAGTGGTATGGAGTGAGGGGATCTTAAAATAAAGCAAACCTATTGTCATTTTAAAATTAAGGACTTGTAGCTGAGTAGTCCACAGTTCCTAATCACTGGTAGTGCGTGATGAGGAATTTTGAAATTTAACAGTAACAAAACAAGGCTTATATGTGAGTTGAATGTAAATGGATTTGGACTACTGCAGTTGGAGAATAATGGCATTTCCCCAGCGCAGTGTATAAAAGCTTTGAAACAATTTCCCATCTGCGGAATCTAGAGGAGGTTGCAGGACTCCAGGAGTGCCGTCTGTTTGCATACTAAATTTTCATACCAAACATGGGCAATATAGAAACAATGAAGCAGTTCTCTGTGAAGGGGGCGGGGGTGCCAAGTGACATGTACTATGCAAAAGTATTTGCTATCTACTAGTACTACTGTACTTCACACATTTATTTTTATACATATATGTATATACTTTATACGTGGTATTTACTATGCTACCACTACTACCAACTACAATGTGAAACACCTAGTCCAGGAGCCTTTCTTGACTTGTGTTGGTTTAGAAAGGAAAATTATCTTTGATTAACTATAAGTTCTTTGAGATATCATCCACAGTCACATTCACTATGTGACATTCAGTGTAGGCCAAGCACTCAAACCAGAGACTTTCTCATGTTGGCAGTGCCCATAAGGGTACACTCATAAGCCACCCTCTCGTGCAGTGTCATTTCACAGAATCACAAAATCACGAGGTTGGAAGAGACCTTCAAGATCACTGAGTCCATGCCCTAACGAACCATGGCACTGAGTGCCACATCCAGTCTTTTAATAAACACATCCAGGGATGGTGACTCCACCATCTCCCCGGGCAGACAATTCCAGTAATTTATCACTCTTTCAGTAAAAAACTTTATCCTAACATACAGCCTAAATTTCCCTTGGCGCAGCTTGAGACTGTGTCCTCTCGTTCTGTCAGCTGTGGCCTGGGAAAAGAGACCAACCCCCACCTGACTACAGCCACCTTTCAGGAAGTTGTAGAGAGTGATAAGGTCGCCTCTGAGTCGTCTTTTCTCCAGGGTAAACAACCCCAGCTCCCTCAGTTGTTCCTCACAGGGCTTGTGTTCCAAGCCCCTCACCAGCCCTGTTGCCCTCCTCTGGACGCGTTCAAGCGTCTCCACGTCCTTCCTGGACTGAGGGGCCCCGAACTGGACACAGCACTCAAGGTGCAGCCTCACCTGTGCCGAGTACAGGGGAAGAATGACTTCCCTGGTCCTGCTGGCCACACTATTCCTGATACAGGCCAGGATGCCCTTGGCCTTCTTTTTCACCACTCTTGGCCACCACTGCTGGCTCCTGTTCAGTCGGCTGTCGACCAGTACCCCCAGGGTCCCTTTCTGCCTGGGCACTGTCCAGCCACTCTGTCCCCAGCCTGTAGCGCTGCAGGGGGTTATTGTGGCCAAAATGCAGGACTCGGCACTTGGACTTGTTAAACTTCATCTTACTGGACTCTGCCCATCTGTCCAACTGTTCCAGGTCTCTTTGCAGAGCCCTCCTACCCTCCAACAGATCGACACATGCTCCCAGGTTAGTGTCATCTGCGAATTTACTAATAGTAGACTCAGTATGCTCATCCATGTCATCAATAAAAACATTAAACAACTGGCCCCAGCACAGATCCCTGAGGGACACCACTGGTGACTGGCCACCAGCTAGATGCAGCACCGTTCACCACCACTCTCTGGGCCTGGCCATCCAGCCAGTTCTTAACCCAGCAGAGTGCTCCTGTCCAAGCCGTGGGCTGCCAGCTTTTCCAGGAGTTTACTGTGGGAAACAGTGTCAAAGGCTTTGCTGAAGTCCAAATAGACAACATCCACAGCCTTTCCCGCATCCACCAGGTGGGTCACCTGGTCATAAAAAGAGATCAGGTTGGTGAAACACAACGTACTCCTCCTAAATCCATGCTGGCTGGGTCTGATCCCCTGGCCATTCTGTAGGTGCTGTGTGACGGCACTCGAAATAAACTGGTCCATTACCTTACTGGGTACTGAGGTCAGGCTGACAGGCCTGTAATTGCCAGGATCTTACTTCCTACCCTTCTTGTGAATGGGCGTCACACTGGCCAGCTTCCAGTCGTCTGGAACCTCACCAGTGAGCCAGGACTGTTGGTAAACAACAGAGAGCGGCTTCGCAAGCTCATCTGCCAGCTCCCTCATCACCCTGGGATGGATCCCATCTGGTCCCATAGATTTATGAACATCCAAGCAGCTCAGCAGTTCTCTGACTGCTTCCTCCTGGATAACAGGGGGACCATCCTGCTCCCTGACACCACCTACCAACCCAGGAGGACAGTTGTCCTGAGGACGTGCCGTCTTTCCAATAGAGACAGAGGCAAAGAAGGCATTAAACACCTCCGCCTTCTCCCCATCTGCAGTCACTGAATTCCCTCCCGCATCCAGTAGAGAACCGAGGTTGTTCTTACCCTTCCTTTTGCCATTAATATATTTGTAAAAACATTTTTTATTATCCTTCACAAAAGTTGCCAAATTAAGTTCTAACTGAGCTTTGGCCTCTCTAATTTTTTTTCTACATGCCCTAACAACCCCCTTAAATATTTCCTGAGATACCTGACCTTCCTTCCAAAGATGATACAACCTCTTTTTATTCCTTAGTTCCTTCAAAAGCTCCTTGCCCATCCAGGCTGGACATTTGCCTCGTCGACTCATCTTTCGGCATACAGGGACTGTTCCCGTGCCCTTAAGATCTTTGTTTTGAAGTATGCCCACTCTTCCTGGACTCCTTTGTTTTTAAGGGTTACTTCCCAAGGAACTCTCTGAGTAAGTCTCCTGAATAGGCCAAAGTCTGGCCTCCGGAAGTCTAGTGTGAAAGTTTTATAGATGCCCCTCCTTATTTCACCAAATATTGAAAACTCTATAATTTCATGATCACTGTGCCCCAGATGGCCTCTGGGCTATTTGTATGGTTTTAATAGGCAAAGCACATGCAGTGCACTCAGGCCCTGTCAGAAGCTTAACCAGTTGAGCAAGTCTGATGTAAAAGGTAAAAAAACATCTGCGTGTGTGAGATGAGGGTCAGAAAATGTCAGAGAGCCAAACTACTACTATGAGGATAAAAAAAGAAAAAAAGCAATGGTGCAGTTGTAGTAAAGAAGGCTTAGGAGACAGATTGGATGAGGTTGCTGCATGGAGAAGCACAACAGCCATTAACTTGAATGCTTGACAGGAGCAGATCATGAGAAAATATTCTTGCTGTTGGTAATGAGAATACACGCGGGAGGAGGCACGCTGAGCACACCTTTCCTGGTATTGCTGCGGCTGAAAAGCATCTTCCTCAAACACATTGTCAGATTCTCTGCTGCAGTGTGAATCTGCATATAGGCAATCACTTGTTAAGGAACATGTTTCTGGTGTGTTCTAATATACACTGTAACTACTAGGTATATTTTGAAGAAGCTGTGAGATCCGATCAGGTGAATAAAAGTTGGCAAATCAAAGAAGATTGGAATATACAAATAAGGAAGCAGTTGTTGGCAGTGGGTTTGCTACTCCCAAATGCTATCAGACTGTTTTCTTAATATGCGTTCCAGAAAAGCTGGCTCTTGAGAAGACTAGAGAGAGAAGCAAAGGGGTTTTGTGGAACAGTCCCCTTTCTTCTTCAGAGGAATCAATTCTGTTATCTACTGTTCTCCTTCATGTTCAGTTTGCTTAGTCTCTCATCAGTTCTTTTCTCTATTTTATTTTTCCTTCCTTACAAAAATTAATTCATATTCCAAGTCCAGGCCAGCTTGGCAACATCTCTTTAAAGCTGTGCTTGCCACATAGTGTTCGTCTTCAGTGCAGGCCTCAGCTCTTCTCCTTATCCCAGCTGCTCTGCTCTTTTGGGCTGATCGGTGAAGTTCCCACAGAGGACATGGAGAGATAGTGGTCCTAATCTACATCTTTTCAGGAGACACATTGCAGAAGAACTGAGGTTTGGGATCTTCCCTTGAGAAAGCTAGAGGGGAAAAAAACTGGTGATTTTTTTTTTTCTCAGTGTGCCTGGAGAGAAGAGCTGGAGTTGGATGAAGTGATATTGGCACATCTGGATCTGATTTCGGGGAGGGATTTTCAGGTTGATTAAGTGGGAATGCTCTGGTTCTTTCAGAGCGCTGCCACTGAGTGAGAAAGACATCTTCACTTCTACATCATTCTGT
The DNA here is from genome assembly GCA_013397725.1 of Rhagologus leucostigma. Lineage (NCBI taxonomy): Eukaryota > Metazoa > Chordata > Aves > Passeriformes > Rhagologus > Rhagologus leucostigma. Next base: position 979,092 of record VZTD01002621.1, read on the forward strand.
GACAAAATTCAATAAGTTGGACTACGTATTTGTCTGCATCTGGGCAAGAAGAAATTTAAAATTTATTTGTATTTCTCTCTGAATATTTTAGGAGTTACAGGTTGTATTTATCTGTCGCTTACTCAAAGGGTGATGCTGATACTTAAATCCAATTCTAAATCAAAAGCACCTCTAACCTGGGTGCAACAGCTCTGACAGGGTCCGACAGCCCCTTTTGAGAGCTCTAGTCAGTACAGGTATACAGAGAACTGTCTTTAAAGAAAGTAAATCCTGTTATTGCTGATAGGAAGTATAGTTTATTTCAGAATCTCATGGGAGAGATTAATTAATGCAAACAGCAAGATTTCTTAAGACCAAAACATTTTGGATTCACCAAATGTTTAACTACAAGTCTTACTAAAAAAACTTAAAAATTACACTGAGTATCTGCAGCTCTCATCTGAAACAGAACCATGTTGTGTAAGCTGGTAACACATTTGGTTGTATTTTAGGGTTTTCTGTATCAGATTCCTAAAGAAAGTAAGTTATGTTTAAAGTAGTAGCTCATTTAATTGCATTCTTCATTCTTGCAACTCTAGTTTGTAGTATGCAGTGTCTGATACAAAATCTTTCTTTTTAAGGCACACGGAAAAGGAAACATCGTGGACTATAAGAAGGTTGGTAAATTACATTTATATCTCATTTTTAATATTTTAAAAAATATTTTCAAGGATATTCTTGACAGTTGAGAGAAACATCCTTATTAAAGCTAGGTTGTAAGTTGTGTGTGTGTATGAAGGGAGGGAGAATGGCTCGTGCAATTTCTTGATTTAAAAAAGCCACAAATAGACAGCGGTACTATAACTATAAAATGTAGCTATTTAATAACAGTATTTTAATAATGTATCTAATAATAGTAATTTAATAATGTAGTTATTGAATAATCATTTTTACTGTCATTTCTCTCATTTACTTCCTCAAACTCGATTTTCAAACCAGGCTTCTGATGGCTTTTGCTGTCTTTTTTTTTCCTGGAGTCATTTGCAGGTTAGATCCTATCGGTGATCTCTCTCTGTTGGTAGAGTACACTGCTAATTTTTTTTTAATCTCACCTTAGTTCCATGCCATCTCTTAAAAAAATATACACATACACATGTTTTACAATAATTTGGTTTCTTCCAGTCCCCATTACAACTTTGAGCTTTACAGGGCTGTATTTGCTACTTCTCTATAATAAAGGCAGACCTGAACTAAGTAGCTTAACTACCAGGAGTAACTGGGACACATTAAAACTCTTCAAGGGCTGCAGGAGATGGCTGACAAGGTTCCCCTGGTTAAATACTGGAGCACAGCGTGCTTGTGTTGGAGAGAGAAGATGACATTGTGTCCCCAGCTCACTGAGCATGAGCCTGACTTGTTCTGAGTCTTAAGCAGATCATGAAGTCCAGTCAGTTATCTCCAGCATCAGTGGGAAATAATATATAAATTACTGAGCCACATGCACGATTGAGAATTGCTTCTTGAAGTGGGGCCTGGAGAGTGTTACAGCTCTGGCTGATTGCTGCTCATATGGAAGGCTAACACACAAGTACGAGTCAGATTATTGTAATTATTCTGTATTAAGAAAAATTGCAATTTGGATTATTAAAAAACCTCTCTGCCCTTCTTTCCTCCTAGAACATAAGAAGGATCTCAACCTTACTTTGCTATTTAAAATCGTTGTGCTTTTAGGTTTTTCTCTGCAACAGTCACAGTTGTATCAGTTTTCTTTCTTCGAAATCACCACTGAGAGCACCAAATTTGTTTTTCAGATGTGTCTTGGAGACACTCCTGTGAATGTTCAAGCTAGGTTACTTACTTTTGCAAATCTAGAATGAGTTTTCTCCTTTTAATTGTTACAACTGTGATCCACAGTGTCATTTCCATACTTTGAAAAGAAAAGGCAAAGGGGAAAGAAAAGCATCTAAATTTGCTTTACTAAATTAAACATTTGTCAGAGTATTCTGTATTTTGACTGAAATTATTTCATATCTTGGATCCTTCACATGGAATTTAAAAATTTATAGTATGATTAGGCGGCTTGGACACTTGAATAAAAGGTAAAGAAGGAGAGAGAGCCCTTCTGGTTTTGTATTTTGACCAATTTACTTTTGTCAGAAAGCACATGATTTTTGCTAGCTTTGGGTAATTACCTCTTTCACAAGCACAGATATTATGAGTTTAGTAATTATAGTGAAAAAATTCTCCATGATTCTTGTGAGTTCAAACAACAATCCTTTTTTTTTTTTTAGAAGTCAGTTTCAAAAACCTGGGCTATCACGTCCCTCTTTTCTATGTTTGTTGGTTTAAAGTAAAAGTGGTCATTAGTTATATCCATGCTAAATGAACTCAGGAACCTGTAGCTGTGCCCAGCAGAATAACTTGACCAGTACATGCACATAGCCTATTAGAGGGCATGTTGTGCTGTACGAATTAGTATTTATTGGTTTGCTTTTTGTTGTGTTGTCTTTTCTCCTCAATCACTAAAGTCAGTGCTTTGCACATTGCTCAGTCTTTTCTTCTCAGCGTCACAGTCCCTTCTCGTCTTTCTATTCAGTTTTGATACAGTTACTTTAACGTTCCTAATCAAATCTGGGAGCTTGTTTCTCTTTGAGTCTTCAAAATATCTCCTCTTTAATTTTGTAAAAGCAAAGATCACCAAAACCAGCTGTAGAACTTTTGAAAATTTTAATTATTTTTCTTCTCTTAGTTTTTATTCTATCAGTGTGCCACTTAGTTGAGATAAAAATATTGTTCCTTTAGTTAAACTCATAAATACAGGTATACAAAAGTTGTTAGCTGCATAGCCCACTTAAGAAAGTTTTACCTTGCTTGCTGCATTTTCAGTTAAAATAATGAAGGTAAATTTGAGAAATTGAGATCTGCACATTTAACATGCCTCCTTAAAAGGCAAAAGTCTTATTTCAATTTTGAGGCTGCTTAAGAATTTTGAATTGTTCTTTTGATGGATGTTATATTAAAATGGTACCCCTGATTTTTTTCACTGATAAAAAAATACCTGTATTGTACCAGCAAGTTTAATGAGGTCTCTGACACAAATATAAAAGTGAAATGCTGTTAATTAATTAGATTTGAGACTGTCTTGTCAATAAGGTCACTATGTTCTGTGAAATTTTTTAGATTTTTTTTCCTCCCTGCTTTGCTCAATCTTTTTATCAGAAAGATTTTGATATCACAAAAAGATTAAGGTCTGTGTTTCTGAATATATTTTCTCACATTAGTATTAGTGTTTCATCGTATTTTTTCCTATACCATCACACCACATCCAGACAAATTATTGATCCATCATTGTGGTGTTGGAAAGTCTCTTTCAGAGATGAAAAAATTGTTTTAGCTGTTTTAATGGTGTTTCTCAGATAACAGAAGGGAAAGTACTGATGTATGTCAGGGACAAATTTCATGTGTGCATTGAAAGAAACATCAACTTTCTTGTCCCCCTCATTTTTGTGTGGCAAAAATCTCAGACTTCTTTTTATCAATTTTATATCTACCTTGCATGCAGGATAAGCTGCATAATTCTCAAACAGCAAACTGAGATTCTCAATTTAATTGTTACCACTTGATAATATTGATTAAAAACTCTCTGCTAAAGTCAAGGCCTTAATGGTGCTTGGCATTATACAGGCTTGTAAAGGAGTGTAACAAAGGCATAACTAGTAGCAGAAATGAGTAAGCTAGAAATAATTCCTGTTTTGTGGCCAAGGCTCTAGAAAAATGATAACATAATACTAAATAAAGAAATAAATCCTGTATTTTGCAGCTGATGACTATACTATGCAATGATTTGTTACTTTTCTAAATGCAATATTCAGGGAAGATAAATTAAGTTAAGCTGCGTAGTTCTCAAACAACAAATTTTTTTTTTTTTTTTACTGTAGCCCTGTCCCTTTGCTCTGCTGTCTGTTATAGAGGCTTTTGATCCAAACTGGCATGGGAAGTATGGCACAGTGTGTCATAGTATGCTGTGAGATACTTTCTTGGTTTGTATGTGAAATGTTGTGCACTACATCAACTCCAGGAGCTGAGTTTGTACAGTGCTAGAAGAGCATGAGTCAGGATGGGCTAGATCCAGCTGTTCACACACTGCATGGCACTAAAGGCTTGACTTCCCGTATGGTAGGAAAGAGAGAAGAAAAATGGGAAAGGTCACATGTGGTTACAAGGAGGTTTCTCAGCAGTACTCTACTGCCATGCTAATAAATAACAGTAGCACAGTGCAGCCGTCCTGTGCAGTGCTGGCTGCGGATCTGCAGCCCCGTGCTGTAAGGGACACTCATCCTGTGGCTTTGTTACGTGCCAGGGAATCATCATGAGGTGTGTCATGGGACCGTAGGCCACAGACTGTTCACTCTCTTGCTCCTGAAATGCAGCAAAGAGTTAAAAACAGAGGGTTGTTGTTTGTGGATGCTTATGACCCCTGTTGGTTTTGCATGAAGATTTGTCTTGTTTGTTTTGGAGCAACCACTGCCATTAGTTCCTTTCGTTATGTATAATAAAAAACACAGCATAGTCAGTGATTTAATGAAGATGGGGTTTTTTAGATGTGTTAGTAGTATTACAAAAGCATCCAAAACCATTCAGATGAAGCAATTTTCTTATTTTTTGGAATTAATATCTGAATTATCAAGGTGTACATCCAGTACCAACAATCAGTTGCATCTTTGTTTGTAATCAGTGGGTATTTTCCCACTTCTTTGGGGTGAGAATCCAGCATAACTTTTGTTTCATTAAAGCAAATAATCATCACATGTTTTAACATAAATACCAAGTTGATTGCTTGTGTATGCTAAGATGACAATTAACAATCGCTATTTGCATTAGTGAGATTTAAAAAAATTAAGCTTTTTGGTAAAGAGTCTTCACAACTACCATTGTTTAGATTTAAAAGCTAGTGGATCTTGTTAAGTTCATTGTGAAAGACATAGAAAGGCATTGGTGTCCGTTCTAAAATAACAAAGAGTCTGTACAATCAATCAGTGTCTCAGGATGGCTTGTAATTTTTTGGCAAAGTGTATTATAAGAGCTATGTAACAGCAGTGTTCCCTGTAAGCAGGCCATCTTTCCTCTCTTGTTGGGGACAGCACTCCCCACATTTGGTCTCATCCTATATACAGTGTGGGTTTCAGTTTGAAGTAAAAAGAAAATGTTTCTGTTTGTCAGATGAATAAAGAAAATAAATTCTACTCTACTAATGGAGGCTTCTGCAGGGCGTTTGGGCCCTTTGAAGATGCATTTCTTTACCTTTTGTACAGAAAAAGTTTCTCAGAAAATATTTGATAAATACTGCCACAGTTTCAGCTGACATATCGTGCTGCATATAGCCAACAAAGATTTTTAAAAATACAAATTTAAGTCCTATGATGTTATGAAGTGATGCAAATAAAAGATTGTCCAGCGTTTTTTTGAGAAGGTGAGCTCAACCCTATGTCCAGCCACAAGAATGGATGCTGAAACATTCTGAAGTACTTCTTCAGAAAACAAAGGAAAAAATTGACAAAATTGATCTACTACCTATGAAATATGTAGATAGTTTTTTAAGGTAACATTTCAGCAGTCTAAAACACCAGTGATTATTGAGCATGCTGTTCCCACAAAAGAGAAAACAAATTTAGAAAAGCCAGTGCAGAACACTGCAGACGCTTAGAGCATTTATTCAGTCACTCAGCCACAGATCAATTTGGATTTTGGGTTTTGGGGTTTCTTTTTGTTTCAGCAAGTACTGTGCATTTCAGAAACATAGAATGTTTTAGCTCACTTCAGGATCAGAAAGAATGCGTGATATTCAAAGATTTCAGTATATAAGAAATTACCTGTTTTAGGATCTTCCTTCTAAAATAACATCAAAGAAAGATGAAGTTACTTTTGATATTTTGCCATTGAAATAATTAACCCTAGGTTGGACTATGGAAAAAAAATCAGGAATTTCAGTGCTCTCTTTCTCCCGTTGCATATGAAGTCTACTACAGCCAAAATATTCACCACATATTCAGTGAGTCTTCCCACCCCACCCCACCCCACCCCACCCTGCCCCTGATTTGTTGCTCCCTGCAGGTAGCACTGTGTGAAAAGAATCTTCTTTCCTTTGGCTCATGAAGCAAAAATGTCTCAGCAGAGAAGATTTGAAATTAGTTGACTTTGTACTTGCTTAGTTTTTGGCTCCTTTAGTTCTTCAGTCTCCGAAATCCAGCAGTTCCTAGCTTGCCTCTTTGACCTCTTGGCTGCCCTCAGACCAGCTCTTCTGTCCAACAGCAATCCAGAGCGGTTGGTCTGAAAGGCAAATCCTTCACTTCTGTGGTATGGATGAGAAATCCTCTCTTTGCCTATTTAAAACAAACGGGCTGGGAAACATGGTACTTTGAACTCTATTCACAGAATCATACAGTAATTGAAGTTGGAAGGGACCTCTGGGGGATGTCTGGTGCAGCCTCTCGCTCAAAGCAGAGCCAGTATGGGTTTGCTCAGTTAAGTTTTGAGTATCTGCAAGGGCACAGATTGCAAAACAGTGCAGATATGTTGTGGAGGAGATCACGTCTCATCTGAGCCTAAACTTGGCTGTGCTATTGCAAGACTATTCTTTAAGCTGAATTTAAATAACCAAAACCCAGTTGGTGATTTTTTCAGAGTCTTGGCACTTCTAGAATGAAGTAAGGCTTTAATGGCAATGGTCTGAACAAAAGCTTAAAAGTAAAAATGCAGTATTCCAGCATATCTAGCAGTTCAACTGGAGGAAAGTGTAGCTAAGCAATCTGTGTTTTGACTTGTAGTCAGTTTTAATGACTGAATATCATTCTGAAGAAGGTTGTGTGGATTAAATTGTTCCTGAAAGTGGAAATATGCACAGAGTTAAATATGCCATATAAGTAGAGACTAAAAGAGCAGATTCTTATATTTAGAAGAAATTAATGAGGCAGCTTAAATAAAGTTTATAAAGTAAAAAATAAAAGCAGTTAATCTTGCTTTTCTGTTCATTTGCTGCAAAAATTAGCTGCTCCTATTCAAATTTAAAAATAATATATCTATACTGGATACATTGATTTTTTTTTCTTCTGCGTCTTTAGTTTGTGAAGTTCATTACATAAAATTATTGAAGCTTAAAATTTGAGAGAGAGTCTGAAAATGTAACTGTAATACAACCAAGAGTACCACTTCAGTCTTAAATTAGGGGGCTTTTCCACACAGCAGGGCTACTGAAGCCTGGTTTCTTACAGAGTTATTTCCTGTATTTCTTTGATAACTATCCCACTACAAAAAGCCAAATCTGTACTTTTTTTTCCCTTTTACAACCTCAGCTGAGATAGAGGTAGCATGCAGTCTGGTTAGTTCAGACTGGTTTGCCTCTGTGTATGCTTATTTGAGTTGACCAGATGCTTGTGCAAGTGGAATATAAACCAGATAAGTTTTTGAAGGCTATAAATTGTTCATTACATAGGATGATCTCTAACTGAAAAGCTGGGGAAGGAGCTTGCCATATAAGCATGTATTTTCCATTTTGATGTTCCTTGAACTTTGCTGGGAAGCATTCAGCAGCGGATTAGGCTGATTTTTGTATAGTGATTCCTCTGCCTATAGTTTGACACAAGCTTTGCGATTGTGTTGGCTTCAAAGCAGTGCGTGTGTCTGAGGGCTTACACAAGACAAGCGTGTAAATGGATTGTGTCCTTGTGTTAGGATTCTCCCCCTTGCCAGACTCTGCTCTTTCAACTAAGTCATGGTACATATATGTGAGCATATATATGCCTAAGCTAAGCTCCTCTGGCTTTTGACCAATTCAGAGACTTTCTAGGAGCTATTTTCTTTCCTGTTTACATCCCAATATATACTTCCATGAGTATTATAAGTTATGCTAATCCTTTTTAATAAGCTTTAGCAAATCAGCAGAGTTTGCTTCAAGATGTGTGGGTTCTGCTATCCCACAAGGTTGTGCCTCAAAGAAGGGGGAAGGGACACCTTTGCACGCTGCTAGAGCACCTCATCTCACCTATCCTCACCTTTGCTGCAGAGCCCTGGAAATATGGCTGATTCCCACTCATTAGAAGACATGTTGAATTAGCTATGTGATGCATTTATGCCTCGAGGCAAGTTCCTTTCCAGCACACAGTGCAGGAAGATTCCAGCTGAAGAGGAGAATAAAATTTTTATGAACTGGGACTTGAACACTCAAGTGCTGTAATATGCTTTCAGCTAATTTCATCTTTAAATACAGATAATGAATCCACTTTCAGATAAGAAGCATCATTCATTCTGTATGAATGCAAGTAGCATAGAAAGTGGGTGACTTACAATTTGGTCATATCTAGGATTTTTTTTTTAATATATATATGTATATGATTTAAACTTGGTAGGTATGGTCATAGTGATGTATTTTTAAAATATTTTGGGCACTGAGCTGTGTATTGATGGAAAACATGACTTAGGAAACCCTATATAATTTGTTACTGTAGGTACCTGTATCCAAGAAAAGCCAATTTTATAAAAAGCTGGTGCGGTGATGTAACAGTTGTGAAAGCCAGGTGGGGCATGTTAAAGATCATGAAATGCTGTAACGCTCTTGGAAAAATCAAATCCCAAAGATCCACCTGGCCTTTGTTCCCAGGCTCTGGCGTGAGGCATCAGGCTGGAGTTAGTCTGGGAACATCTGTATTTTAGAGTAGAAAATGTAAGTGTTTCATGTCAGTCTCATGATGCTGTTCAAGAAAAAATACTAATTAAAAATAAAAAAGCCCTTAATAAGAGCTATTTAGAGCTTCTGCTAAGTTCAGGTATGGGGAAAATAACATGTTTTGTTTTGTCAGTTTTGTTTGTATTATTTCATAGGAAATTTAACCCATCATTTACCCAAGTTTTTTAGGTGCCAAAGTTTTCCAGCAACTTGCTGTGAAATGTCGGTTATTCCATGAAAGTATTTTCTTATATGATGTATCACCAAGCCTTTGTCAAATTCCACAGCCTTACTGATAAGATGGAGTTTGCGTGAGTTCAGTGTGATAGCTTACCACATTTTACTGAGAAAATTTACTTTTGTCCACTGTGACCAATGTAATCACACGGTCTATAAATAGAAACCCCTATTACAAAATACAGGTGTTCCACCTGTGTCATCCTGCGCTGGTTTCTGAAAGCAGGGGATGGAATGGGTGTTCATAAAATGCAGGTTTTTGCTGCAGAAAACCAGAGTGTGAGCGAATGGCTGGTTTGCCAGTTCTGCACAAAAGCTCTCAGGCAGTGGCTGAGGTGTGAAATGCTCATATATTTTAAAATTTTAATATTTTTTTTTAAGTTTAAGTGTGTCCTTTGGAGAGCCAGCATCTTTCAGGTGATGAAGTAACAGGTGGTGTAGTTTAAATTACGCAGTTTCGCTGTAGTGGGGAGCTAAACAGAGCAGCTGAGAGGATTTAAGGGCTTTGTCTGATGGCTTTGGCTTTGCCTTTACCTCGGGAAGAGGCGGTGGAAGCCCTGTGCTCCCAGAGATAATTGTGCACTGCTGAAACCACCCCCCCACCGATGTGCGTGTGTTTTCCAACAGCTGCAGGAAGCGATCAAGGCTGGCAAAGGTGTGACTTCTGCCATCGACCTCTGCCGCTGCCACGGAAACAGAGCACTGGCAGCCCTGGAGCGATTCCCTCCCTCGGAGGCCAGGGACGCCTTGGCCAACATTGTCTACGCCGTGACCAGGTTTCCCTGACCTGCCGCTCCAGGAGGAGCATCTCTCCCTCCACAGGTGGCAGCAACCCGGCAGGGACACCAGTACTGCCTCACACCTCTGATCACCTCATCCCATCCCGGCAGAGGAACGCGTGCTCGTTGCCGCCGCCACCAGCAAAATTTGGGAGAGGAAAGAAAAAAGGTCACAGACGGTTTTCGCTTGTCGTGCCAGAAGCGCACTTGAGGCTGCACCGGTAGAAATAATTAATGAGTCCCGTTTCCGTGACCTCAGCAAATGGACAGGAAATAAGTCAGTATTGATTGGGCACCAGCGGGGACGGCGCCAGGGCGGAGGCCGGTGGTTTTCCTGCCAGAGGGAGGGATAGAGGGAGGGAGGGATGGAAGGGCGAAAAGATCCAGGTGTCACGAGAAACCCGCTCAAACCTGCCCAGAGAGAGTGAGCTGCCGAAGCTGGGAATTAACATACCCTTATCCAAGGGGAAGGGCAGTTCGATGGATTAATGGGGGAAAATCCCTCTCTGTCTGTGAGCAGTCATGTCTCCTCACACTGTTTTTATGTATTCAAATGTAAAATTACCCTGTGCCTAATGAGTTCTGTATTTGAGAAACTTGCTGAGAAAATGTGTCAAGCATGGTAAGTAGGAGCTTTAAAATATTTAATCAAATATTAATTTGGCTCTGTTAAGGGAACTGAGTGCCTAGAGTTTATACTGTGCCTATGTAAAATGTTGCTCTGGGTCAAAGAAGGAGGTTTTTCCAACTCTTCTGGGGTAGGGAATATCCCTCCCTCAGATCCAGCAGTTTGTTTCAACAGTCTTACACTAAAGAGTTTCCTGTGTTTGTGACACTTGTGTTAATTTAAGCCAAATAAATGTTAATTTGTAAGGCTAGACATCAGCCCTTGGCAGAAAGGAAGCAGGAATGCTCCTCTGTGAGTAGTCACTGCACGGAATAAAATGCAGAAAATACCGGAGAAGTTTTGAACCTCAGTGTGTTGGATTTTCAAGCCCAATTACAGACAGCTTATAAGGTGTATCAGAAGCCTGTAATTTGAGACTGTCTCTGTTTTGTTCATAGGAGATGATTTTTGTGGTTTGCACGCGTGCAATCTGAGAATGCCGTTGACAAGAAGGCTGAGTTTACATAAATGATCTAGATTGAGACTCAGCTACCTTTCTTCCTTCTGTGGTGTAATTACAGCCCAATCTGGAGACAGCTAGCACAGCAAACAGATTTCATTACATCCCTCACTCAAACACTAAGTGGAGTTATTTCTGTTAAATTCCCTCCTTCCTCCTTTTCTCCCTGCACTGCCTCCCCGTCGCACAGCTTGTTTGTCGTAGATCAGCGTGTTGCATTCCACCAAATGCAAAATACAAATAAAAACTCTATCCTCTAAAAATATACTGAAAATACATCCTGTGTAATGTACATAATATTCTGTGTACATTCTGCCCACATTATACCATGATATTTTATGGATAATAAGCAACCTTGAGTCACAATCTTTGTTTAGGAGCAGCATCCAGAACTCAGGGCTCACTTTGTTCTGGAGAATGGCTTCAACACTAGACCCCTTCTTACTTGCACTTTCTCTCTCTTGCCTGCCCCTGGCATTTTCTCTCTTCCCGAGACTCTGGCACTTCTCCCTGAGTTACCATTGTTACTGCAGCAGGGAGGCTGGAGACAGAAGAGAAGCGCTGAGAAGCGTGGTTTATTTCAAGCAGTTACCATGAAGTTCCTTGAAGTTCTCCTAATAAAAAACGTGCTTGGAAGAAATACCTCAATTCAACCAGAGTCGTATTTCAGCTTTCTTTGGCTCTTGTTTTTACATATTACATAAAGTAAGAGCCATTCATCATCTTTTCTTTGTCTTACATCTATGTTAATTGGTTCATAATGATTTAGGGCTGCAAATAGCTTGGGTCGCTGGAGGATTCTGAGTCACTTCATCTCAGCTGTGTGAAAGAAATACCAAACACACTGCAAAACTATGTACACCTCGCTTATTTTTTCGTGCAAGTACAAGTTTTTATTTGTACTTGTTACCAATAAAGGGTAATCATCAAAAATTAATTACTTTTTTTGTATTTTTACCACCAAAATGTTCTGATTGCTCTTAAATAATTCAACTTTAATTTAAAAAAATACCAAACAAACAATATGAATTGTTGCTTATCAATATTATCGAGTAATCTTATATTTAAGGTATTTGCCTGTAATTCTTCAGAAATTTTTGTTGTCTTGTTTCCTCCAGGTAAACTACAAACAAAGTATTGTACCCGTCTGTCAGACTCCAGGTGAATTAGTCATTGCTGTGTACTAATATACTCCTCACACCTCATACAGTTTCTGAGCAATGTGTAACCTTAGGGCTGTTCTGGTCTTATTTGTGTCCGCTTGGTTCCTTGTCCCCACCTACCTCTAGAGCAGGTCAGGGAGAGGGAGGCCTGTGGTCTGAGGAAGGCATTCACACCATTTACTTCAGTCACCCAGCTGCTCAACCAGACATTCCTGTTGGCTGCTCCTCTGAACTTATCACCAGTATGGAATTGCTACACCATTCCATGGATGCACAAAATATAGGACAAGATCCCAGTTGCTTTTTAAACCAAATTAAAATAAAAAAGTTACCCTGATCTACTGCATCTTACTTGTGATGGAGTTAATTTTCTTCATAGTATCCTCTACAGTGCCATGTTTTGGATGTGTAAGTAGAACAGCATTGCTCACCCGCTGTGCTCAGCAGTGCTCGCACCTTGCCAAGGCTTTCTCTGCTCCTCACTCCGACACCCAGCGAGGGGTTGGTTGTGGGCAAGGGGCAGGAGGGGGCACAGCTGGGACAGCTGACCTCAGAGATAGTCTGTGCTCTACAAGGTCATGCTCAGCAATAAAAACTCGGGATGGGGAGCGGGGATGTTCCAGGGGTCCCTTGCTGGGAACTGTCTGGGCATCACTGGACTGGTATTGATTGCTTTTTCAATGCTTGTTTTTCATGGTTTTGTTTTAGTTTTTTCCCCTTTTAGCTATTAAACGGTCTTTAACTCAACCCACACATTTTCTCACTGTTGCCCTTCTCTGGGGTAGAGTGTGGAGACACTTCTCTATCTGTTAATGGTTAGGTACTTTTAGAAGAATCTACTAAAATTGTGTCTTTTATTGGTGGCATCAATTTCAGTTTCCCACAATATTTTTGACCTTTAGGATTGTAGCTTCAAACTATTCCAGGAACAGAAGTAGTTCAGTACAAAGCTGTTTCTGGTCTGAGAGTCTCCTTGCCACCACTCATGCTCACTGAGCTGAAGCACCAGCAAACACCAGGGGGAAATAGGCTTTTAATCATAAGGCGCTTTTAGTGGACTATCTTTATACTCTTCAGATCCCCCTCACCTGCTTGTAAACACCCTTTGAATGATTTTGCACATTCAGTATTTTAGTTAAGGAGCCAAATACAAAAACCCGTTGTTTGCCTGCCTCTGGTCTCACACTGCCTCAGCCGGATAGAGAGGAACGCTGCTCCCTGTTCCTCTGTGCTGGGCACAGAGGGTGGGATGTGCCACATCAAACTTGGCTGGACATGTCTAACCCCAAATGTGCTTCATCTCAGCCCAGAAAATACCTCTGTGAGGGACTGTATCCATCCTTTGACTACACAGAACTAAAAACATACAGTACATCCCGCTGTGGGGGGCAGTGAGTGAGCAGCTCTGAGGTGCTTAGCTGCCATCCAACACAGTTCTTTTTGGTAGCCAGGATGGGATACATAGGGCTCAAGATAATAAGATGTTTGACCAGAGTGTGCTAGAGGGAACCTCTTACACCTGTTTAGCTATTGCTGGTCGTGATGTTGACTTATTCACTCTCGATGCAGATTTATTTGTTCCCTTACCCACTCCCTGTCATGCTCAAGAGTGAGCACAACGATTTGAGAGCTTGTTGAAGGCTGGGTTTGTCTTCTGCAGTTCGCAGTGCTGTGTAGCACTTGGTTGTGTTTTCCCTTGGAGAACTATGATGAAAGCACTGGCCCTGAGCCTAATCTGGCATTTGGGCTCTGCCTTGCTGCTGTCCCAGTACTTTGGGAACCATCTCGTGGAGATAATTAACAATTACACCTTTTCTCTCTTTTCCTCTGAGAGACAGTTTGTGGAGGAAACCACAGCACCTTCCCCTTCACCTCCTGCAGGGTAGTTGCTTTCACCTTGTTACAATGACTCTTCAGTATTTTGAACATGCCTGGGTGATCAGAATGTTCACATCAGTGTGTCTCAAGAATCTGTATCCAGCTTTTCCTAGTATTAGACCCCTAAAAAGCTAGTATTTAGGAATGTCACACAGGGGTGTGCCCTGAGGCTGTGTGGTCATGGGTGGCAAGGTATCTAGAACAGTTTTTGCCTCTGATGGTGTGGGACCTGATGCCCAAACAAGTGCAGGATCCTGAAAAAGTGACAGTACGTTTGAGAAAATGATGCCCTGGCTGCACTAAAGGGACACAACTTCTCACATGATGCTGGGCCTGGCCTAAGCCTGCCTAGAACTGTTCAGCACCCTTAGAGGGCAGAGATGGTCTCTGAGTCTGAAGACACGCAAAAAGCACCACAGCTAAGCCAGAGACCCACCTCTCAACTCTTACCAGTTATCCCTATGGTCAAGAAGAAAAAATGGAGGCAGAAGTCAATTGCCTCAGTGAGGGAGAAAGCTTCTCCCAAGACGGAGCAGGAGGAGGAATTGGAGAGGCAGCCTGCTGTGCAGCAAAACAGTCACAAGAACAAGAGGGGAAAGAGATAGAAATCATGAACAAGCCAGAAATCATCAACTCCTTATCCCTGAGTAAGCTGCAAGATGCACGCAAAGATTACAGCCATCAACCTGGTGAGCTAATTATCAGCTGGCTGCTGCAGTGCTGTGGTACTGGAGCCAACAGTCAGGAATTAGACAGCAAGGAAGCCCAGCAGCTGGGATCCCTCACAAGGGACTGGGGCATCAACAAAAGGATTGGAAAAGGAGCAAGAATCAGCAGCCTCTGGAGGCAGCTTGTGTTGAGTATGAAGGAGAAGTATCTCCTTGAGAAAGATCTTGTAAACTATTAAGGCAGGAGTGGACAACTACTGAGAGTAGTATCCAGTGTCTGAGGGAATTAGTGGTAGAGGTGATCTGCAGCAGCCTGGATAACAACCAGGCATCTAAAGACACGGATGAAATCCAGTGCCTGTGGTCCATGCAGTGGAAGTTTGTATAGAGCACAGTAAGCATATGCCAGCACCTGGTGCTCGTGACTTGGCCAGACGTCAAGGCCCCAGCTGTGGGTAGATTGGCTGGTCTGCTCCAGCAGTTCAAAGAGAATCTCTCTCCCACCCACCCCTGCAGGCCTGTGTCAGCTGGGGAGAGACAGTCCCAACAGTTCCCGCTATTCAAAGACAGTGTGTCTTCCTCCTTCTCCCTACCAGCCACCACCTAGGCTGACAAGGGAGCTGTTCTCTGCTCAAGGGGGGAGGGTGCCATGTGCACATTTGTGTGCCACCCTGAGGTTCTGTCTGCGGTCTGATGAGGAGAGCATGGGGCAGTGGGATGCCTGCGAGGAATTTGGTGGCCAAAAAGGGCCCATACAGGAGAATTACCACTGGTTGCTATTGAGCAGTTCCCTGGAGAGTGCAGAAGGACTGATACTGCCTTTGACCCCAGTGAGGAACTTCTGGTTTGCAGAAAAAGGGTCAGGTAATGAAGACACCATCCAGGAATTGAGGGGCCCAGCCTCTGGCCAGGTGGAGGAAAGGGATTACCAGCTTTATTGGACTGCATGGATTTGATGGCCTGGCACACCTGATCAGCTGGCTGTGCTTCTCTTAATGTAACCCTCTGTGTGCCTTGCCTTACTGGCAGTAAAGAGTGCACACGTGGCCCATATTTGACTTAGTGTTGAACTTGACAGAAGTTGCTAAAAGATTGAAAAGCTCTTTTTGGTTTAATGGAAACATTAAGGAAATGTTCTCTGGAGCTGCTGGGGAGTGCTTCTTGCCCCAAGCACTGCTAAAGATGCCAGACCGGTGTTCTCAGGGGTGCACCTGCTGGTGGGATCTCCCCGTGGCTTTTTCTTCTGAGCACTATTTGAATTTTCATCAGCACAAAAGGCTAACTCAGGCAACTGAGCCATGCTGAAGATTTGTCAAGGAAGTGGCTTCTGGGTCAGAGCACTGTCTGTCACTACTCTCATCAGCTACTTCAATCTTACAGAAGAGTGAGGCATCAAACTTTTTTTATTCTTTGTAGTCTTCAAAGTCTTTTACCTGCACGGTGTCTTAGGAAAAACAAAGAGCTAAAGCTTTTCAGTCTCACAAAGCAGTTCAAAGGAAGGAATATTTCCAGTTCTGGAAGTCGTCTGTTCTGACGGTCTTTGAATTAAATTATCCTTTTTTTTTTTCACCTTTCAGAAACCCATCCCTAAAATGCATTAATTATTTACATAATTAGCATTCTCGTGTTTCTCTTTTAGGCTAAACCTGTTTTTCTAAGAGAAAGTGGCCATTAAGCTAAAATTCTTACAGCAAATGACTTTAAGATAAACAAAAAGATAAAGTACAGAGCTTGCTGTGAGTTGTGAAGGGGAGAAGAGGGTGACAAACGAATTGGCATCGGTACACCAAAGCCTCTTGCAGTCACCTTTGTCCGCCCCTTCATGCACTTGCACTTGTGCGTGACTCTGCCCGCAGCTCCCGGCGTTGCTGCCGTATTCCCAGCCCCTGACAGCAGCCGGAGAATGCTCGGGCTCCCCCCTGTGTAGGAGATTCCTTCTCTGCAGTGCGTGAAGTTGACTTTAATTCACGCCTATTTGCAAAATGCTTTTGTCAGTGTGCATCTCTTGAGGAAAGGCAACCTTTTTCTCCAAAACAGAAAGAGCAACAAGACGGTTTACCTGCTAGACTGGAAAGCAGCGTTCTACCGACTTCACATGGTGAAATTGCAAGTCTGTCTGCAGGAGAAAAGAGGGATCATATCATACGAGGACATTCCTCTTGGCTAATGGTGACAGGCAGGTGTCCCACTCATAACTAAAGCAGTAGTTCTCAGATTTATCTGGTTTTTAAGAAATTTCTATATTAAATTCCATTTCAGGCATATTTTGATATATTGTGTAGGAAAATTGCAATTTTGCAGCAACATTATAAAAAATCTTACTTTGAAATTTCCTTCTTTACCCTATTCCATTTTGTCTTCCTCCTTTCACCCCTTGCCCCAAATATCAAAGACTGAAAATACTCTGCTTTATTATTAGAAAAGTGCTCATCATTTTTAGTTTTAAAATTGTACACAAAAGTGCGTATTTTACTTACAACAAAAACAGTATCTTAAAACTAGACTTTTTTTATGCCTTCAATGACTACAGCAAATGACTGGCCTCAATTGCAAGGTTCAAATTTTAGCAGTTATTAAATGTCAAATTATAAAAATTAAATGTTATGCAGAACCCATTAGAAAAATCTAAAACAAGTACCAATAGATTAGATTAATTTTTTTCCCCAGAAAAGAATATTAACACTTATTTTAAAAAGCTTTACCCTCTGCAGAGGAGCGTGATGGTTTTTCTATGTGACCGGCTTATCCGAAACACAGCATGGTTAGGAAATGAGGCATTTTTCCCTCTTGGCTAGTTTTGATGAAAGCTCTCCAAGTTGCACATTGTGTCTGAACATTTCTTCATTCATAGCATGTGCCCATCGAAAACTGTTTTCTGTTTGCAGCATTTCAGCTGTACTATTTATAAGCTTGTTGAACAATGCTACTAGAGGCTGTAAAAGGTGTGTATTTCATATGCAAATCACTAGCAATAATTTTCTACAATTACACTTAGTTGCTTGCATCGTTATTTTCATAAAAAATGGGTTTAGTGGGAGAACATTACAGAAAAAATGTCTGTATTAGTAAGATGTATTTTTAATCAAACAATTTTATTTATATCCAAAGTATAAAAACTGTGAATGTCCCTACCTCTGCTCACATGCTGTAAAACCACAAGCAATATACACGGCTTTTAGATGTAATATGCTAAGATATCTTTGCAGAAAAATAAACAGGGTTTAAACATCTAGTATTTCTTAAAGATGACTGCTGCTGCTAAAAGTGGTCACATTACTAATGATTGTAAGTATTTCTTACATAAACTTTTATGAAAAGTAATTGCTTTCAATCACATTCTATTGTAGTAATGACCTCTAAGCAGGTGGTTTTTTTCTTCTTGTAAACCCAGGTCCCCACAACTACAGTTTTTATTAGAAAGCAGGTCCAGATTGAATTTTCACCAGTTTCAAAGGGGAATTCCTGTTGGATGACATGCATTCACCTTTTAAATTCATAATTGTTCTCAAAGTCACTACTGTAGGGTATGGCTAGGTTATACTAGATGGGTTATAGCCAGGTGGATTAAGGCATCGAGTAGCCATGAGGCAGAGATTCATGTTAATACAAACTCAGAAGGGAAGATTCCCATCCACCCAAAGAGCAAGGTTCAGGAGTAGCTTCCCAACAGTAGTGAGTGTAAAGACTGAGAAGGGAGGATCCCTAGCTGCTTCTAAGACACTGACTTTTTTTGTGAAAAGGACTGTATAACACGTTGGCCATGACAGAAGCAGTTGGAACTCAAAAAACCTCGAAAAGCTGTTTCAGTTTCACGACCTGAAACAAAGAGGATTCCTACAATCTGAATATTGCTACTTTGATTTAGGAAAAAAAGATGTTTACAGACAAAAAAAAAAAAAGCTAAATCATCCAGCTGAGTTCTCAAAGAAACCTAGTTTTCTACATTGCTTCACAATTTTTTTTCTAATATTGTTGCAAGCATTTGAACTCACATATTTTAGTGAGGTATGAGTCTATGCAACTGGTCCAAAATATTCTTTCTCCATACAATGGGCAAGATACGGAACTGAGTGTTAAGCACACAAAGGAGAGTGTGCTGTTTGCACTTGACTGGGAGATGTGGACGTCTTTGAGAGAAAGGACTTTCCAGGCTGTATTTACCTCTTCTGGATGTAAAACAGAACTTGGCAAACAGACCTTTATGGGATAAATGTTTGATTGTTCAGAGTTAGTTATGATGTCGATAATAGGATGACTGTGCATTAAGTGAGCATTACTTCTTTTTAAATGCAAAGCTGTGAAATAGCGCACAATGGTGCAGTTCTTGGCTGAACTAACACTGAGTAAAGAGAACTGCGATTTCATTGCCAAGAGATTAAAAGAGGCTTATGCTTCCAAGAGTGAAGTTGCTCAGATTTGTCAGTTTTTAAACAGTTATGGATGCAACTGATGTCTAAGTAAACTGCTGCAGCACAGAAGGAGAATTTAGGTTGCTCACTGGGTTGAGTTACTCTGTTCTTGAAGCTCCTTTACATTTCTGTTCTACTCTTCCACTGCGGCTTCGATATGATTTTTATTTTAAGCTTTTATATAAAATTCTTCCTCCTTTGGTGCTCAAGTGTTACATATCTGCTGTCTTGCCAGTACACTCTGGTGCTACTCCAGGCTAGAAAAGGGTTTTCTTATAATGAGTGTTCATTTTTTGAAACTTTTTCTCTGTGAGCTAAACTGTAAGATTTCCAACCCACATGCACTTGGAGATGAACCGACTTGTTTTTAAAATCCGAAGATGCCATTTATATTCTCTATTTTGATATCCTTGATTCAGCAAGCAACACAATTATTATACTTCTTGCCCATCTCTGTGAAGTCTAGCTAAACAGCAAAATTTGAAGTTTCCAGTGGCATCTATCATTGTATCTAAGAACAAGAAGCAGTGTAGCTATAAAATTAAAAAAACCTCAGAGTATCATGTAACAATTCTGTTTCTTGAGGAAAAAAAAAAAGCAATTATATTAACTGGCACTCTAAACTAGTGTTTCCCAACTAGAGTAGTATTTTGCTGGCAGAACCCTCCAACACTGCTTGCAGCCACAGGAAGTTTAAAAATATAAAAAAAAGTTCAGGTGTCTGGCACTGTTCATTTCTGCCTGGGTTACAGCAATGTATGGATATTGCCCGCAGCATGTTACTTGTTCAGTATTGTTGCCTGTGGGCCAACAGAGGTTCCAAATATTCCTGCGCAATGTGTCCATACATGTCCTTTCAGTCTGACTGGCAGTGAAGAGCACGAAGGTATGCAAAGTTTGTTATCAAGTTGCCTTATTTGCCATTAAATATTTTAGTTTTATAAACGTTGAATTGCAGAACACATTTTACTGCGAATCAGATGAGTTAATTAGACCGATTTTTTAATGATGCCTTTCAGACCCTTTTAATTCAAGGCAGAAGATTTTGGAACCTGCATTCTTTTTTTTTTTTTCTCCCAATATATTCAGTCTCTTTGAAGTTTATTTATATCAAATACACACCTAAATAATTTAAGGTGAATTCCAAGCTGCCTAATTTAAGTATCTTGCCCGATCTGGGTGAGTCAGTGCCTGACTCCTGGCACCGCTGGAGTTCCGAGTCCAGCCGGACACCCGCGGGGCCGGGACGGCCTCCCTGACCTCCCTCTAGGGGGCAATCCTGCCCGTTCCATCCAGCCCAGCCGAGCCCGAGCCAGCCCGGAGGAACCCGCAGTAAATATGAGACTCCATCCACTTGGCTGTCCCCAGGGACAAGCAAGCACCCTTCCAGCAAAGGCTGGAACCACACTCAGGTTAAGAAATTGCACTGTGTTCCAGAAAACAGCCGCTGGGCTCTGGGCAGCCTTGCAGGAGGGGCACCTTGCCTGCCTGCTCACACACACTGTGGCCAGCAACACAGGAATCACTGAAAGTCAGCCCAAGAGCAGCAGAAAGAAAAGGTTACCGGTGTGGGCTTGTTTTTTGCGCAGGGGGCTTGTTTTCCCATTAGAGTCTTAACATAAAATGTATGTAAGTTTCAAGGAACTGGCTCCACACCCCACTGTTTCTCATCTCCTTTCCTTCCGGACGCCATGGCTCTTGCGTCTGGCTGCAAGGTGGCCTAGTTTCAAGATGTGGTGAAGTGATAGACGATGTACTGGTACCATAGCAATACTTTTTACAGAATGAAACTGCCAAAAGTAGTTCCTGCTGAAAGTGCTTTTGACATCTCATGCCACATCTCTGCCTACTGAGTGCTGTAGGCTATTGCAAAGATCTACAAGAAAGAAGTCTTGCTGAAGGTTTTGAGTTGGATTCTTGCTTATCCCAAATGTTTGCAGCGCAGGAAGCAAAAAGGCTTCTAAATTTAGGATCATTCCTCTGCTCCTTGTCGTTGTACCAAGCGCCAGCACACTGAGCTGTTCTGAGTCCCAGCTCAGGGACGAGAACTGCCAGCTCTGTCACCTCCCTGCCAGCCACCGTGGTTCCTCACCCCTGTCCGGGGGAATCTCCAGCCGACTAGATCCTTTCAACTAACTCGGAGAAGGCATTCTCCGGGGAGAGCTGGCACCTTAGAGTTTCTGCAAGTAAAGGTCTAAGGAGCTGCCACAGCCCACCCTTCGAGAACTCCATACAAGTGCAAACAGTGCTTTCAGCTTCCCTGGGGTTCTGAGCACATCGGTGTTGGTGGCATGACTGAAGTCTCGCTGCAGTTTGGTCAAGTCAGTAATGGCCCATTGTATTCGAGAGCAATGGTGATTTTTTTACTGAAGAGTTCTCTTGCTAGAGCGCCACAACTTCCCTCCCAGGTGACCTGGAATTTTTCAGAGATTACCGCAGTGTCACAGAGTGGCTTTTGAGCCAAAGGCACAAAGTGGGGGGAAGATGAACATTTGAATAAATGACTTGTGTAGCACAAGTTCAAATGGCGAAAAGAAATGGGACTTGTCTGGCTGGGAAGCCAACCTAAGCTTGCTACCTGCATTGCCTGGAGACAACTTGGCTCGCTCCCTTTCCATTGAATACTGTTATTGCAACAATATGCTCGTGCTACTTTATGCTTAGCTGAGGCCCTTCAGGTCTCCTCCTGGGCTTGAGTCCCTAGTAGCTACAATGCCTCAGGCCAGCACTATAGAGCAGAAATGAGGTGGAGTTCAAACTGGCAAGCATTTTCTCAAGGGCTCTGAAATTGAGTTTGGGATTCCACTGGCTTGCTCTTGCCTTATGGTTGCCTTTCCTTAGTCCCACTAAGTAAAGCATTCAAGTAAAATCCAGCTGAGATCTAGCACTACTTAGCAGCTGGGCCAAGTGTTAAAACACGGTACCCTTTAAGAAAAGCCTCAAATATCCTTACAATAAAGGGAGGGGGACAAATCATACAGTAAACTTCCGTGCCCACAGCGCTAACAGGCTCAGAAAAGTTAGCGGGAAGTGCTCTTTATCTGCAAAGAGAGAATGATGCGCTAACTGCAGAACACTTGTTAATAAAATGTAACCTTCGTTGGAGTGATTCATCCGAGGAGTTACAATGCTGGTAGTTCCCGCTTTTAAGGGCTCCTTTTAACAGCTGTCTATCAACAGCAATAATAAAAGGAGCAGTCAAAGTTAAAGTCAACAAACTATTATCTGGTAGGATTATTCATGGAATATGACACTGTAAACACACCAAAAGTCCCAAATGCTAAATTTAGAAGAGCGACATAAGTGGAAGTACAAAATTTTAGAGAACTGCTTCTAAAGAAAGCGCCAAAAATCTGAAATGGTGAGGATTTTTTATTTTAAAGGCATTCTTTGTATTGTTCAGTTCTGAGGAAACAGCATGTGACTAGGAAAGTGCTGAGCTATTTATGGGGCAGAAGATTTATCTGAGACTTTTTCCCAGTTATTTCTCAGTTGACTTACATGCTTTTGTATTGCTTTTAATTAAAAAAAAAAGTTTGAGATAACAAACGAAAGGTTTATTAATCTGTTACATTCACAGCACTGCTCAGAGCTCACGAGTTCTACCTTCACATTTACTTGCCACTTGCCTGGTGTGTACTTGCTTTGGAACTTCTATCGGATACATCCTTCATGCTGCACAGAAACCGTCATCATGGCAGTATCAGCCCTCACCTACTTATTTCATAAAAAACACCTTTTATAAACATATTAAGAGTTCTTTTTCTCTGGAAGAAAAAAAAAAGTAAAGCAATTACGATATAATTAGAGCACTTGGCTATGTACTTTTATTAACAGCAAAATTAATCAATTTATTAGGAACGGCAGCACTGGCCGAGTTTATTGTGTAAGTAAAACATTTCACGCAAAGCTGCCAAGTTCCAAAGGTATGTTACATATAGCCAAAAAATATAACTGCCATAACTGGCCATAGGTTACAAAACTAGACTTTGCTCTCCCACATTTTTTAAAATTTTTTAATCTTTGGGAAACGGTTTGGTTTTCTACAAGGTGTTAGTCGAAAGGGCACGTATGATTTGGCAGACTAATGTAATGTCTTATGTGCTCCTGTCAATTTCAGGGAAGATAAAATCTACAAGGATACTTAATTAAAAAAGAATGCTATGTCTGTTTTATAAATCGCTGCTGCCATCTGCCCCCCAAACGCGGAGCATGGTAGCGGTCTTGTGTTAAACCAGCGTGGGAAAAAGCCTGGATCTGAATTAAACCAACTTACTGAAATAACTTTTTTTTTTTTTTTTTAAAGTACAGGCTTAAGCCCAACGCGGCACCAAACACCGGCGTTTCCTACTTGGCGCTAAGCACAGAAACCCGCGTTAAGGTCACATAAAGGCGGGCGGGCAGTGCTCCCACCAGCTCCGGGCAGCGCCGGGGGCCGGAGCCTGCCGGGCCGGGCAGGGGCTGCTTGCGGGTGTCACAGCCCGTGTGTGCGAGGAGCTCTCGGCGCGTCCCCCCAGCTCCGCCCGCAGGGCTGCCCCGGGGTGACCCGCGGGCACGCCGGCGTGGGGACGGATTTACCGGATCCACAGCCGGTGCGCCCGCGGCCGGGGTCTTGGGAACTGCGGGGCGGTCCCTCCGCCGGCCCGGCCGGAGCCCG